>CM031238.1:733300627-733900627 GCA_018340775.1 Taxus wallichiana var. yunnanensis
TACATAGATGATTGTCAAGCTTTTGTCCTACACCTCTACGAACATGAAAGAGATGTGTGTCTCCACATGGGAGAGACAAACATAGAAGGTGATCATCTAACCTAGCGCCATCTAAGCATGATAGATGAATGTCCAGTGTTGAAGAGATGATCACGGTGGTATATGTGTGTCTATATCATGGAATATAGGTAGATAATATATGCTCATCCAACATTATATGGATAGTAGAGAAGAGACAATCATCCAACACATCATTTAATGAAGAAGAGATGGACATCCAACCTATTCTACGTATAGATAGAATGACTTCCAATATTACCCGATGATAGGGAATATCGACCATCCAATCTATTATAAGATAGACGGTCATCCAACCCTATCCGTCTAATAGGGGAGAGACAGGTTGTCCAACCCTATCCATATAGGAGGGGAGAGATGGTCATCCAACCTATTCTGTAGACCTCAAAAGGAAGGAAGTATGACTTGCTCATTTGACTCTAAATAGATTGTTTTCTAACACCCATCCAACTATGTGAAATCTAGGAAAATTGTAACCTACCAAATCACCTTTTCCATGAAACATTTTTTTGATATTCACCATTGTTTCAAAAGTCCATTTCGAGAGATTCACCACTCATCCTATAATAATGTTTTAGAGGGGGAGCTTAAAATTAACCCCGCATCAATGGGAATATTAGTATTATTACAAAGGATATAATCATGAAGGGTGATGGGATTAGCATCGAGGATATCTTGGAATTTCACACATCCATGAGAGAAGATGGGAGGCCGAAGTGCTTGAATAGAGGTAGCGGAAGGGGGTGTTGTTGGTCTAGATGGGACAAAGTGATGATGAAGAAAAGGATTTGTTTCAACATGGGTGTTAGGTTAGACCAATTGAGTCTCTTTAATAGCAAGAATGGAAACTATGGTTTAAGTAACTGTGGAAGAGATGACCAAAGGGGTAGAGGTAAGGATAGAAAGTGTGGAATTTTGTTGGGAGGTAATAGTGGAAATAGGAATGTTGTTGAATGAAATATTTTTTTCCATTTTTTTCTTGAGATCGTGTAATAATTGGCATGAAAAAAACAATAAAACAAAATTATGTTGATTTTTTATTAGATTGAACAAGTCACGCAGAATTTTTTTGATTATGTTGATTATTAAAGATGTGAAAAGAAAGGAAAGATGAGCTTGAAGGGTGCCTAGAAAATGGCCAATATATGGATGGTTTGAGGTAGTTTTAGCTAGAGTCCTTGATATACCTAAAGGTACGTGAGGCACAAATTTGTGATGACTACCAAGTCGATGCTTGGTATTAGGGCCTACCTCCTCACTTCCCGATCCGTAGCGATAAGGAGTTAGGTGCTTAGCTAATATAGAGGTAGCAAAAATGTAACCCAACCAAAAAACCACAATGGATTTTCTTATTGGGTGATTAAATATCAATAGTTCCACCTAGGAGGAAATGTTTAAGATGTGTAGTTTTGATGTGTATGTTTTGGATGTGTGTGATAAAAGTGTATGTAAAGATTTAACCTCCTAATTAGACTAGATTTCCAAGTAGATATGAAGGTTATTTTTAGATCCCAAAATGAAATGTTATGTTCGATGAGGAAAATCAAGAAAGAAAGGAAAGTACAATGCAAAAGGAGAAACTAAGAAAAAGAGGAATACCTGGATATGCTTTTCCTTTTTATTATTTTTATTTTTTAAGCAAGCAAGAAAATCTAAGAAAAGCAACCCATGCATGTAATAAAACAAGAAATGCTCCTTCCTGTGAGGTTAGTAGAATATAGACAAAATAAGATGGAAATGAAAGACAAATGAAAAGACTCACCAAAAAGGGTGGTCCCACTAGGCATGCCAAAATGTTGAACAAGTTTCCTCACTACTTATTTCAGATTAGTGAAATCACAACAAGAGAATAAGAAACTCCAAGTATGAGAGGGTTTAAGGTACCTCTAGATGGGATGACGATGTATACGGGCACAAAATGAGAGATCCTCCTCACAATGAGCTAGGTGACTTGCTTAACAAAAAGAAACTCAACACAAAATGGATTAATAGATAGATGGGTGGGTTACCTAATGAATTCAGTCCTGAGAAGTGAAAACTTCCTAAGATGGATGTAAACCCACATTTTGATAAGATAATATAAAATATTGATAAATTGGATGTAGCAAAATCTAGATAGAAATTGAAATGCAATGAATATAAAGTAGAATGCAAATCTTATCTAAGAAAATTAAATCAAACATGTGTAAGTCAAAGGCAACATGAGGCTATAGGTCTCATTCGATGGTGAATAGATCATATCAACTCGAACAATGATGAAAAAGGTAGATCCAAAGGTCTTGGGGAAGATATAAAGTTGATGATGAAACTAAGATAAGAAAATAAGAACCCGCAGAGATATAAAACTAGATCTAAGATAAAGGATACAAGAAAATTATGAAATCTAGGGGTGAGTGGAATGAGGATAGGTTTGTTTGATTGTGACCAAGCTGAGTTGATGGAGACAAGGGATGAGCTAGGGTTATATGAAAAAGGATGGATAAGAATAAGGATCTATAGATGGAAATGGTGGCCTAAAAGTAAAAGGAAAGACTTATGGATGATAACCGAACTGCACAAGATATGATGAAGAATATGATGAGGAAATTATAATATTTGATTAAGCATGTAAGAGAGAAAATATATCCAAATCTCCCAAAGATGGACACAAGATCTCTAAGAGAGTTCCGAGATGACTAGGGCAGCTGCAAAAGAGCAAAAAAATGAAACTAAGATAACAAGAAACTATGAAATCTCCAAAATTGCATCCTGAAAATAATGGGTAAGTGAAGATTTATAGGGTTTAACGTGACCTGGATGGGTCACAACCGATTTGGGCACCCATCCATTCGGGTGGTAGAATGATTCCCAAATTGAGGGAAAATGGGCCTAAAGAGGGAAAATTAGGGTTTGAGATGATAAGGATGAGTTAGGGTTGCATAAAATGGATAAATGGGTAGGTGGAGGGTGAAAAATATTAAATAAAGGCCATGGAGAGATGAAATCATTAAATGAGGGCCTAGAAAGGATAAAATAGAGGATTTAGGGAGGATAAATGAATTAAATGGGGATTTAGAATTAACTAAACATAATTAGAGGTGACTAATGGATGAATAATGATGGGAAATAATGATAAGTAGGATAAATGTAATTTAGGAGGGAAAGAGGATTTGAATGGGAAGAGAACTATGTATGTGAAAAGATGACAAAGAATGAACACGGGGTGATGGGTAGTGATACCAAAAAATGGTGCCTACTGAGAATGAGCAAGCGAGAGAATGTGGTATGTGTTGGAAATTAGGACATTGAGGGGTGTGAACCAGTGTTTATTTAAATTTTTATAGACTATTGAGATTGATTAATTAGAAATGATGAATCCGGATCAACACTAAAAACAATAGAAAAAAGAGAGAGCACACAAATAAAGGATTTAATGTGGGAAACCCAAACTAGGAAAAAACCCACTAAAACCAAGAAATAACTTAGGAAAAAAATTTCATGTACATGTTACATTGATTTCAAGTTGATCATCTACTCAACATGAAGTTGTAACTCCAAAGTTTAACCAAACTACTATTCATGTTTGACAAGCTTCAACCTACCTAGAAGCTTCAACTCCCAAAAAAATAAACCATGTTTCTACTTGCTTTTTTTGCAAGCAATAACTCACAAGGAAGCTATTACTCCCTCCTACAAAGATACAACTTAGACTTATGAAATAATATGATCACACTTGATTTTTGTCTCAAAAAAATGATGGTGACCACTAAATCAGTTCACTTCTCTTCTCAATTATGTTGATAATATCTCTCTTTCTTTTGATCATATAATCAACTGCAAGGCTTTACTACACCGGGTTCATTCCACTCACACTTACAATGATCTCACTCATCAAATAGGTACCTAATTTTTTTGTATTTAATATTGTTGTTATATTTCAATCATGATGTTCACTTTAATTCTCCTGTGAGCCATGTTTCAAGCTTCTTCATGACTAGTTACTAACCCCTCATACTCATGGACATTGCTCTTCATTAAATTGACACTATTTTCTCATGATCGAGACTTGTCTCTATTAGCATATTTTCATTGCTCCAATAGTATTCTTGACTTTACTCCTCTTTCATGACAACTGATATATTATTTTTCTTGCACTTGAATATATTTACTTTTTAATTAGCATCAACCTCATTTCACACTCTTCTCACATAGTCAAACTTCCTATGCAAAATATTCACATGTCTTTCATCAACATTAACAACCTCGGACCTTCTTTTTCATTCTTCAAGTTCTCCCAAACTTTCATATACATAATCCCATTGTCATAATTTAACCTTCTTCACATATACATATAAAATGGTTTCTTTTGTTAAAAACGTGGACTACTTTTCATCACCTTTGAACCACCAGTTCCAGAGACTCTTCAACTTTTTCTTTAAGTTACATGTCAAAAGAAGACAAATTAACTTCAACTCAAACTACTTTTAAAGAATGATAACCTTTGTAATGCATTAGTTTTTCCTATAAAACCTACAATACATTCACTATTCTTAGATGAAATAGGAAGACATATATAGCCACTATTTAATATTGTCCACAACTGATAGACTATTCAACTATTATCATGCAAATGTGCAACAGGGAAATTGGAAGTTTCCAAGCATGACAACTATACCCCTATGCAAAAATTTCATGTTTTATCATTCCCAGGCACCCCAAGTCAAATCCGTCAGTCTGGTCACCCCCTATTTGATGTCAAATTTTTCCCCTAGGTGATTTTAGGAAGTTCTAAGAAGATGTTATCTACAAGTAATTGTGGGAAGGGCTATCACTGGCCTTCCTATGATTGGATCAAGCCCCCTGGAGTAGAATGGAAGGGAAAAATTCAACATGGAGGTGAATTGAAGACCTTAGAACATCATGGAAATTATTTTGGAAGGTTTGGGGAATTTTTGAAAGACTTGGAGCAGTCTGAGTGAAAGCAGGGTTCATAAGCCTAAGTAGTACATAGGCTTAAAATAGTTGTTGGGCTTCAGAAGAAGATTTTGGGAAATCCATATGGAGTTAGAAGTAAAACAGAACATTGCCAAAAATAGTATTCCAAGACCTAAATTATGGAGAAATCATATTTTCACAACACCTTGGCGCATAGGATTTTCTGGAAGTTTTTATCAGGCACAAGTGGAGTCTCAAATCACAAATATGATTTTTCAAGGATCATATGGATGAATAAATAAATTATAACCAAATCATTAGATTTAAAATTACATTTCCAGTTAGGATCATATATAATTTCACCAATAAATTCTTTCGGGAGCTCAAGTTATCATCGTTCCAACTTACCCTCTCAAAGGCAGTTTAGGACTTAGTCATTTTTGGGAGGACACATGTTAGCACCAGGATCCTGGAGGGATTTCATGTCCCTAAAATCCCTAAGGTCAGGTACACCATGCATTTAAAAATTCTCCCATCCCTCATGTGACCTCCAGACTTGACAATTCAGCCCCCAGGTGCATTTTTGGAGCATCCATTCCCTATCATCAAATCAAGCACCACGAGTTACCTCCAGGACCACCATGAAAATTAATGTCCCTTATTTCCCTAAGGTGAGGGACATAAGACCTTGAAAATGTGCATATCTCCTATGGGGAGCCCTTTGACATCCATGTGACCAAATTTCAGCCTCCGGGTGCATTTTTTGAGAATTCATTCCCTATCGTCGGATCAAGTGCCACATGTTAGCTCCAAGACCACCATGGAAAATGATGTCCCTTATTTCCCTGAGGTGAGGGACATCATACATGGAAAAATTCACCCATCCCCCTATGGGGAGCCTTTTGGACATCCATGTGACCTACTTTCAGCTCTCAGTGCTTTAAAGCAGCTTTTCTCACCTTCATTCCCTACCGATCGGATCGCTGCCATGTGTCATCCTCTTGACCACCATGGAATTTGATTTCCCTCACATCCCGAGGTCAAGGAAATCAAGCATGGAAAATTTTACCCAAGCTTCTCCTCTCATAATTTCAAAAATTCAAAAAATCTAACTATCACTTCAGTGCTTCTAGTGCTTCCAGTTGCTTCCACTCCCGTGCACAGTTTTCCTCCATTCTTCCTCTATAACTTCTCACCTCCATTACTCCATTATTGAAGCTCATACCAGACCTTCCACATAGGTACTCCTCTTCCACCCCAAAAATGCACACAGGTCCTAAAGGAAAATTGGAGCAAACATAGAAGGAGAAGCACAGAGAAAACTCCATGGCCATGAAATGAAAAGTTGAAGAAATATCCCAAATGGATGCGTGAAACAACAAGATATATTTTTCTATTCATTCCTCTACCCAATTCCATCAATAAGACACCTTCAAACTCTCCCCTCATGCTACAGAGCATCCATAGTGAAGAAATCCCACTTTTGGCTCAACGAAGAAAAAATCCAATTTCCCATCAAACCGTTGGGTGAAATGAAGTAGAATTGCACATGAAGCATCAAAAGAAGAAACATATCACAATGAAATTTATTTCATCACAAACAGAGGAGAAAACCAGACCTGCAATTTTGAGGTCCATTAATGGCTTCCGCATCTAGAAGCACTGTCAGTCCGAAAATTAAAACTTTAAAATCTCTTGGACTATTAATTGGGCAAGCCTGAAATTTCAACAAGGTGATATTGGGAAAAAACCCATATCAAAAAAAATCATTCCACATTAATCCGACTCCCAGAAGCCAACTTTCTAAAAATAGTAGGTCTACTACATAGGAATTGTTATTTCGGGAAAGTCGTCAAAAAAAGAATCTACGAAGGAGACGAAGTCATTAGAGGTGCACTACATCTGAGAATTCACCAAAATGGACATTTTTGGCACTTACTAAAAAAAGTAAGTGGGCCCTCAAGTACCTGCTAAAAATAGAAATTTTATCCATAAGGAAGGAGGAATGCAAGGAGAAAGAGAAAAATTGAGCTGCAACATCCAATTGAAAGGCGGGGACTTGATTATTGACACTTACTAAAAATAGTAAGTTGATTTTTATAAGGGATACATGAAGCCAAAATGGATGGGTCCGAAGCCGACACCAAACCTATGATTATGATGTGGAAAATAGTGATGTCTTTTACATGGACTCGAATATTCACAAGTGGCTTGTTCACCGCTGTAGGACACCCAGTGTCTATGCAGAGTCTTGAGCTAGTCCTATCCTGCTCTTTCCACTATGAGCCCGAGACACGAACCATCCAATTTGACAATGGTACCACAATTATGATCATCAATGGAATAGTTCACTCAACTTGGAGAGTGATTCGTGAGCCAATTTGAAAGAGTTTCACAGTGTGCAAGGAATTTGAAGATTCAGAGTTTCACTGCATTTGGAGCTTTCCATCAACGAGGATCAAGAACTTCATCGAGAATGACATCTCCTCTTCTTCTTCTCTCTCTTTCTCTCTCCTCTTCTCCCCCAACTTTCTCTCACTTTCCAATATTCTAATTTTGCATTGGGGTTACACTTTTTCATATGTCCTAATGTTCCTAATGTAATAAGTCACCTTTATGTTATAAAAAGGGACTTAATATTCTCATAGGAATTCGAAAAGTTTCAAGTTGCATAAGGACATATGAAAAGCCATTGGGGTGTAAAAGATAAGTAACCTCTAACTCTATAAATTGTACCTCCATTCCCATTTCAAATGGATTGTTCATTAATCTGTAAGCTCAAGAGTGTATTCTACCTTGAGAGAACAAAGAGAGATAGCCAAATTCTTCCTTTCCTCCACTCTTAAATTTCTTCTATTCCCACACTATGTACAATTTTTGTTTAAGCATCAATACAAGAAGAAGGAGTTTCTAGCTTTCTTTGACTAAGGGGTTTCTTGATAATTTGTGATCGATAAATTCTATTTGGTCTTGTTGTTATTTGCAGAGTTGTTTCTTCTCATGAATGCATGTGTTGAAGTTTCTAACTAGTGTGTGTAGGAATCTGATTTTTCTACCTACAACATTAGTTCTCCTATCTAATTTCTCACTCCCCTTTCCCAATCTTAAGAAAAATTCTATCTTGCAGGTATCTTTAAGCTTTGCCACGGGGTCAATGGAGTGTCTCTGTTAGATCCTCGGTTGAAAGGAAACCACAAAATGCACCTTTTTATGCGCATGCATATCTGGCAGCTTCTGCTTAGGTTAAGTAGAGGGACTTAGATTCCTAGAGTGTTGGCAAAAATCCATAATTTTTTCCACCGAAAAATTTTCTCGCCAATATCAACTAAATTATATCTTTGTTTTATAACATTTTACAGAGTCCTAATTAACTAAAATTAACTAAAATATGGAATAATAATAGTTAATCTAATCTAGAACAACATGTAAATACAATAAGTAAATGCAGTAAACAAGTATGGAAAATGACCCAAGAGACTAAGCTAATGGAAATAGAAACCCTAATATGTAATAAGAGTAAGGAAGTGACTCAACTGATTAGAGGAGCTCATTCGACTATGTTCATGCAGAAATAAAAAAATAATCTAGAAATAGGAACGATTGTGTAGAGGTCCTAAAAAGGACATATCTAGATATTATTTGGATTGGGGTGTTTCGAGAGATATTGGGGCATTTGTGGGCACCTTGGTCTACAATATGGGTTCTTTGGTATGTGCGAAAGTATAAAACTAAGTTTTATAGGTTTAAGTGATCTCGAAACTCTCATTATCTATCACATCAAGTTCGTTGCACTATGCCAAGTTCATAATAATTTAAGATGAATAGAAGACATGCAAAAGACCCCAAAACAAGTATCAAACCCTAAAAATAAAAATGCAAATGAAGGGGTCAGACTTGTCCTCATTTACCACAATGGTGGTCTTACTAATCGAGTGTTGCGATGCATCTCAAACTGAAATGTAGTTCTATGTGAGCATGTGTGTGATCATGCCCTAGGTTTCTCTTGTGTCAATCGCACTTTGTGAAAGTAGTGAGCAATAACTATGTGTAGAAAATGTAATAGAATGGTGGATGAAATAGAATAAACTTCCCTTCTATGCTTGTGTGATGCAGATGAACTAGCATTTGTCCCTTGTGATGGAGCTATATGGATGAAAATGATCTCTAGATGGATGCAACCTTAGATGATGATAGTAGTGACTAGTGTTTGGTCCCTCATTATGGTCTCATAACTTTATATTTATAGGGTTATCTTGATCTAATTTTAACTAACCCCAAATGGCCACCACCAAAAAAAAGATAAGAAGTGAAATGGATAGAAAGTTCCCAAAAGTGGCGAGAAAGTTCAAAAGGATCAGGGTGCCCATGGGCACCCTAGTACTAGCCTGGTTCCCCAGTCAAAGCTAAAATAACATGAAATGAAAAAATATGATTGGGCATGCGGGTGCAAGAGGTCAGGAATGATGAAATAAAATAAAGTAAGATGGCCAAAAGATGAGGGGTTAATTAGTACTTTCTTCACTCAAAAACCTTTTAAATAGTAGTATGAGACTAGGACTAAATATTACCTAAAGTGCATGATTTAGTGTCTACATTTTCCCCACTTTATGTTGGTGAGTGAAAACTCTTAGTAACATAAAGTAGATAGAGATGTGTACCTAATGCCGATGTAGAGTGATGAAGAAATGCATGTCTCGAAGGACTAGAAAAAGTGTGGAATGATAAAAAATGATGGAGTGTGGAAACTAAAGATGAAAAGTACAAAAAAGTGATGAGAGAAAACCTAGGGCAGAAACGTGTGTGTAGTTGCTGATGTGTGTGATGTACCTACATGGTTAGTATGGTGTGTGTATTATAGAGAAATGTTATTGTTGTTGTTGTTATTGTTTTTTTGTTTCCCCCATTTAACTATTTGTTTCTCATACGGCCGGACCTGCAAGGAGAAAATGATCAAGTATGTATGTATGTATGTATGTGTAAAAATGTAATGTAAAAGATGCATGTATATGTAAAGGTAAAAATCATGTAAATGTAAAATACACAAATGAAAAATGTAAATGGAACATGTGCACCTGATCCATGTCGAGAAAGAGAGTGTAGAAGGATATCTGTACTATTCATGGTTTTTGGGTGATCCGATGCCATAGGATGAAGAAGTATAGGGAGGAATTTCATTATATCCTCCAACCTTTAACTTGCTTCCTTGAACATGTGTGAAGATATCTCTATACGTCCTAGTTTTTGGGTGATCCGACACCACTTGGCTAAAAAGTATAGGGAGGAATTCTTATGTATCCTCTAACCTTTAACTACTTCCCAGAATGCTAAGGACTACCATGTCCTATAAAATCCATTGTGTATGGGGTTCGTAGACTAGTCTGAACCCACTCATTGTATATAAACCCATAATGCCAAGGGTGGAAAAGTGCATTGAACTAAACCGTGTAGATGTGTTGTGTAGTATGTAAAACCCCAAATGATGCCCCCTCTTTGGGGGCATGTGACATCATTGATAGGAGAATGTGGCCCCAAAAGAGGACCAACCACATGAACTTTGAAACTCTTCCCTACATGAGGGGAAGGAATGCTTTTGGTAGAAACCAAGATGCACACAAAAACAAGAAGGCTAGCAAAGACAAGTGTTAGTAAAAACAAGCATGCATGTATAAAGCAATGTGTAATCTATGAAAACAATGTATAAGCTACCAAGAAAATGTAGTAATGTAAACATGTAAGAAGATAAATAAGCCACACAAAGTGGGTTGTAAACATGGGACATCACTCACGATGTCACAAGACACACAAGGCCATCATGGCCACATACAACAAAAACAAGTGTGCACACCAAACATAGGGCAAGGCCTACATACAAGAACAAACAATAACAAACAATGTAACAAACAAGTATGGAAGCAAATATCCCTGCATAAAAATGTTACACATGAAGCACCCATTAGCATGTTAGAAAGATAAATAGTATGTCAAAATCATGTATAACCAAGTAATGTAAAGTGCTAAGTACAAAAATGAAACAATAACACCTATGAGAGATGAATGTGGATGCCCCCAGTGACCAATGTAGGAAGGGTAGAAGGTGAGCATTTATGTTTGCATGTAAAAAGAGACTATGTATCTACGATCACAACTAGAAAAATATGTGAACATGCATGTGTGGATGATATAGATAAATGACATACAAGTAATCTAACTAGCATGTGTAATAAAGCGACCATGAACAAGAAAAAGTAAGCAAGAGTAAAAGCAACCATAATATGTAGTATGTTGTGGATGGATGGAATGGAATGCAAGATGGATGGTAGGAGCCACGTGCCCCCAAGTGAATGGAAATGTATGCAGTGAGGTTCATTTGGTTTTCCCCTCAGCAGCAGTCAAGAATGAACTATAAAAAGAGTGCATCATCGGGAAATGGTCAAATAGTGTGTGTTGTGTCTAGCACGTGTGATGAGTATGTATGTGTAGTGATGATGATATGTGACATATAGAAGAGATGTGTGTGAACCTTATAGCCTAAGTATATATCATGAAAAATGAATGTATGAGTGATGATTTATCCTAAAGCATGTATCACTACAAGATGATAGAAGAAGTGAATGATGTAGCCTATAGCGTGTGTCACTACAAGATGAATAGTAGGGAGTGGTGATGTAGCCTAAAGCGTATACCACTACAAGATGAATATAGGGAATGGTGATGTATCCTAAAGTGTATACCACTACAAGATGATAGAGTAAGTGATGATTTATCCTATAACATGTGTCACTATCCTAGAAATTTTGCATGATGAAAGGTTGAATGATAAACGTGTGATGAATGTAAGGTCCATTTGATTTGTAAAACCTCGATAGTCGAGTATGGATGAGGAACTAAACCAAAGTGTGTCATAGGGTAGTGAGTGCAACGTGTAGAATATGATATAGTATATATAATAAATATGATAAATGACCATGTGATGTGTATGTAGTGTATAGTATTGAATGTAATATGTGTATGTAGTAGTGTGCCTAAGGGTGTATAATATTTAGAAGATGTAGGATGCAATGCTAGATGAGTATGATGAAGACTAGTATGATGTATGATGTATAAATGTGCAAATGTCAAAATGTTGTAGACTAAATGTATAATGTATGGTGTATGATGCGTAATGTGTGAAGTAGATGCAGTGTGTAAGCCCTATAGTGTAGTGTGTGGGGTTCATGTGTAGTAAGCCCTCAACAGTCAAGTGTGAACCAAGCACAAGAGTGTGTCATTAGGTAATGATGATGCTATAACATATGTATGACTATGAAAGATGAGATGATGTTAAGATGAGGTATGCATGAATGCTAAGAGTGTGATGTAGTATTATGTAAGGATGTGAATGAATGATAATGCAAATATGAGAAATGTGCCTATGATGATATGATGATGAGGGAGGGGGATGAAAATATTATGCCCCAAAGTGTACGTGATGAAAGAGGATATCATGTAATGTCATCTAGAAGATCATCACTTTAGGATCATAGTCGAATGGATAAGCATTGGTGACTTGATAAGTAAATAGTGTCTAGTTGATCACGTAATGAGCCATTGAGGCATAAGTTATACATGCCCATAGCATACTCCTCATCGGTGAATGGAGGAAGTGGAAAACCATGTGCATACCAATGAGTGATATTTTGTGTGTATCCTAGGAAAGAGATATTGCAAATGAAGACACATCCAAAAGGCATAGGAAATGAAATGTCTATATGATCGGATCTAGAGTTCCCCCAATATAATCAAGCCATGATTTCCCTAATGTAAGTGGAGAAGAGTGAGGGTGTGTGATAGATAGACCATAAGATGAAAGATACATAAGCCATAAGTAGCAGATGATGTGAAACAAATCCATAATAAAGATTAGGAACATGTGTGGTGCAAGATAGAGATCCTCAAAAGAAAAACCTAGGCGAGCCAAACCCTCATGTGTACATATGGTGTCATCACATGTAGGATCAAATGGAATATGTTCCCAATAGGATTCATTCATGAAGAGTGTGCAAGTAAATGGTGGGCATGCTGATGTAGGTGGTGTAAGAAAGGTGTGGGTGATAGAGAAACGTCCATGGACTGGACATGCCCCTTATATGGAATCATAACTAGTAGTAGTAGTAGGTGGCATAAAATAAATTACATCTATCACACAAATGGACACCATCAAGTGGTGGTAAGTGAGGTGGTTCTTCCATAGGTTGGGGATCATCTGTAATATCTATGTGTGGAATAGGAAGACCAATATTAGGAGCTCGGTCACAATACTTGGAATGGATCACAATCACAAAAAATGGTGTACTCAATTCCTTCATGTAATAATTTTACACAATTATGTATAGTAGAGGTAAATAACTTGCATGGCATGAAGCCATGGCCTACCAAGTAGATAATTGTAGGAGATTGGGAAATCAACAATGAAAAAAAAGGTAGTGTGGATAGTCTTTGGACCAACAATGATAGGAAATGTAATGTGATCGTGACACATGGATGGACAAAACCATCATAAGCACGTAATGAAATACTAGATGGACTAACATCACGAGTGGAAAGACCTAAAACTCAAGGAATGACATAGGACACAAGTTAAGTTCATATCCATTATCAATCAAAGTGTGCTTAACACCTACATTATGAATATGACATATGATATGCAGAGGTGGGTCATTATCAAAAGTATGAACATCAACGGGGAAGGTTAGACTTGAATACTATGTGTGAAGAGAATGCATCGAAAAATTTTGATAAACCGAGTCTAGATGCATGTCAGCACAAATGCGAGTAGTAGTAAGAAGATGTTGGACTCTATGTAGTAAATCAGGATTTGCAAGAAAATAATCATTGATTGAGATACTCATGATGACCAAACCCTAGGATGACAAAATAAATGAATGAAGAACCTAGAAGCATGAATGATTGAGTTGGGTTCACCAAAATGATTAACTAAAAATTAACTAAAATGTGGAATAATAATAGTTAATCTAATCTAGAACAACATGTAAATACAGTAAATAAATGCAGTAAACAAGTATGAAAATGACCCAAATGACTAAGATAATGGAAATAAAAACCATAATATGCAAGAAGGAAATAATCAAGTGACTAGCTGATTAGAGGATCTCATTGACTGTCCTAAAAATAAATAGAATAATCTCAGAAACATGAATGAATATGCATGCGAGAGGTCCTAAAAATGACATATCTTGACTAATTCTCTAGACTTGGGTGCCTAGAGAGGGACTGGGCACCTATGGGTGTCGTGGTCTGCAATATGGGTACTTTGGTCTGTACAAAAGGTTCAAAATTGAGTTTCATAGGTTTTAAGGTGGTCTAAAACCCTTGTTTTCTATCACATCAGATTCATTACACTATGACCAGATGTCAAGCTAATAATCTAACATGAATAGAAGACTTGTAAGACCCCGAAACAAGCATCAAAACCCTAAAAAATAAAAATACAAATAAAGGGGTCAAACTTTCCTCAACTACCACAATGGTGGTCTTACTAATTGAGCATTGCACTACATCTCAAACTCAATGTAGTTCTATGTGTGTGTGTGTATGATCATGCTCTTGGTTTCTCTTATTTCAATTACACTTTTGAAAGTGAGCTAGTAATAACTATGTGTAAAAAATGTAATAGAATGGTGGATGGAATAGAATAAACTTCCCTCATATGCTTGTGTGATGCAGATGAACCAACCTTGTCCCTTGTGATAAGCTATATAGATGTAAATAAGCTCTGCCTTTTATGGATGCAACCTTAGATGATGATAATAGTTCCTAATGCTTGGTCCCTCATTATGGTCTCATAACTTTATATTTATAGGGTTATTTTGGTCTAATTTTGTTTAACCCCAAAATGGCCAACCAGCAAAAATATAAGAAGTTGAAATGGCTGAAACTACCCAAAAAGTGCGGGAAAGTTCAAAAAGTGATACATATGGATCCAAAATAACTCTACTTCACCTAATCAGTCAACACGAATAAGGAAAAATAATACACAAAGGTTTTGTCTTTATAGTAACATGACCGCGACTCTATGCAAAGCGGCAGTTCTGCAGAACTACTTCCTAAGCATGGCAGTGGTCCTAGGACTGCTAATCTACTTTCTACTTTGGGAGGTGGTCTTGGCTCTTTTGCACAAAAAACAAAAATATGAAATGAATAGCCTAGAATTTAGAAGGTTATCGTGTCTCTTCTCCTCCATGACCTTTCCCATTCTCTAGTGCACGAGAGGACATGAGAAAGGCTATAAATACATGTTTGTAGAAGAGAATAGGATCATCAAAGCATGAAAGAAAGTGAGCAAGAAGTTCTTAGTGCTGGAATTATGTTTTGTAGAAGAAAGGAGTGTTGAGACAGAGAAAACTAGTAATTGGAGGAAGTGTGAGATATTATCTACTTCTCTTTCATACGTATTATAAATTATGTACTTGTTATTTTGAATTGGCCAATAAAAGTGGGAAGAAAGAGAAATTTCCCTTCCCAACTGGTTTTTCCTCCTCTAGAGGTTTCCAGGATAAAACTTGGGTGTTTATGAGCTTAAATTCTTTCCTATCATGCAATTGTGGACTCTAAGCATAAGCATAATTCATTCACTAGTTATTTTTGTCATTTTCTAATAGAAATTAGAACAACATTTAATTTATGTTTCTATGGATAATTCTAAATTTTAAGAGTTTACAGATCATTTTGGTATCAGAGCTCACAAGTATCTAGGACTATGTGGTATTCATTCTTGGATTTGTATGATAGTGACAAGATCTAAAGGTGAAGAGGCTTTACCTTGTGATCCATAAATTTCTACAAAGAAGTGGAAACAGAGAATTTGGGGACAAATGGAGGAAGATAACTTGGTTCGTAGAATAGAAATGTTGGAGACCATGATGGATAGGATGATTTGAAGGCTATAAGAACTTGCAGATTTACAGAAGACATCTTCTATCAAGCAAGACTCCATGGAATCGGTGGTTTGGGGCTTAGCTTTGAATAGTTTGGCATAGGAAGGAGCCACCATTAGGAAAGTTATGGGGAAGAGTATGAAGAAGAGACTTCAAACGCAAGATAAAAGGTAAAATATGATCATACTCCCTTTACGGTTGAGAAAAAAGTTGAGATTAAAATATTTGAAGGAAAATTAGATGCATAGTTGCTTGATAAATGGTTAAAATAGTTAGAAGCCTACTTTAGCATCCATAATGTCACTAGGCACAAAGGATCACCTTTGAATGTATCAAAATGGAGTGACACACTCTAGTTTTGTGGGAAACTCATCTAACCACTCGTGAAAAGAAGAAGCATCCTATTGTGAAATCTTGGTAAGAATTTAAAGAATTACGAGAGCTAACTTCTATCATATTGGCCACAAGACTGACTAAATGATTAAATGGTAGTATTTTAGACAAATCGGTGGTCAAAGTGTACAGGACTATACTACGGAGTTTCGAGAGGTAGGCCATGTTACTAAACATGGACTTGGAGGATGAGGGTATTACGACTAAGTACTTGGGAGGACGTCGCACTCACCTTTGAAGAAAATTCATCTCCACAAAGCCCAAATATCTCAACAAGGCGTGTGTGCAGGACATACTACATAGATGATGAAAATAAGCAAGGAGAAGTAGAGCCAAGGGAAAAGCAATAAAAAATTAGTAGAAAAAAGAGTAAGGGAAAACAAGTAACAAGGGTATGTGGAAAGGGAAAGGTAAAAAAGTTTCCACTACTTAAAATACTTGTAAAGATCCCAAGAATTTTTGCAAGAATTGTGATATCAATGGTCATACTGATGCTACATGTTGGAAGTTGCATCCGAAGTTACATCTGAAGAATCAACCAAGGACTCAAAGAAGTCCATGACAGCTATAAAAATAGAAGGGGAGGTGGAAATCAAAGATGAATCTGATGTAGACGAAAGGCTTGGATGCATGGCCACCAACATGGATAGCCAAGAAGAGGAGATGAGTAGACTATTCTAGATCAAGAGAACTAAGGTAAATGCTTTGGTTGATACTAGTTCTCAGTCTAACTTGATTTCTAAAGCAGTTGTAAATAAGCTTGGTCTTGAGAATTACGAGTATCCACACCCTTATCCTTTGGGTTGGGTGAAGAAGAATGTTGAAATTTAGGTAACAAGAAGATGTAAGGTCAAGTTTGGGATAAATTCCTAGTATATTGATGTTTTGGAAGCTGACGTTATTCCACTTGATACTTTTGATGATGTATTCAGGAGTCCTTACTTGTATATTATGGATGTTGTATTTATGAGAAGGGAAAACCAGTACATATGGGTCAAGGATGGGATCAGCTACAACATCCAGGCACACCAACAGCGTAAGACACGGGTTACTATGGTGAGTGCTAACCAAGCAAAATGACTTATTCAGGAAAATCATAATCAGTTTTGTTTACTTTTGTTAAAGGATAAACAAGATGGGGTAGAAGTCTCAGAGATTTATAACCAGCGAAAGCATGATTTGGATAGTATTATTTATCTTTTCAGAAGTATTTTAGGCTCCCAAGTTTACCACCAAAACGGGAAGTAGAGCATGAGATTCAACTATTTCCAGAGTCCCCTCTACCGAACATCGGGTTGTATAGGAAATCCTTTCTTGAGAGTACTAAAGTAAAGAAATAACTCTAGGAAATATTAGACCAGGGGGTGATACATCTGAGCACCTCACCATGCGGTTCACCTAACATGATGGTGTTAAAGAAGGATGGTTCTTGGAGAATGTCCATCGACTACCGCACTTTGAATAAGATCACCATAAAGAATAGATATCCACTTCCATGCATAGATGATCTCTTGGCCCAACTTTAGCATGCCAAATTCTTCATGAAGTTGCATCTCAAGTCCAGTTATAACCAAGTTAGAATGAAGGAGGAGGATATATGGAAGACTACCTTCAAGACAAAACAGGGTTTTTATGAATGGTTAGTACTTCCTTATGGGTTATGTAATGCACCCGCTACATTTATGAGATTGATGAATGATGTATTATGGGATTTCATAGATTCATGTGTCATTTTATATCTAGATGATATCTTTATTTTTAGTGCCACATGGGAAGAACATCTAACTCATTTACAGTGAGTCTTGCAAGTTCTTAGGGAGAAACAACTACTTTGTAATATGAAGGAGGAATTGAAAGGACTTGTAGACACTAAATCACACACTTTGGGTAATATTTAGTCCCGGTCTCATACTACTATTTAGAAGGGTTTTGAGTGAAGCCAAGTGTTGGTGCTCAATTGTAATCTCACCCTTGTTCATTTAAAAATTTCCAATCCGCTTAGGCTTGAAGTAATTTCTATCTTCCCCGTGTGGATGTGCATAAATTTTTTTCCTTAACTAAGGTGTCACCGTCATTCCTTTCCTCGGGTCATGGATCACACTAAGTCTTGGTATTATTTACAGTTTTGTATCCAAAATTATGATCTTTTCTCTAAAGAAGACAATCCAACAACCAGAATTTCAGTTCGAAGGATGAAACGAATACAAGGAGGATGGAAATCCCTCTTTGCGCTCCAAAACAGGTGCAGAAACATTGAATTATGGGATTGGATGTGAAACAAGGAGGTGGACAATACCCAAGGAGCAGTGGGAAGAGTGAACTTGTATACTATGTAGTACAGGGGCAATTGAGATGGAAGCACACTTTATTCTCCAATGTCCTAAGTTCACTGGTATTCAATCCAAATACGAATAAATCCTAGCCAAATGGGTCCATGGTGGAACTATTTGAGGAAAATAGAATAAAGAGCTTGGGGAAATGTTGTCACAGATCAGTCGGTAGAGGAGCAACCTCCTAAAAGAGGTCAAAAGGCCCACTTTGGTCTAAGGCAGTCTGGTAAAGCCATGTGTTGACCCAACATCAAAAGAGGATGGGTGGACCAAAGTGTCTAAAAGTACATACCCCTAGGATTTGATTCTATTAAAATTTGACCATGTGGAGGGCTTGCGCTTATTTGGGGACCCGCCCTTAAATTTCACCTTTGAAGTTGCACCGAAGAGACACGTGGATGTTTCCGTTGGCTCTTCCTATGCTTAGAATTTTTCAACAACTAGTGCAACTTTCTTGGACCCTAGACACGTGGAGGGCCTACGCTTGTTTGGGAGTCTCTCTTTTAAGCTTCATGCCAAAAGTACACCAAAGAGACATGGGGATGTTTTGGCGGCTCTTCCCATGCTCAAAATTTTCAATGGAAAGTGCAAATCTATCGCTTTCGACCACGTGGAGGGCCCACACTCATTTGGGGACCTGTCTCTAGACTTCACCTTTGAAGTTGCACCAAGAGACATGTGGAGGCTTCCACTAGATCTTCCCATGCTCAAAATTTTCAATGGCCGGTGTAAATCTCTTGGGTTATGACCACGTGGAGGGCCCTCACTCATTTAGGGACCTACCTATGGACTTCACCTTTGAAGTTGTGCCGAAGAGACTCGTGGAGGCTTCCGCTAGCTCTTCCCATGCTTAGAATTTTCAACGGATGGTGTAACTCTCTTGGGTTTTGACCATGTGGAGGGCCCACACTTTTTGGGGACCTACCTATGGACTTCACCTTTGAAGTTGTGCCAAAGAGACACATGGAGGCTTCTGCTAGCTCTTCCCATGCTCAAAATTTTCAATGGCTGGTGCAACTCTCTTGGGTTTTGACCACATAGAGGGCCCATGCTCATTTGGGGACTTACCTCTGACTTCACCTTTGAAGTTACACTCAAGAGACACATGGAGGCTTCCATTGGCTCCTCTTTATACTTGGTGACTAAGACTTGCAGTGCATATAAAAAAGGAATCCCAAAACGCCATATTCGGAGGACGAGAGACCATATTACTGAGTGAAGTGTAATTGGAATTATTGTGGAGCTAATTTTGTGAACTTGAGAAGGACAAAATCTATTGTTTTGAGTCAGAATTGCTCGGGCACTTGTAGAAAATTGACATACAACCCTACCAGTCCTGGACATCCCCATTTCCATCAAATTTTCCAATGTCATCCTAGGGTGGCCCATAATCTCCTCAAGCTCAATTCTCTTTTGGTTGGATGATACCCAATCCAAGAGGCCTAGACCACCTAAAAAGAAGGTCATTTTCCCCTTCCCCTTGTGAAGGGTCGACTTGCCAGGAAGGCTTTGAGGAGGAAGTTTGGAGTGATAAGGGGGATGTTTGGAATGACAGGAGGGACAAATCTTGCATGTTGGTGACTGGATGAAATGTGAGGCATGAAATTAATCCCTACTTCCCATGTCTCAAAGAAAGGTGGGTTTTCCATGGGAGAAGGAATGAGTTGAAGTCCTTGAAATTCCCGCTCAGAACGAGGGGCACAATGCATAAAATGTGTGGATATCCGAGTTGTAAAGCTTCCTCTCTATATCCCGAGCTAAAGGTATTTGATTGATGTGATATAATCCATGTGAGGACACTCATTTCTAAGAGGCACAAATGCAGGTATATATTTCTCAAGGTGTATTCTCAAAGGTGAAAAGGATTGCTTGTCAGATCAAGCCATATGGAGCCACATAAGAATTATTAAAAGGGGTTTCTTACATGAAAAGAGGAAAGAAATGATAAAGAAAACTGTCAAAATCCATAAATATGGTGCCCCAATCATATCTGATGAAAGTAAGAAATGTGAATGGCTCACAACTTTTCCACCTGGAAAAAATAGAAAAGAATATTCTTCTTAAAGATTCATGTTTTTGGGGAAAATAGGATGAGTGAGTGAGTCAAATTATATAAATGCAATGAGAATAATTTGAAAAGGGGGGATTAATATTTTTGAAATTCAAATCAGAGAGAAAAAAGAACCGAGAGAAGCCATTTTTCTAGGAATTTTTTGAGAAATCAGTTATTTCTTGTGTGCCTTTAAAATCGATCATGTCAAGTTGGTTGCATAGATGTATAGCCATTGAAAAAAATTTGAGATTGTAAAAAAACTTTCCCTTATTGATCGAATTTGAGAAACCTTGAGTAATTCGTGTAGATCAATAAACCGTGTTATGTTCATTTTCATCTCGATATATTTTCAAATAGTTTATGTGCTTGTTGCGAGTCTTACATTAGAAATCCTTTGAAATCACACAAAATCGCATCCTCATGAAAAGTATTGTGGCATTTGGAATTACATTATGAAGAGAGCTTTCATTTTAGTGATACAGATTGTTTTCGGTTCATGAGTGTATCAAGAGCGAGATATAGCAGGATTTTTCTAAAATTTAATTGAGTCTTTAACACAAGTTCTTGTGTTAAAACATTGAAGAATGTGTGAAGCCGTGTGTCTTTAAGATTTCATATATGCATAATTTTTTAGTTAAAGGTTCATCTTTACTATTTGAAGTTATTCATCATTTTTCCTGTGGATTTGTTAACATTTGTTTAAAGTTCTCGATATTTGGTATAATCAAATTTATCCCGCTTAGCTTCCCAACCATAAAATACACATCCAAAATGAACCATAGATGAACTACCCCAGCTTGCACTACTTGTTCATAAAAGCTGAGGGAATTCATTGATTTACCAATCCATTACCTCAATATGTAGGAGCAATCAATTTTTACCACCGCCTTTAGTAACCCGGATCTTGTCTAGAAGGTTTCTTCATCCTCTAAAGTGATAACTCGTGAGAGTTAGATTACGCTATACTTGACCAAAATTTCTAAAGATCTCCTGTCAATTTTGTGAAAGGAAATAAAAATACTATGAATCAGAGATTTCATCCACCAATATGGGTTACAAAATGGGTCCTCTCACCCTAGTTGAAGGTACAACCTAAAGTAGTTAGGGTAGGTCAAACCCTGTTCATGGTGCTATCCATTTCTTCCATGCCTGAGTGAATGAAGAGTCAGCTAAATCCTTCCCTGGATACAAAATGAATCAACCTCTAATTTATCTACCTTCAAGCATCTTGTTCGAACTATGTGTACTTTCAATCGTAAAGGTAGAATCAATTTTAGTACCAATAGAAAGTACTAATTAACTCCTATCTTTTGGCCATATTAATTTGTTTTGTTTTGTCATTCCCGACCTCTTGCATCTGCACTCCCAGTCATATTTTGTTTTTTTGAATCATTTTAGCTTTGATTAGGGGTGTCAGGCTAGTACTTAGGGCACCCATGGGTGCCCTAGTCCCACCAGGAGCCCCAATACTTTTTGATCTGCAAACTCTTCAACTTTGGAATTATCCATAGAAACAAAAATTAAACACTGATTTTCTACTTTCTATTAGAAAATTACAAAGATAGATAGTGAATGAATTATGCTTATGCCTAGAATCCACAATTACAGGAAGAGAAAGAATTTAAGCTCATAAACACCAACAAGTTTTATCATGGAAACCTCAAGATGAGGAAACACCAAACGTAGGAAGGGAAATTGATCTTTCTTCCCACTTTTATTGGCCAATTCAAAATAACAAGTACAAAATTTACAATAAGTATGAAAGAGAAGTAGATAATATCTCACACTTCCTCCCAATTACTTGTTTGCTCTATCTCAACACTCCTTTCTTCTACAAAACACAATTCCAACACTAAGAACTTCTTGCTCACTTGCTTTCATGCTTTGATGATCCTATTCTCTTCTACAAACATGTATTTATAGCCTTTCTCATGTCCTCCTATGCACTGGAGAATGGGAAAGGTCATGGAGGAGAAGAGACACAGACAACCTTCCAAATTTTGGGTTGTTCATTTCATATTTTTGTTTTCTATCTGAAATATCTAGGACCTCTACCCAAAGTAGACCGGTAAGTCCCAAGACCACCACCCTAGTTGGGTGGCAATTCTATAATCACCACTCTACACAAAGTGGTAGTCCTACTACTATAAAGAAAGAACCTCCATGTATTATTTTTCCTTCATCGTGTTGACTAATTAGGTGAAGTAAAGTCATTTTGGATCCCTATGGATCATAGCTACCCTGCTAAGGAGGATTTTGGTCCCACAAAATCTTAGTGGGGGAGTAGATGAGGAAATAATTCCCTCATTTGCTCCTTTGAGTACCACCGAGCTTGCCTTAGTGTCTTTCCTTTCAGTCCAATATGCCAAGACTCTTGTGGACCTCTCCTAGTCTCTTTGATATTCTACTACAACACTACATACTCCTCCAATTCACCTTGTGAGTCCAAGACACAATCCTCAATGGAAGGTAGCAACTGTAGTCCTTCATCTTCATCTAGCATGGATGGTTCATATAAGTGCAATTTCTCACAGTTTACTACAAAGTACATCCTCATAAATGATGACAAGTCAAGTCGAAAAACATTTTCTCCAACCTGCTCCAATATGGTGAAGGGCCCATATCAGAGTGGCTTGAGCTTCTGTGCTTGACCTTGTAGTCTCTCCTTGATCAAGTAAAGCCAAACTCTATCTCCAACATGAAGCTTATGTTCTCTCCTATGCTGATTGTGTCTAGATTTGTACTTGGCTTGAGATTTCTATAGTTGTTCTTTGACTTTGAGAAGGATTTTCCAGATCCTCTCAATGAATTTGTTTTCTCTAATCACCTTTGTGTCTTTGTCTCATCCTCATCCTATTGTCCAATTTCTATGTCATAATGTTCAGTGGATTTTTAGGTAGATATCCCAAGCATGCTTCAAACAGTGACTTCATAGTGGATGTGTGTACTTCCCAGTTATAGGAATGTTGAATGTAGGCTAAGGAATCATCCCAAGTCCTTGGGTATTTGATTTTATACCCTCTAATCAACTGTACCAAAGTCCTGTTCACCACCTCAGTATTTGTGGATGGAAAGATGTGCTCCTTTGTAACGTGGTATCCATCTTGTTCCACAAAGTAGTCCAAAACTTCCCCAAGAACCTCGAATCCTCATCGAAACAATAGACTTTGGCAAACCAAAATTCACCCATACATTAGCAAAGAAAAGCCTCATGTGCCTTTGATATGTTTTTACATTCCATAAGAATACACATCTTATTGAATCTATCAACAATAACATAGAGATAGTCATGGCCATGTTTAGAAATAGATAATCCTCCTACAAAATCCATAGAAATGTTCTCCCATGGATGAGTAGGTATTGGAAAAGGCATATACAAACCCTCCTTCCTAATCTTAGGCTTGCTTTAGTACAACAAAGTTTACATCCACATATAAACTTTGATACTAATTCTTGCATATTGGGCCAATACATGTACCTTTGAAAGGTGGCTAGGTCTTACCAACACTAAAATTTCCCACTACTTTCAAGGTATGTGCTTCCCTCATCAATAGAATTATTTCTTCTTCAGGCACACAAAGCTTCTCCCATCGGTAGAGTAGCCCATCCTTGATATAAAAATCTTCAATCCTGTCCTTTCAGGTCCCTTGGGACTACAACTACTAAACTGTCACCCCAAAGTCTTTATCCTGGCATATGCCTCTCCGTAAGCTTCCTTTGTGAAGGGCTCAATTTGAGAGATAATGGCCAAATAAGAAAAATTCTCATGTGTGGGTGGCCTAGACAACATATCTACCACTAAATTTATACTACTCTTCTTGTATTTGATCACCGATGGAACTCGCTAAAGGAACCCCATCCATTTGTAGTGCCTTGCCTGTTTTAATTTAGACTGTGCTTAGAAATATTAGGGAGGTTTGTGGTCAGTGTGCACAATAGTTTCTTTACCCAATAAATAATGCTTCCATTTTTAATTACATGAACTAGTGCATACATTTTCTTTTCATATACTTGAATATCCTTTAATCGCTGAAGTGAAAATTTCGAATGATAAAGATACGGGTTTACCTCCTCAAGCAACATTGCGGCCATAGTGTAATCATTGGCATCTGTCTCTACTTCAAAAGGTTGCTGAAAACTAGGAAGAGCAAGTATTGGAGCATGAATAAGCTTGTATTTGAATAACTCAAAGGATTTTCTTGTTCCTTAGCCCATTCAAAACCCTTACTCTTTGCGGCCACCGTGTGTACAGTATCGCAATCATGGAGAAGCCCGAATGAACTTCGCATGTATTATATTTCTCCCATAAAACTCCTAGTCTCTGTGGCTCCTGTTGGTGTTCACTAATTATTGATGGCTTCCACCTTCTTTGGATCCACTCGTAGCTCTCCTCCTCCAACCACATGCCCAAGATAGACAAGTGACTGCTTTGGAAAATTCACAAAGTGAGCATATTTTTTCTTGTAGACAAATTAAGGCTTCTCCAAATATTAACTAAATGAGGAAATATTTCAAAAGCATATGAATATCCTTGTAACTCCCCAACCTACTCCACCTTTGCCATTTATTTTCTCATTTACTTCTAAGTTCATACAAACACACTAGTGTAGATTATATACTTTTGTTTGAAGATTAATGTAGTTATATATTCATATTTGTTGAGAATAAACATGTTATGATTATTTTTCAATGATTTAAAGCATGAAAGGATAAGTTATAAGCTTTATCATAGCTTATGAACTTCATAAACTATGCATTGAGAGTTGAGAATCCATTGTATTTTCATCACGGACTTGTAATTTGAAGCACTTAGTGTTCATAACATCTCTTCTTAGTCCCCCAACACTTCAAGGACATGATTCAAGTGAGAAGATTCCATTATTTTAGCTTCTGATCCACTCACTACCTTTTATCATACTAAGAAAGGAAAAATTATCTTTTATTACACACTTTGCACATTGAGGATTTTAGAATTCAAACCCTAGCTCTATGTTAGAAACCATTTTAGCATGATTTTCTTCATTTTGTGGTCATACAGTGATAAGGTGATATCATCAAATCTTCCTATTACAAATTCAAACTTTCTTTGCACTTGTTGATGGAGGAAATTCAAGATTTAACCTCACGATCACATTTCTTTGTGACAGCTTACAAGAAAAAAACTAGTTATTCAAAAGGCAATGAAATATCTTGAGAAACCTTTGTCTCAAGCTAATAAAAACATGTTCAGAGATTCTTCCTTATATTTCATCTCCATTTTAGATCAGGTTTATGGAGTATACTTCCACAAATACAAGACAAATTCAATCTTCTTAACAAGAGATGATCAAGCGCTTTAGGTGCAAAGTAAACTAAATCCACATACCACTTCACCTATACAAATTTGAGCTCCATAAACTCATTTTGGACCTCACGGAGTATGACTATCACCATTTCTTACCTTAAACCTCGGTCAAAGCGCTTGAGATAACCTTCAAGTACCCTCCAAGTATTCATCACTTGCTTTGTATGATTGCGCTTTAGTGTAGAAAGGGAAAAGGAACCAATTTTACACCAAAATTATGAGATAAATTCTTGAGAACCTTCTAGAGAAGTGAATATACATCAAGCATAAGCATTCACACCTGATTGTTCACATTGGAATCTTTCAAATCAGACTATACATGAAAAACTTACAAAACAGAGGCATTTCGTATATTGAAATTATGCACAACTTAGAAATAATGACACCCTCTTGTCCTAGGAGAAGCTTATTATAACCCTGATTGTTTCCACAACTTGAAAATTTTATTTGAATTCAAGACAATTCATTTTTTCCTACCACTTCAAGGAGGCTTGAGGAGAGAGAAACCCGATTAGAAAAATGATAAGAACTTTGTTTCTTGTCCAATTTTCCTCAAAATTTTTGCAAAATTTTATGCTTGGATTTCTCTTCAAAAATTTCTACTATTATATTTCCAAAGGAGGCTCAATAATTTTGTTTAGATGTTAAGAAGATAGGGTGCGTGGATTGTATTTCTCAATAAATCGATTTTAGTAAAACTTCAATAAATTCCACAATCTTCTTTAAAACTTGATGAAACTTGACATGAAACACTAAAACACACTCCTCTATATGTTATAGCTTGATTTATCATAAATAATCTTATACTCTTCGTATAATCTTATTTCATCATGACTTCATTGTTATTCCTTAATACCAGTTTTAGTGAAAACTTGAATTTTTCCTCCAGAAGCTAAAGTAAACATTTTGGATGCTCATACATGACCTAAGAAATGTTCCTAAGATCCCTCCATTCTTACCTATTCTTTTTTCATGACTTGGTTTGTGCCCATACACTTCATTAGGCCCTAGAACTAGGCCTAACTAAGCAATTTCAATTGTGACTCTCAACACTTGACTCGATGCTCACACCAAAAGCTATTACACATGTTGAAACCATTAATTTAAACTTGTGGAAAACCTGATACAATCATGCCAACCATATCCATACCTCCAGTGGGCTCTTACCTCACTAACCAAGCCTGTAACACACTGAAACCATCTTGAATGTTCAATGAACCTGATAAGGTACTACTAATCAACCTTCATGTCCCTAAACTGAGCCTCACTTCACCACTCACACCTTTTCCATCAATGCCACCTAACATCAATGACAACACCAATGCACCAGGGTTCAACAATATTCTCATTTTTCATTGATGGAAACAATTTAGAAACTTGTGATGGAAAACAACCACACCATCTCCAACGAATTCAATTCATTTTATTTGACATCACTCTCTCCCCCTTTGACATTTATGAAAAAGGTTCAAACATCCAAAAATATGACCTTACCTTAGGAAGCTCCCCTCCCCCTTGATGATGTTACTCTTTTGTATGATAAGACTCACTCATCCGCATAACTTACTTCATCGAACAAATGCAATTCTCCCCCTAAACATGTTATCCCATATTCAATCATCTCACTTCATCATGCTCAACACCAAGCTCAATTCTGCCTTAAGCTAGTGAAATTTTCTATTGGGACCTTAGATCCCAGAATTATATTTCTAGTGCCTTTTGGTTCAACTTTGGCTATCCAAAAAACATAAGTACATCATGTACTAAACTCAAGTAACTCCCCCTGGAATCACTACATCCTCTTTTACCTGAAACTTCAAGAAATTAAGCTTTCACTTTGCATTCAAGCCATAAGAATGGGTCATTCAATACTAGCTTGTCCTAAAGGACGTATTTAGTGTTTTCTATTTACTTTTCTTGATAATTCACTCATTTGAGAGAGCAAAAAATTGTTCCCCCTTGAAAAAGTGCCATCATATACCCACTATCTTATGCTTTACAAGGCTTTCTAGGCTCATAAGCCACCTCAAACAACTATGATACATTCTCAGCTATTTCTTTTGTTTCAAAAACTTTCCAAACCAATGGGCTACTTTTTTGAGGCTACCACATAAACAACATTAGTTTGATGCATGACAAATGATTCCATCTTCTATCTTCATAACAACAAACTTGGCTTCTTTAGTCTTTATCATGCTTCAAAGCATTCTCCTTATTTCAACATCTCAATAATCTCTTAGAACAACCTTTATCTTGATTCATAAATCTCAAACATCAAAGACTACTCATCTTGCTAAAATTGTCTTCTTACACCCTTAAGACAATACATCTTGGTATAGTCATGGTTTAGGTCATGTACATCTACCCAAAAATATTTGTAAGTTTCATTAAATTATTTTCATTATCACTAAGATTCATGAAATTTTTTAAGACTTAGCTCATCAATCTTCTCTCTGTATCATCATTTTTCTCTTTTACCTTTCACAAGCCCAACTAACCCTGAGACAATCTTCTTTCCACCATATATCTCTTTGGTGGAATATGTCAATCATTATAAATTCATATTTGAGCACCCATTAAGGAGATATAATTTCCCCTAAATTTCCAAGATCTAATTCCAAATTTAATTATTAGTTCCTTTGTGAATGTGCCTTCTTGATTAGGCCTAGATTGTACTTAACGCCATGTCTTGGATTGTCAAGAATATATATTGATTTGACCAATGAAAAATCAAAATTCCTCTTCTAGTTGATAATGTACATCTTCACCACCATATCTTCCAATTTTCAAAGAAAAACTCCTTTAAGGGTTTTTAGCAAACTTTTCCTTACTAACCCTAACTGTGTAAATACCTTATCGACTGAGAGGATACAAAAAGGATATAACATCACTAAAACATGCCTCTAAATCTTGAAATTTTGTCTTCAAACATGTGATAACCATCTTTATGCATCTAAGCTTGTAGAGAAGGTTATTGAATTGGGTATCATCACTTAACACTTAACAAGGGTATGATCATGCTCTCAAATATACAAGACATTTAAACACACTAAATCCAACATGACCCTCCAAGTCTTTTTGAAAAGATAGAACCTTACCTTCATTTTCTTGACTTAGAATCATTTTCATCCTTTGATTTTATGAATAACATTTGATGAAAAACTCTGTCTCAAAATGAATTTGCCTCTCTTTGCACAATTTCTAATGGACTCATTATTGATGGAATTGTCTTCATATTCCAATAAGTCCTATATAAGATCTATATTTTAAACTTGTGAAGTACAATTATCTGACATAAAGAAATTTATGAGCTTGATTTGTGTGGAAACATATAACAACTTACATAATTCAGAGTTTGAGGACTCTTCCATTGGACTCTTCCACTCTTTTTGTTTAACAAAGACACTTGCATCATATACTACTCCTCCTTGGAGTCTATTACATTTCTTTAGCATTTACAAGATCAAAAGAGTACTTTAATCCTACCAACTGATTTGCAGACTTTGACTAATGTTGAGTAATCCATACATTACTCGGGCTTGAGAACAATATGATAGTTATGATCTCACACACTTTTCAACAAAAAACACTTTATAAATACTCAAATTGACTTACTAAGAGTTGTGAACAACAACATAATGACACAATTTTTGAGCTAGGATGGATCAAATTACATGAGGAAGTTAATACAAAATCCTAGACATTATCAATTAGTTTAGACTTTCTTGAAGACCTCACCTACATGGATGCAAACTTAAGAAGTATAACTTGCAACAATGATTCAATATTAAAAGCCTAGAGAAGGACAACACAAACCTAAGGTTTCTTGACCACACATCCTTGGCATGTACGCTAAAAAAATCATTTAAGATTCTTGATGAGAACTATTACATCAACATGAGACCAAACAAACATTTCTTGGATTTTTCATACCTTTGACAATATGAAGGAGAATTCACTCAACAACTACTGATTTCAACCTTCATTCAAGAGCATATTTGACCAAATCACTCAACTTCATTATGAAAAACACTTGATTTGCATATTGGTAGACAAATGAAGAGCAAACCATGCTTCTTTCAGCTAGTATATACCTTCTAGAATCCTAGAGAAGGCATACCATCTTGTGAGATCACCTCAAAATAGGAGAAAGTCATCAAAGCAACATGATGACTCAATTATTTCCCTTCTATTCCTTATGATCTTATTAGTATTCTTGGATGCATTCCTTGGTGTGACAACCACATCACCTGAGCTCTCATTTTATGATTGAGTTCTTGATAGGCATACATGTTTCAACTCATACACCTACTCTAACACAACTTGAGGTAGAGATTCTTCATGATTTGCACTAAACATTTCTTCCTTCTTCTTGCCTTTATCATCACTTATTGTTGTCTTATTTATGCTAGACTTGCTCCATGACTTGTCATTCATAATTGTATCTCTTAAACATCTTCCCACGATGTTATCTTCTTGTCATTATTTTCTTTTCAACTCCTGAGTTTGCTTCCTTGACCTTATATATCCATTTTACTTTCTTCTTTCTAGTGTCTCTCTCAACCATGGCTAACTTGGTTTTATCCTTAGAGTTTTCCTTCAACTTGAATAAATTTTTTCCTTTCCTTTTTAATGCATTCATCTTGTAGCTATATCTAGGAGATTCATTACAGTTTTGCAAAATGTCCTTTGAAAGTTGAAACATATAACCCGATTCTTTCCTCTTGAGTCTTCTTCTTCCCAAAATTGATTTAATGGTTCTTCTAGAAGTACTTGGCTATGTGACATTTTTCTTTGCAATTGAAACACACTATATTCTTTTCATATTCAGTCCTATAAGATCTCCATGGGTGTTCTTTTTCTATCTTACTCATGCAATCCCTAGCTCTATGTCCAAAAACATGGCATGAAAAAAAAATTCCATGAAACTTACTTGAGAGTATCCTTGCATTTGGCTACCTAATGATCTTCCTATGTTCTTTGATGTCCTTCTTGTCTTCATAGTGTCCTTGGCATGATACATGGATTGATTCACCTTTCAATTCCTTTTTCCTTGCTTGTTCTAGTTCTTCCCTTAAGGTATTCAATTCTGCACTTAGTTTATCACATTCTTCAACCTTGGATTTTATAGCAGCTTGACATGATTCATGACTAGAATCATGATCCAATTCACACTGAGTTGCTTCATTTTTAAGAACCAGACATGATTTATCATTTGGATTTCTTTGTTTTCTTGAAATTTATCTGGATTGCTTGTACTTTCCTCACTTTTTTGATGTGTCATCAATTTACTTGTGGTTTGTTCTAACTCATTCCTTAGGGTCTTCAAGTCATCTTCATGGTTGAGGTAGGATTTTTTTGTCTCTTATATCTTTCACATTCTCAACAAATAATTCCATCTCAATGAGTTCTTGGCCATGATCAAATTCAATGAGCTTGAGAAATATCAAACTTATTTTTCAACATTGACTCTGCTAATGAACCCATGCTTGTGTCTTTGAGATCACCTCCAAGTTGTTAAGCTTGATGCAAGAGGGCCAGTTCCGATACCAATTATTGGACACTAGGACACTAACGGGGGGTGAATTGGTGTCTATTCAAATTTTTAAAAACTATTCGATTGCTTAATTATAAATTATGAATCTAGATCAATACTCAAAAATAGTATAATAATGAGAGAGAGCACACAAATATAGGATTTAATGTTGGAAACCCAAACTCGAGAAAAAACCAACTAAAACCAAGAACTAGCTTAGGAAAAAAATGTCTTGTACATGTTACATTGATTTCAATTTGAGCATCTACTCAACATGGAGTTGCAACTCCAAAGTTTAACCAAGCTACTACTCAATATTTGACAAACTTCAGCCTACCTAGAAGGTTCAACTCCCAAAAAAATTCAGCCGGACTTATACATATTTCTTCTGCAAAAAACAACTACAAGGAAGCTACTACTCCCTCTAATAAGATACAACTTAGAATTATGCAAGAATATGATCACACTTTATTTTTTGTCTCAAAAATGATGGTAACCATTAAATTAGTTCACTTCTCTTCTTAATTTTATTACTTATCTCTCTCTTTATTCGATCATATAATCAACAAAGGCTTTGTTACACAAGAATCATTACATTCACACATAAAAATCATGTTCTCACTCATCAAATAGGCACCTACTTTGTTTGTGTTTAATCATGTTGTTATATTTCAGTCATGATGTTCACTTTAATCCTCCTGTGATTCATGGTTAAAGTTTCTTTAGGACATAGTTACTAACCCCTCATACTCATGGAAATTACTCTTCATTCAACTAGAATTATTTTATCATGATCATATTTGTCTCTATCAGCATTTTTCATTGCTCCAACAATATTCTCAACTTTATTCCTCTTTCATGACACTGATATATTATTTTTCTTGCATTGGAATATTTTCACATCTTCATGAGCATCAACCTCATTTCACACTCTTCTCATACAGTCAAACTACCTCTCAAAATATTCACATGTTTTTCATCAACATTAACAAGCTCATCCCTTCTTTTTCATCCTTCATATTCTTCCAAGATTTCATATATATAACCTCACTATCACAATTCAACCTTCATCACATATACATAGAAAATAGTTTCTTTTTTTTAACAATGTGGATCACTTTGCATGACCTTTGAACTACAAGTTCAAAGACTCTTCAAAATTTTCTTTAAGTTACACATTCAAAAGAAGATGAAGTAACTTCAACTCATATTACTTTTAAAGATAATGACAACCTCTGTCATGCATTAGTTTTTCCTCCAAAACCTACAGGTATGTTCAAGATTCTTAGATGCACTAGGAAGACATATATAACCAATGTTAATATTTTACACAATTGACTAACTTTTCAACTAACTTCTATCCCTATTTTGTAACATTTACAAAGTCCTTTCAAATTATCAAACGAGCATATTTTTTCATGTAGCCAAATGAAGGCTTCTCCAAATATTAACTACATGAGGAAAAGTTTCAAAATATTATGAAGATTATTTCTAACTCCCCAACCTACTCCACCTTCGCCATTTAGTTTCTCATCTACTTTTGAGTTCATATAAGCACACTAGTGTAGGTTACAGTCTTGTTTTTAAAGAGTAAAGTAGTTATCTATTCATAGTTGCTGAGAATAAACATGTTATGATTACTGTAAAATGACTTGAAAGCATGAAAGGAGAAGGTATAAGCTTAATCATAGCTTATTAACTTCATAAACTATGCATTGACAATTGAGAATCCATTGTATTGTTATCATAGAATTACAAATTTGAATCACTTAGTTTTCATAATGTCTCTTCTTAGTCCACGATCACTTCAAGGACATGATTCAAGTGAGAATATTTCATTTCCTTCATCTTCCTAATCCACTCACTACCTTGTATCATACCGAGAAAGGAAAACTTATCTTATTTTTACACATTGTGCACATTGAGGGTTTTAGAATTCAAACCCTAGCTCTATGTTAGAAAAAATTTAGCATGTTTTTCTTCATTTTGTTGTCATACATGCTAAGGTGATATCATGAGAGCTTCCTATTACAACTTTAAACTTTCTTTACACTTGTTGATGGAGGACATTCAAGATTTAAGCTCACAGTCACAATTCTTCGTGACACTCACAAGAAGAAAAACCAGATATTCAAAAGAGAGTGAAATATCTTCAGTAACCTTTGTCTCAAGATACTAAAAACATGTTCATAAAATCTTCATTATATTTCATCTCCATTTGAATTCCGGTGTATGGAGTTCTAGACTTGCACAAATACAAGACAAATTTAGTCTTTTTAACAAGATCTAATCAATGTAATTTAGGTGTAAGGTAAAATAAATCCACATACCACTTCACTTATGAAAATTTGAGCTCCATAAACTCATTTTGGAACTATGGAGTATGACTATCACCATTTATTACCTCAAACCTTATTTCATAGCACTTGAGATGACCTTCAAGTACCTTCCAAGCATTCATCACTTGTTTTGTATGACTGCAATTTGGTGGTGAAAGGGAAAAGGAACTGAGTTTACACCACAAGTATGAGATAAATTCTTGAGAACCTTATATATCACTTAATATAAATCAAACAAAAGCATTCACACCTGATTTTTCACCTTAGAATCTTCAAAGTCAGACTATACATGCAAAACTTACAAAACAGAGGCATTTCCTTATAGTAAAATTAAGCATGGCTTACCAATAATGACAACCTCTTTTTTAGGAGAATATTACTATAATCATGATTTTTTCCACAACTTTCACAAGTAATTTGAGTTCAATACAATTCATATTGTGACTACCGCTTCAAGGAAGCTTGAGGAGAGAGAAACCTGTTAGAAAAATACTCAAACCTTATTTGTTTTTTATCCGATTTTCCTCAAAAATTTGAAAAAATTAGGATTGGAGTAATATTAAAAATTACCTCTATGATTTATCTGAAGGAGGCTCGATAATTTTTTTTGATGCTAAGAAGATAGGGTTCTCATATTGCATTTCTTAAGAAATTGGTTTTAGTAAAACTTGAATAACTTCCACAATATTCTTTAAAACTTGATGAAACTTGACATAAAGCACTAAAAACACCCCTCTACATGATACATAGATTTTTTACTCATAAATAATCTTTTAATCTTCATACCAATCTCATTTTCTCATGACTTCATTGTTAGTCCTCAAAGGCATTTTTAGTGAAAACTTGAATTTTTCCTTGAGAAGATAAAGCAAGCCTTTTGGATGCTCATAAATGACCTAGGCGAGTGTTTTACGGCTCCCTCTCTACTTAACTAGTATTTTCATGACCTGATTTGTGCCCATACACTTCATTAGTCCTTAGAACTAGGCCTAACTGAGCTAGTTTCAACTGTGACTCCCAACACGTGACTCGATGCTCACTCCCAAAGCTATTACACATGATGAAACCATAAATTCTAACCTATGGAACACTTGATCCAAACACATCAACCATCTCCATACCTCCAATGGGCTCCTACCTCACTAACCAAGCTGCAACATGCAAAAACCATCATGAATGCTCAATTAACCTAATAAGACACTACCAATCAAACTTCATGTCCTTGAACTGAGCCTCGCTTAACCACTTACACATTTTCCATTAATGTCACTTGACATCAATGACAACACCAATGCACCAAGGTTCAACAGTATGCTACAATTGTAATGAGAAAGGTCATGTTTGTTAGGCATTGTTTGTATGATCCACCTAGTAAAATTGAAGGCTATTAAGGCAAGGGTTCAATTGTGTGTTTAAGCTGAAATGAAGTTGTTCGGGTTTATATAGAATGTTAGTATGGTATCTCAAGGAAAATTCAGATATATCAAGATCCTAGAATGTAAGAAATAAGTTTTCAAATGTCGAGGATGCATATTAATAGTCAAAGCAAGGTATAAGAGCTTATAAGAAATAATGATGGTTCTTGAAGAGTTATTATTGATGAAAAAGTGTTTCTCGTGAGAGCACGAGATCGAAGAAAGGAGATGGAAGTGACTTTCAAGTATCTAATAGGGCTTGGGAATTCATCAACTCATTCTCTTATGTCTTTATGATGTTTTATGCCTCTACTAGGCTTTTTAGAGGTATATTGATCCAAATGAAGCATTAGAAAGAGGGGAGTTGTCTAGGTTGATGTATGTCTTATACATGGTGTAAGGTATGTTTTTATAGTCTCTAAGAATGTTTTGAGGTCTCTCTTGATTTTTCAAGTAGTAAAATTGGTATGGTATCTTTCAAAGTTCTTGAGTTAGTGTAGACACAAAATCACACACATACTACTATATTACTACACCACCAAGTATGTTAACATTATATATATGGATATTGAGTAAGAAAATTATTCACTTGTGACACAATTCATAGTCCATTTTCCTACTTTGATTATGTCCATTGACTTTATATTTCACATCTGTCACTTCTACACCCGATCCTGGTTAGGTCACAGGATCCAATTCTATCGGTCTTCCAACATTTTTCATCAATTATCCCAGGACACTAATGCCCAAGTCTGACACTAACACCCGTGCGCTATTGTCCATCCCGGTGCTTATGTCCTCTTTGTTCTTGTTTTATTTTTGACATTGTTGCTTAGCATTTTTGATTTTCTTACTACTATCATGAGGTCCTAGTCAACATGTCATGTTATAAGTGTCAAAATTCAAACAAGAGATCCCTATATATACACAACATACATACCATTATAATGGTAGGAAATTATAAAGGGAAAGCATATCTACATATTATCAAAGGAACTACATTTTTGGGCTTATTACTTTGCATACACTACATAGGAAGGGGAATTTCTGAATTCCATCCCACACATTTGCATTCTATCTAGCTATAGCCCACTATCTTGGCATCATCGGCGTGAGGGAAACCTAAGGACATGATTTCACACACAAGAACATAGAACTACATGGATTCTAGATGTAGTGCAGTGTTTGGTCATAAGTTCACTCTGTCGGGTGACCACTGGGTCAATCTGACTCCCCATTTGCATCTTTCTTTTTTAGGATTTTATGTAGTTTGGATTTTTATAGGATATCATCTATTTTGCAGGTTATAAGTGAATTTGGTGATCATCCATAAACATATAGGAAACCAACAACGAATTATAGTGAAACTTTAGCGAACACGAGAAAAAATCATATTTTGACTCTCTCCATAGTCATGAGCACCTACGAAGGTCCCCGGCACCCAAGCACCCTCACCCTTGCCAAGACTCCCATGTTCAACTCAATCTGCAAGCTCTAGAATTTATATCGAGCATTTCGACACTCTGCCTAGCTTGTTCATTAGTTTCTCTAGTTTAGTTCTTTGGGATAAGTAAAAAAAGATAAGTTCCCTATCTCTCCCATTTGCTTATACAATTGCATATTTAGATTGCTTAACATTTGTATTCTATTATATATCATCATAGTGACTCTAAAATTATATTTAATATTTATATTTTATTAAATCATTTGGTGAACCCCTCTCTTAGAACTCCTTGCCCTAGGATCCACAAAACCCTCATGGCTAAAAATCGATCCTCCTCTCCTAAGCAAGTTATGCATCATGTTAGTGTGAATCCTATCCTTGATGATGATGTTGAGGCTGAACTTTATGATCTTTATCACAATTCTCGATTTGATGAAAACATTCAAAGGCAACTTCTTGCAAATGAGCACAATGTTCCTACTAGTTTTTGTAACTCTAGCATAAGCATTGTTTCACCAGACCAAAAATTTACTAGATGCACTCCTTGTTATTTCATAGTCACCAAGGCTACTCCACATCCTTCTAGTTATATTACAACACATGATGATGCTCTTATCGATTATATGTTTGGTCTTGATTGTGCCATTGTAGATAAAAATAATGTTATTTCCAATGTTGAAAATGTACATGCACATGATGATGTTTCTCATACTAGTCAGGATGAATGTAAATTTGTATCTCATGTTTCCTCTACTTCTAAAAATATTTCCAATGATTGCAAAGATATATCTTATGATATTTCTTATCCTACTTATCTATATGTTGATGACTCGCTTGATGAAATACTTGCATGTGAAACTTTATCGATGCTAATTATATTTTTGATCATGAACATGTTAGTGAGGATGTTACTTCTCTTAAAATTTCTGAACGTGAATCGCCACTCTACTTTCTTCTACTTCTATTTTTTACCAAATGACATTCATGGTGATTCTACCACTCCAACTAGTTCACCTCTTATGGTTTCTTCTTATTCTACTAATAGCATTTATGTTGATATCACATGTTCTTTTCCTTATCTTTCCTTTTCTTCTTCTCTAGATTATATTCATGTTGCTTCTTTTATTCCTCCTATTATTTCTTTTACATCTACATCTAGAAATCCTGTAACATCTTCATCTTCCTCTTCTTCTTCTCACATTCCTATGATCACTCATAACGGAAAGCTTTAACCTCTCGATTTTACTCTCACATCTTTTATGATTCCTTCACATGATATTTTATCACTCATGCATGTTGTTGGTCATCTGTGAATCTCAAGTTGAATATCTTAATCTTGAAATAAAATCATATTATGATTCTATTGATAATAACTCTCTTTATGAATTTCCTATTCCAAAGAAAATTCAATATTCATCTTTCCTAAGGATTTTATCATGCCTACATTTTCATGTTTCAATGGCACTAGAAATCCATATTTTCATCTTAAGTGTTACCGCTTAGCTATGGCCTCTTATTCTAATGATCGATTGTTACTAAAATCTTTTCATCATAGTATGTTTGATGATGCTCTTCAATGGTACACTCATTTTAATTTTGGATCAATTAGTACATATTGTGAAATAAAATATGCTTTTCTTAGACACTTTATGCTTAACAATGGCCCTATAGTTACACATGATCGCTTACCTAGCTTGCATCAAGGAAAGAAAGAAATTATTCTAGATTACATTTTGTGCTTCAATTATTTCATGCTAGGGACAATTTTAGTGGGGAACTTTTGTAAACTCGTGAATATTAGGGATTTTGGAAATTGGAAATGGCTAATTTTCAACAGTCATCTCCCACCCAATTCAGCCTAAAATTTCCACCGATAAGTCATTTATATGGGTGAATTTTCCTACTATTTATATGTTAAATTAACTTATGCATGTATTTCACCAATGTTTCTTATCATTGTACCTCATCCAAGAAAATTGCACCCTACCAAATCGCCTTTACCACGAAACATTTTTTAGAAATTTGCCATCGATTTGAAAGTCGATTTTGGAGATTCGCCACCCATTCTAAACTATTTTTTTCAAAGGGGTTCTTAAAATTAACCCAGTTTCATGCATTAGTTTTTTATTTAGCCTATTGAACTAGAGAAGCAATTCATCATTTTCATGGCTTGATTCTGCATTGAAAGAAAAATTACAATATGATACATGTGAATCATTTACACTTTTATGATATAAATTCATTGATCTAGAACAAGATTTAATTGTTGCACATGTTATAGATCCCCTTCTACTCCTTCTACTACTACACTATCTTATGTTTCTTCTCCCCTTCCATTTGTTAGGCATCCTCCAAGGTCTCCATCTCCTCCACCTTGCATAAGCATCCTGCATCTATGCCACCGCATCACTCTCCACCTCAGTCTTCTCCATATTCTACTCAGGATCCATTACATTTCTCGTATGATGCTAATCCTCATGATGTCTTGTCTTCTCTCGCTTGATAAGTGCTTTATTTTCCTACCCTCTCATTAACATCATCCTACTCATCACTTGCATTGATATGCACGATCACCCTTATTACAATTTCCACCACATTAATGGCCATCGTGATAATGATTGTTGCACCCTTCATGATAAATTACAATAATTATAAACAATGGTATCATTGCCTTTGGATATCTCTCTTGTGATTAGTCTCTTTCTCCAATTTTGCATAAGTATGCTTCCACTTTAGTTCACTTGTCTCCTCCACCCACTTATAAGGTTGTCATTCATCCATCTCCTAAGATCATTATTCATCCATGTCCTCCACCTAGCTCATCCACTACTTTGCATCATAACATCCTCCTCGCAGTGCTACTATAACTCATTGGCTTCCTAATCCATTAGCATTTGTGCTTCCTACCACTACATCTCCCATCATTGGAATGATTTCATCTGAAATTCAATTTGGATCTTACACTCATGTTGCTACCACTTCACATGCTTCCACCACCCTCATCAATCTCTTAATCTTTAGTAGGTGATTTTTCTCACCTCATTACTTGATGATGCACTCATGTTCTTATGGTTCTTACATGACTATTAAGGGATCTATTACAATAATAACCCCACTCCATCTTTATGTTATACACTTCATTGATCTATCTATCTAGCGTACACTATCAAACCATTTCTTGATGACACACTCTTGTTCTATGGTTCATTCTTTATTTTTGAGGGTCTTATATAAATGAACCTCATTTCCTACACATATGCTGGGGGAATCAATCTTCTTCCCCCTACATCATACTCACACATGTTCACATACATCATGTATCATTTTACTATACCATGTCTCATTCATTTATCTACCACACTACATCACATAAATCTATTACTATCATATACTATTAACACATAATCCAAGTTTCCAATATTACATATCTATTTCCTATCAACACCATAATCCATTTATGCAATCTACAAATCAAACATCTACAATAATGCCAATCATCCATATATATATATATATCATCATCATCATCAAATATCATAGTTACAAAAATATAATCGCTGGAGGGAAAGTCCTTACATGCATATACATCTTATCTCATCATTACTATCGCTATATACAACTATGGGAGCTCTAGAAAGATATGTTTCACCACTCATACTATGTCGATGGTCGCGGCCCTTATATCTCTTCACTTTTCTATGTAATATAGCTACCTCACCTAACTACTCGTGAATCGGCCATGCAACTCTACATACTTCATGAACACATCCTATACTAGGGATCCTCCTCCTAAGGCCTCCCTAGCTCATCAATTCTCCACATGTGCCTCATCATGCTCGCCAAAGATAACATTATATGTGGTTTTCGCTATTAACAATGGCTCAAACAAATATGCATGCTTTCTCTGAAATAGCATCCACTCGCTCCAACATCCCACCTCTCACAAAAAATATAGGGGGTGTATTACACGTCAACATGTGGATTGATGAATCCAAGATCAAGGACCATCATATTGTAAACATTCCACAATGTTATATTCCAATATCATGCATATACTACTTACAATATCAACATTCTTACAACATCTTCTATACTCCTTCTTGGTCATTATTACATATTGTTTCCTCTACTTTTGGCTCAGTGCTCGTTGTTTCCACCCCTCACCCCTTTTGTCGAAAGGGGGGCATACAATTGATATCACCTTACAATCCCTCTCGGGATACTATAAAATCAACCGACATTATTAGTACATCATTATCACAAAAAAATCTTTTACGCTATCCAAACAAAGGAACAAATCAATCTATTCAAATACTTTCTATCTATTTCCCCTAATGACCTAATCTAGGGGAAAAGGAATTAAAATATCTCTGTAAGTAATCTATCGTACACATCTAATTTTAAATCAATCTTTCAAAAATTCAAATAAAATCTTTTAGTCGATTTGGCATAGAATACTCTACTATATCTCCTAGATAACCTAACTTTGGACCTACATCATTTTATTATCTTTCCCATATGATCTAACATGGGAATCACTTTACATTTTTATTGCTTCTAGATGACCTAACATGGAATCCATCTAGCATTAAATGAATCATGACACATTTGGAGTGGGGGAAATGAGACGTCATTTCCTTTCCTATATTGATCTTATATGGGTTATTCAATCATGGATTGAAATGGAACTAAATTTGGTCTTTAGTTTTCTACAAAGTGGTTGAACCTTTTAAGGATGTAGTTATGGATGGAGAGTAAAATTATACCTCTCTCCCCAACACTCTTCCTCTAGCGGAATTACGCCCAAATCCTCCCCTGTTGAAATTTCAGACAATCAAGTTAGGAATTGATCACTCCCTACCCCTTTAAATCTGCATTGGCAAAAATTTGAAATATCCAAATAAAATCATCAATTTCTCTAATTTCTCCTTAAAAACTTTCCTTATCTCTATTTATGCCACATGGATCAACACTTTGATCCATGGTTCACCATGTTTTATGTTTTTATTCTACACGTACTTCTACAAATAGGGATTCTTTAGACTTCTCATAGGTATGCTCCTTACTTCCTTTACACTACTTGAATTTCATTCAAATGGAATAAAGGGGGGAAAATGTACACACAAAATCATGCACATACTTTGCTATATTACTACACCACCAAGTATGTTGTTATATGTATGGATCTTGAGTAATAAAAGTAAATTGTTGAAACACTTCCTAGTCCATCTACCTACTTTTATTGTTTCTATTATTTTTATCTTTCACATCTATCACTTCTACACCCAATCCTAGTTAGGTCACAAGGATCCATGTATGTAAGTCTTCTAACATTTTTCATCACTTGTCCCGGGACACCAAGCACCTAGGTCTAGACACTAGCACTCGAGCACTCCTGTCCACCCTGGGTGCTCCTATCCTCTTTGATCTTGTTCACATTTTTGACATTTTTATCATCCATTTCAATTTTTTTGCTGTTGTCTCGGGTCTTAGTCAACATGTTGTGTCACTAGTGTTGAAATTCAAACAAGATATCCCTATATATATACACAACATATATACCATTATAATGGCGGGTAATTCTAAAGGGTAAGCATATCTACATACTATCAAAGGGATTACATTTTTGGGCTTATTACTCTGCATATGAAGGGGAAGTCCTGAATTCAATCCCACACATTTACATTCTATCTAGTTATAGCCCACTATCTTGGCGTCATCGGCATGAGGGCAACCTAAAGACACGATTTCACACAAAAGAACATAGAACTATATGGAGTTTGAGATGTAGTGCATCAATTGGTTCTAAGTTCACTTTCTTGGGTGACCAGTGGGGTTTGTCCGACTCCCCATTTACATCTTTCTTTTTTAGTATTTGATGTAGTTTGGGGTTTTGCAAAGATATCATATTTTTGTAGGTTATACGATAATTTAGAAATCATATAGCGACATACGAGGTGACCTTTAGTGAAGGATGGCAAAACCTAGCGACATAGAAAAATAGATTTTGACTCTCTTGAGTCACATGTGCCTACAAAAGGTTTTGATGCAAAGGATCCCTCACCCCATCCCGAGGAGCCCATGTCGCTCAATCCACAAGCTCTAGAATTTACATCAAGATTTTTCGACACTCTTCCCACTTGTTCATTAGTTTCTCTAATTCAATCTTCTTTGGGATAAGTGAAAATCATATAACTTCCCTATCTCTCTCATTTTCTTATATAGTTGCATCTTTAGAGTTCTTAGAATTTGTATTTTTTATCATCATAGTGACTCTAAAATTACATTTAATGTTCAATATTTTTAAATCAATTAAGATGCAGTCATGTTCTCAAGTTTTTGTCTCGTGTCTTGACACCGTGTTATGATGTATGTCTATAAGAAGGACTATATAAAATAGAAAGTGTTCATGGCTCTATCAAAAGTATTGAAGTTTATAGATGGTGTCCTAATAGATATATCGAAGCTAAGATGAAATCTTGAGTAAATGATTTTCCTTTGACATGTAAAGATAGTCTTGATTCTATGTTGGTCAATTCAAGAAGGTTGTGTCATGTCCAATGTTTCAAACTATGTGTATACTCCTTCATGAGGTCCAAATGAAAGTTGAGTTTGTGGGAGTCAATAAATGTAACCTTGAGTATAAGTTTGTTAAGTCATGTACAGTATTGTCAAGTGAAAAACAAATTAGGTTTGTATAAGAGTCGAAGATTTTCTCAACTATCAATAGTTGGATTAAGTGTCATTATGTCATGCTTAAAAATGGATCAAAGGAATTTCATGATTCATAAAGGAGAGATTAATAAGTAATGATTCATCAAATATGATGACTTGATCAGACCATCATCTCAAGGATGAATGTGGCGAGTCTCATTAAAGGTCAAGTTAAAGATAAGCTAAGAAGGATTTAAATAAGTATTTATGGTTTATATGTTTCATAACTTAAATGTAAGCACCTAGAAATTTAGAGAGGTTTGATACATGGATGTCTAAAATTTGGGGACTTGATATAAAAATATTTGCACTCGAGTTGTTTCTATTCTAACCGGGTTCTGTGGAGGCCACATCAGGTGGTGTGAAGAAAACATTGTGCTTGAAGGTGTAATTGGTGGGATTGAAAGCCAAAACTAGAAAAACACATCCTAACAAGGTTTCTTGAAGATTCAAGTGGTCTCATTCTAAAAATAATTCAAATTTCTTTGGAATCTATGACAGCTTCTCGAGTTTGACTTGTAAAGAATGCTATGAGACCTAATTGGTGGTGGAAAATTCAAACTAGGTTAATCTTCTTTTATGACAAGTTACAAGGTTGATGGAGGTGTTAAAGTGGCCAAATGGGTATTCATAACTAGTAAGGTTTTTCTATAAAAGAAAGCATCAAAATTTAGGTATGAATACCTCATGTAGTAGGGCTAGTAGTCTATGTGTATAGTATGAAGAGGTGAAAATGGTATGGAGAATGTCATGATACTTTCACAAGCTTCACAACCATGAATAAGGTTGTAAAATATTTGAAAGGATTATAAAAAAATTGTGTGGTGTTTGTAACAAGGTACAATGTTTGAGATTTAATGACTAACCAAAAGCTCCGTAGGTGGTCTTTTTATAAACTCTATGATTTTTTTGAGTCTATGCATGATTATCCAAGGTCTAAGATAATGTCTTGATCAAGGTAGAGTGGCTTACATGATCCATTTCCTTCAAATGTTGGATCACAGTGCACATATAGTGAAGAATATTATGAGGTAATAGGGTGTAGTGAGCACATAGGTCTAATTTGAGCTACTACAAGTATGGAAGGTAGGTTAGCATCATCCTTGATGGGTGTGAGTTCCAAAGAGCATGAATATGCATAAGAGAAGGAGTCCATACACCTTAATAAGTTCAAGAAAGATAAAAAATATGTGGCAAAACTAGAGTGACTTACTCGGTGCACCATCAGCCAAAATAACATGTTACGGTGTATATAGAGTATCCATGAGTCAAGACATGTCAAAGTTTCTACAGCTTATATCATCTTCAAAAGGGGAAAATTCTAATGACTAGATTATATATCAAGGTTTATTTGATAAAGTGAATTATGTTGAGAGACTAAAGAAGTTGATATCCTTTTTGGATGAAGATTGCATTATAACTTGACTCTAAAGCTCTATGAATAAGGAAATGGAATCCTTCATGTTTGTAGGTGGTGCTCAAGTCGGAGGATTCATTCTTTGATGTTACTAAGTATTCTTGTTGCTATGAAGTGTGTATGAGAAATTATGATAGATAAGAGGTTCTAGACTAAGTATATCATTCCTTGGATGGACTTAAAAATGTGGCAAGTGTTTTCATAGGTATGTTATTATGCTCAAGACCGAGAAAGAATTTGACATAAGGGGAGTTTATTTTGACTCTCAAACCAAAGATGAAAAGGTGATATAGGTGATATAGAAGGAATGGCATAGGAAATGAAGAATTGTCACGAGATATAACCTCTTGAGGTATACGTAATCTCATCAAAGGAAGAGTGAAATTTCATGGAGGAAACTGAAAAATATTGAACTAGTGCTTTAGGGCAATGTTGAAGTGTTTGTCATCCCTTCAAGGCAAGTAATCAAGGTAAGCAAGAAAATTTGTATTTTTTCCTTTACATAAGGGAGTTATAAGTCTAGGGGGAGTTGTGAGAAGCCATGTCATTGTGTGTGTGGGATTCTAGAGCTTATCAAATATAGTTCAATTTGCACTAAAGAATCAAGACAGGGATCTCAGTTCATGAGAAGGTATGAGGTCAAAATTTAGTAAGAAACAAGTCAAACTTGTTCTTTGAAAAATTGAGATAGGACAAGAAAAGGTATGGATGATGATTTTTTTATTTAATTCATGTTTGATGGCATGTTCACAAGTTGTATACATTGACTTAAGGTCTGGTATAGTGCTCTCACTATTGAAAAATAGTCAAAAGTAGGGTATAAGGTGATGAAAACATGTTCTTGAGCCCAAATGAGGATGTTGTGTGATTCTTGCACTCAAGAGAGAGGTAAGAAAGATGTTTCTATCTCTATATCATCATTTTTGGCATGAATAGGTGTTTTATATGCTCTTTCCTAGGGGGAGTACAATCATAAATGCTTTGAAAGAGGTAAAATCAGAGTTTTGTGAGAAATTACTAATTTATGAGCTAGAATGAAGAATTTGGTTGATTTTTCCAACCAATAGGTGTCCCTAAGAAGCTGAGAAATATGAATATCATGTAGGTATAGGTAAGCTTTTTCATTAATGTAAAAAGGGGAGAAGTTCATGATGTTTTCCATCAATGAAAAAGGGGAAGATTGTTGGCATGTTGTGTTCTAGGTGTTTTCATTAATGTAAAAGCCCATTAATGATAAAGAGGATGATGGAGTAGAGCCAAATAATTCTTAGTAGGATGATGACATGGAGTTTTAGCTATTGACATGATGGCATGAGATGTTTCAAAGAGATTGGTTTGGCCTAGCAAGTATAGTCAAGTGACCTAGCTAACCTAGGTGATGGAGCATGGTGGTTGGAATTTCTTGATGACTTGAGGATCATGGCAGTAGCATGGAGAGAATTTTTTTGGAGTTTTTAGGCACTCACATGTTTTTCAAGTTGTAGGTACAGTTGAAGACGAATATTCATATGTTCATCTAGACCCGATCTATGTGCTTAGAGGCATGAGGAAGAGTTGGAGAGAAATGTGAGCTCATGGAAGCATGTAGGGATGTCATATATGTTATTCTAAGTATGTTAGAACATTTTGGATAAGTTTCATGATGATTTTTAGTGTTGGTTCAATTGACCCTAGCATAAATCATACAAAACCACAAGGGATAGTCATGAAAATCATATGGGATGAGAATATGGAGAACTATTTGAGATATGATGATGATTGGAGATGATGCATAGGGGTTTCTTAGAGGTGTGAGAAAATTTTGAGTCATTCTGAAGAATATTTTTCAAGATAAGTTATTTTTGGTGAAACAAGGTCAAGAAGAAGGTGATTTCCATCTCGAATTGCACCTTCTGATGTTCACCCTGAATTGTGTGATTTACATGGGAAATTTTGGATTTTAGGGATGTTTCTAAATTGAGCTAATAATGTTCCAAAAAATAATTAGTTCATTTCATTGTCACATTTTTATGAACGAATGTTAAGAAGGTAAACAAATTTTTGTGTGCTTAAAACCCTAGCTTGAAAGCGGTATTAGATATATTCTTCCTAAGTTACTAGAATAGATTTCTAGTGAAATTATGTTGATTTTATGATGTATAGGATTCCACTAGGTTTCTATAAAGGTATGGTAGAGTATGTAGTGGTGAGTGTATCCCACTCAAATAGGCTTGTTTCTAAAGAAGTTCAATTTGGGACAAGGTTGTCCAAAGGAGTTGAAAAATAAATAGACTTAGTTTTTAGCATGGGAATTTTAATTTATTTAAGTTATGGTTTCAGATCATGCTTGAGATTATTGAGGGTAAAGTGTGCCCTATTTATGAAGACTATTCAAAGGGCAGTTTTAGGGCGCTTTCGAGAGATTGGGTTGGTTGAATTCCTTCCACTTCCAATTGTAAGGAGTTATATTTTATGGAAATAGGATTAAGAAATATTTATAATGGTATTTTTTTCTCATGTTGGTGAATTTTTATGGGTTATCCAACTTGATTTGTAGAGAAAAAGGTTTCTTGTTTCTAAAGACAAAACTACTTTCTTTGAAAGATTAAAGTGAATGAGGAATGCGATGAATGAGTTAATTATTTATATAGGTTTTAAAGTGAAGAGGGATGAATTTTGTTCCAATTTAAGTAATTTGGAGGTCTTGGAAGTAGAAGAAAGGTTTCAACCAGTTGATTTTGTAAAACTTCTTTCTGGGAAGCTTGATTTGATGAAGAGGAAAGTAGGTTTGGTTTTCACTTATGGATTTTTCATTATAAATAAAATACATTTATGTAATATAAAGGTATTGAGGATTCCATAGAGTGGTTACATGCCATATTTTAGTTGTTCTTGGGTGGTCTTGATGCCCAAAGGTGAAGACAGGGTGTTGGAAACAACTGTTTGGAGAAGGTTTTGAGCCTTTTGAGTTGTATTATGAATTATTTTATTGGTGAAAGAAAATATGAGACCATTTATGATATTTATATGTCATATTACAGATGTGTGATGAATTTTTGAGCTTTGCTAATCATCATTTTGGCATTTATGGTTTAACCTCGTCCAAGTGATGAGGTTTTGAGCTAGTTTTGTGCATGTTTGGTGGTTTTTGGCATGGCCGGCCTATATGGGTTAAATGTGAATGTTTTAATAAATTTATTTGAATTTTTTTAGGTTTATTGGTCAAAAATGAGGGAAACCAAGCTATAGTGTGTTTAAATGAAGATAACGGTATAAAAGTGAAGTTTGAGTTCAAATTTGAACTAGTTCTTTGAGAGGGAAAAAGTGTAGCCAATGTGTGTGCTTATAACACATATCAAGCCGAGTTTCAGATTTGAGAGATTGTAAAATATTCTAAGGAATTTTTAAAAGTGTGTATGTAATATTTTTAACCAAATACAAGTTGTGAAAGTGAAGGAAATAGTGAATTGGAGAAGTGGGGGTTTGAACAAGGGTTTAGAGGTGTGTGAACCGAATTAGTGATCTCCATCGGTTATGGCATCAACAAGACATAATATATCTTCATCAAGGTGGTTAATTAAGTGCTTTGTCACCTTAGGGGGTTGTATCATTCTTATAGGGTATGTGTTCTACTTAATTAGGGGTTGGTGCTCCTTGTGAATTTGGTGCTTCACTAAATAATTTTGATTTGAGTAATATAATTAGAAGTTTCAATGGGGTTTCTTCCCATTGAGGGTTTCCCACTTATATTTTTGTTATGGTGTTCTTTATCTTGTTCATGGTTTTTTTAATGTATGGTATTTGATTTTGTGCACACATAAATGAATGGTTTATTGGTTTGTAATTTAAGTAAGCAAATATGAAATTGATTTAAGTTTATAAGGACTAATTCACCCCCCCTCTAAGTCCATTGTACTTCTAATAGTAATATGTGGGGTCTCCACTCCAAAAAACCATCCCACGCATCTCGCCAAACCTTCGTGTGATGGGAACTATATGCTCCCCTGGATAGGCAATCTAAAAATATGATACACATCCTCCATTTTCATCATCATATCCCCTATGCAGAATCAAAAGGTACTAGTCTTTGGGTCCCATCTCTCTATAAATGTTATAATCAGCCTGTATCTCAAGGGCACCTCGAATAATGGAAGAACCCACCCAATCCAATAACATCCAAATGATCCCACTCTACATCTATGCCACCAACCCCGATCATCCCCAACATTCTCAAGACTCTATCTCTCGGATATACAAAGTGTCTCTAGCCAATAAAACCATCCAAAAATCATCATTTTTCATCCAAAATAATCAACAAAATTCTCACATCCACTCGAAATGATGCCAACCCTAAACTAGTTGATGTTGAATTTCCCTAGGTCGATGAGGACTTGAGCTAGTCATTTTTTCGGCCTTGCACGTAATCAAATCCAAAAATCCAAAAAAAAAAAAAACAAATAAAATCAAAACAAAATCCTAAGTTTTCTACACTTAACACTCTCTGAGACCTCTAGCACTTCCTTCCACCTCCACTGGCATCCATTTCGCTCAAATTGAAATATTTTATATTACTCGGAGATCTCAATTTTGTAAATCATGTCATTCAAATGAGCTTTATCAGGTCATCTTCGTCACTTTTATAGGCACGCTAACCTAGCCTTTGTTGACCCAATCCCATTCTCCATCAACTCACCCATTCATCATTGACCCAACCCTATTTTTCATCCTTCATCTTGTCTCATCAAATATACTTATCAAATTATCTTTTCTTCCACTTCAGACTTGTGTGTCACCCATAACACACCATTCCTTACCTTACATAGCTTATTTCCCTATTTTTTCCTATCTATCTTGTAGCACATCCTTCCTCATATCCAACATATCACTTCTATGTCCATATTTGTGTTACATATTGAGGCACCATATCTCATCTTAAGTCCACCTTTGTAGCCATTTTTTCCCTTTCCCACCACCAAGACACATAATTTCTTGCCTCTATAGACACAAAATCACACACATATTACTATTTTACTATACTGCCAAGTATGTTGTTATATACATGGATCTTAAGTAAGAAAATTATTCACTAGTGACAATATCCTTTGTCCATCCACTCATTTTGATTGTTTCTATGGTCTTTCTCTCTCATATCTATCATTTATGTACCCACTTTTGTCAGGTCATAGGGATCCCTATCTTTCGATCTTTTCACATCCATTTTCATTTATCCTAGGACACCAAAGTCAAGTCTATACACTAGCACCTAGGTGCTCCTGTCTATTCTAGGCACTCATGTCCTCTTTGTTCTTTTCACTTATTGTGACATTTTTGGTCAGCCTTTTTAGTTTTCTTACCCTTATCTTGAGTTTATAGTCAACATGGATCTCTTGTGTCAAATTTCAAACAAGAGATCCATATATATAAACAACATATCCTCTATTATATGGGCAAGAAATTATAAGGGCAACCTCATCTCCATACTATCACTATTACAAGGAATACATTTTTTGGATGCATATAATGCATAGGAAGGGGAAGAGAATATTTCCATCTCACACATTTGCATTTTATCTAGCTATATTTTGATATCTTGGCATCATTAGTGTGAGGGAATCATAAGGACGTTATTTCAAACACAAGCAAAAATAACTACATGGATTTTGGAATGTGGTGTAGTGCTCGGTCATAAGTTCACTCTTCGGGTGACAGTTGGGGTCATTCTGACTTCACATATTAAATATTTCATTCCAATTTGATATGTTTGTGAGCTTATCTGGGTAGGTAGGGTTTATTTTTCAAGATACAAGTACCTTCGAAATTAAAGTACGACATACATGTGATCAATAACAAATAAGTGTGAAACTCTAGAGACACAGAAAAGCAGTTCGAGCATTTGCGCACCACTAGCACCCAAGTGTGGTCTCTAGCACCCGTGTGTGGTCTTTGGAACCCAAGTTCCCTCACCTCATCCCAAGATCTCATATCCATATTAGTATGTATGTCCTAGAAATAATATCGAGCATTTTCAACACTCATCCCATCTTTTTATCACTTGTTTCATTCATATTTGTTCCAGGATAAGCATAAATCAAATAAGTCTCCTATATCTCCTATTTTCTTACAATATTACATCATTAGAGTGCTTAATATTTGTATTCTACTGTATTTTATCATATTAGTGACTCTAAAATTATATTTAATAAATCTATTTTTGTTAAATAAGCCTCTTCATATTTGAAAGACATCACTACTCTTTTGCCCAGGTCTTGCTACTTACCAACTTTCTGTCAAACCATTGTCTTGACCATACTCGCATTCCTATGCATACTTTTCATGTCCTCTTTTGACCCATTAGTGTCATGTCTTGAATATTCATCTAATTGGATTCCGTCCATATTCGTGTGCGAATCTTAGGTGACTCATGGATCCGTAGGACATTAACGATGCCTCCGTTGAGGCTTTGCTAGTTCCCTACCGATGTGTTTCCAGGATTACTACCATATTTATTTTATTTTATCTCATCCTTCTTGTAATGGTCATATCACTCTCGATTCATGCATATTTTCACATCTTTCCACCCTTTCCCTTCTTCCTCCATCTATCTTTATCAACCTAGTGATCAATTTCCTTTATGTCATCGATCCCTAGTTTGAGGGGGCACCTCAACCATCATTTATCACTTATGGTTTTTATCTCATGGATTTCTTAACACAAACCACTTCAAAAAGGGGAAAATATAGACACCAAAATTTGGTTCATTAGCCTCCCACCTTGCATTTGCTCCCCTCTTTGTCGTTATTGTGTACACTCACACCAATGTCCCTATCCAAAAACTATTTCCCTCCTAAATCGAGTTTATTCCCTAATTTCTATTTTCCTATCTTAATCCCATCATTATTTCATTTCCCCTAATTACTCTTATCATCCCTAAACACATCTATTATCTTAATTACATCCCTAAACCTCTCATTTATCCTTTCTAGACTCATCACCTACCCACATTTAATGTTTTCAACCATCCAACCACTATTTCTCATCCCCATGCAACCCAACTCATAACCCTAATTTAACCATAATAACGCATCATGTCTTGAGTTGTGCATCATCCACCTAAGCCAAATCAATGTTTCTTTGTAGTTAACGGTGACCCTATAAATACATCATTACCCCACTCCTCAAAGAGGATTAAACTTTGGAGATCTGACTTCTAGCATAATTTTACATGTTTCTTGTCTTCTTGTGAGCTGCTAATAACCTCTTGAAGCCATCTTAGAGCCCTTGTCAACCATTTTTGGAGATCTCGGCTTGTTTATGTTTAAAGGGCCTATCTTGTTTCATCAGCAATTTGCAGTCCATTTGTCATCTTGGAGCTTTGTTATCACATCAACCAACCTTATTTTCTTCCTATACTTTGTTTGGAATTTATCAATCTTCACCAAAACCTAATTCATCCTTGGTCACCATCAATTACTTCATAGTTTCCATCGACCCGATCTGTCTCAACTATTTTTCCTGCTTTTTCCCCTTTGCTATCAGTTTCTTTGTTTTTGCAACACCCAGATCCTGCAATCTTTTTGTTTTTCCTATCTCGATACCCCAAGATCTCAATTTTTTATCACATTCATTGTCAACCACCTCTTATCCATGTCAACCTCCTTCACCCTAATCGCATCTTCCCGTGAGTTGTGTTTTATTTTCTTCTTGAGACCTTGTACCTAACCTAGGACATCTCAAAATCCAAAAACTTGTTCCAAATCTGATGTTTCTAACCTTTTGACTTTATTGGTTCTCATACATCATCGACTATCTCAAGTCACTATCAACCCCTTTATGGTATGATTTTTATTATCCCAATTTATCATTGCATTATTTATCTTATTTATGTTTTAGCATATCTTTAAATATCTCTATTTTATTTATCTTCTACATGTTATATATCCCTTATTTCTAATCAATTTTCTAATCAAGTGGGACATCCTTCCTAGGAATTTCATCACTTATTAGGACTCGGCCTTAAAGGAGGCATCCCACCATATAATATACTATTTTTTTCTTGTGTAGTTTTCCTTTATGTTGTACATGTAACCAAGATCATTGCAGAAAGGATTTGTGGGTCTCTCTTCCATATCCATCATTATCACACATTGAAGGTAGCCTTAAACCCTCCCATATTTGGAGTTTCTTGTTTTCTTGCATGTTATTTCATTAACTTGGAACAAGAGTAGAAAACTCGTCAAACACCATTAACCCCTAAAATTTTCAGCTATCCATTACCACTTGGCATTTTATACCTAATTAAAAATAAGTGATTAATTTGTATTTAATTTGGATTACAACTTAAAAATAATGTGTAATAATAAATTATAAATAAATAATCCATCATGAAAATTTGATAGTGCATATACATTCAATAAATAATTATGTTTAATTAGGTCACATGCTAAAATATAATAAAAACAAGAGGATGTATGAAGTTATCTTTTTTTATGTTTCATAAATTTTTCTAAATCTATAATTAGGGAAAATAGAATGTGACTATGCTCATTATGCTTCATATCGTAGAGGCTGGGGTTTTGAAACCCCTTCAAATGCTAGTGTTAAAGTGTACACTAGCACTTGGCACTTTTTGTCCTTTCAAGGGATGATTTCTGATTTTTTCTACACTTCTAGTCTTTTTGGGCCATTTCTTCACCATTTGTAGTTACTTACTACAAATTCACTCCATCTAAAACCCTTACACATGCACTTGTGTGATCGAAACCCTAGTTTCATTCACTAGCACTCAAATGGAAATTAATAACAAAATAATTTTTTGTGTGGTCGAGTTGGACTACCCTTGGTATCTAACCCCTTATTGATTCTAACTAATTGTTTCACTACATGGCCCAAATGAGGGGCATGAACTCCATGTACTTCTCTATTATATGTGCAAATGTCAATACAAATATTGAACACCAATCCCTATGTTTTCCATTGATCATTAACATAAACAATGGGTGTTATTATAGATCAAATGTACCTTTCATGAGTGATAGAGTGATACAATAAAGTTTTGAAGTAAAGTGCCAAAGTAGAGTGCTAGTAAAAAGATAGAAAAACCCTTAAAGTTCCTTCGTGTCTAAATTATTGATAACACTTTATATGACCTTGGAATGATTTTGACTTGGATTGATATACTCCTAACATATTTTCTAATGTTTTAAATTTACATATAGTCTCCTCCTAATGTAATATTTTGATCTAGGGAAGTTTAGTGTATCAGATATATTAATCATATCTAAGCATAAAATCAATCAATAGGAAATAAAAAAGAAGAAAAATACACAAGATTTAATGTGATTCACCCAATGTGGGCTACGTCCACCAAGAAATAGCCAATTTATTATCACAGAGGAAATACAATGAAGATTTGCAATCTTCCACACCTTCTTGGATGTCTTATACTTTCTTCTCTACAAATTTCTCTTTTCTCTCAAAAGGAAACTTCTCTCTAATCTCAATTGAATTCTACCTTCTAAACCCTAGCTTTATGCTTATATATGCATCTATAATCTTAGGGAACTTTAGCTATGTAATTACAACCATTAGATTCACTTTACAACTAAAGATAGATCTAATTCCTACAACTTAATTATAATAGTCATGCACAAGAAACCGATGTCGGTTAGCCTTAACCAATGCCGGTTAGCCCTAACCAATGTCGGTTCCTCCTTGGCTAAATGATACCGGTCCATGGGTGACCAACGACGGTTCATCAATCGACGTCGATTAGTTTGTATTCCATTAAGTCTACAAAATCATGTCAATGAAGTGATTAAGCTCCATAACTTAGTAATCTCCCACTTGGAGATAAGTTGATGCACTACACCGTATAACTCCATACTCTAATCCTTTCCTTTTTCCTATTTCTCCCTCTTCAAGTCTCAAACTCGAAGACCAATAGAAGTGGAGTGTAGTACCAACATATTCTTTGCCAACAACTTTGTTAGCATATCCATAGGATTTTCCTTTGTATGAATTTTCTCTAACTTCAGCTTGCCCATCCTCCAATACCTACCGTATGAAGTGATATCTCAACTAAATGTGTTTCATTCTAGAATGAAACACTGAGTTCTTTTCCAGATGAATTTTACTTTGACTATCATTGTACAATCTGCAATCCTCTTGCTCTTTTCCCAACTCTTCCATGAACCTTCTCATCCATATCATCTCCTTGTTAGCTTCTATAGTTGCAACATACTCAAATTTCTCGTAGTAGAGACGGGGACACAAACTTTTGCAATCTAGAAATACAACTAACTACCATACAACCTACTATGAAAACATATCCAAAGGGTGCTCCTCCTACCATCCAAATCACCAACCATGTCTAAATCCATATAGCCACGTAAATAAGTATCTGACCCTCCATAGTATAACTGCATGTCGGATGTCCTCTCCAATACCTAAGAATCCATTGGACTAATTTCCAATGCATTTTACCTATATTAGCCAAAAATATGCTCATAACTCCCACTACCTATGTAATGTCTGGTCTGGTACAAACCATAGTATACATCAAGCTCCTAACTCATCAAGCATACATAACTCATGCCATGTACTCAACCTCCTCATGTGATGTAGGAAACTGATCTTTTCTCAATTTGAAGTTTCCAGCCATAGGTGTACTTATAGGTTTTGAATTTTTTAAATTAAACCTTCCCAACACATTATTGATATAATTCTCTTGAGAAAAATACAACTTTTTTCTTATCTCTGTAAATTTGCATGCCAATTATTCCCTTTACAGCTCCCAAATACTTCATTGCAAATGTGTGAGGTATCTTTTATTTAAGCTCACCAATGTCCTACATACTAGATCTTGCAATAAACATATCATCCACATACAATAACAAAATAATATAGCTCCCATTTCCAAGCATTTTGAAATAAACACAATGGTTAGATTCACATCTCAAATAACCATGCTCATGCATGAAACTATCAAACCTCATATACCATTTCCTTGGAGCTTGTTTGAGCCCATATATGCTCTTTTTCAATTTGCACACAAGTTTCTCCTTACCCTTGACTTCATACCCAAGTGGCTTGATTCATCTAAATCATCATGAAGAAATGTCATTTTGACATCAAGTTGCTCTAAATGGGAATCCTCTACTATAACTAAGCTCAATACAAGTATGAATAGAAGTCATCTTAACAACAGGAGAAAAAAATCACCAAAATCAATACCTAATTTATGTGTAAATCCCTTTACTACAAGCCTTTCCTTATATCTCTTTGTCCACCCTCTTCTTCCTTGATCATGTAAACCCACTTATTCTGCAATGCTCTTTTACCTGCTGACAACTTAACCAAATTCCATGTCTGGTTCTGCTCTAAGGAGTCCATCTCCTCATTCATGTCATGCTCCCACTGCTTGTGGGCTTTATCCTACATTGCTTCTTCAAATATTTCTAGTTCACCACTATCAGTCAATAATAAATAAGACAAGGAAGGTGAAAATCTTTTTGGAGGTCTACTTACCCTTTGTGACCTTCTCACTAAGATTTGGGATGTTGTAGAGGCAATCTTCTCATCTTGTATATTTTTATCTACTTCGATAATGATTGATGTCACTCACCTTCTATCGACGTTGGTTTGGATAACCGACACGGTGTATGCCTTTTCCGTAACTTACACTGGTACATGGGACCAATGTCGGTCAAGGGTAAACCAATAGTGGTTACTCTGTAAACCTGTAGGTGTTAATTTTGAATCTAAGAATTAATTTTCATCCACAAACTTCTCCATCGGTTCACCTTTGGGTACAAAAAAGTGATCCCTATACATTCTCTTTTCATTCCAATCAATGTCATGACTCCTAATTATCTTATAACCTTTTAAATCCCAAAACGGGATCTGAAATCACCAGAGCCATAACCAATGAAAGTACATATTTTAGATTTAGCATCCAATTTATTTCTATTTTCCTTATCAATATGCAAAAATATTCCAAATACTCTAAGAAAAGAAAGATCTACCTCTTTTCCAATCCAAGCTTCTTATGGTATTCCACCATTCAATGCACTTGAAGGTCCACAGTTAATCAAATAAACCGTCATTTCTACTACTTCTGCCCAAAACTATAAGGGCAATCCAACATGTATCCTCATACTTCTAGCACATTCCATGATTGTCCTATTCATTCTCTCTACAACACCATTCTCCTGTGGTGTTCTAGGAACCATCCTTTCTCTGTGTATTCCATTTACTAAACAATAATCATTGAAATCCTTGTTGTAGTACTCACCACCATTGTCAGATCTAAGGCACTTTAACTTTGAATTCAATTCATTTTCAACAAGGGCTTTCCATCTTTTAAAAGTTTCAAAAACATCATATTTATGATTAATACAATAAACCCATACCTTTCTTGTGGCATCATCAATGAAAGTAATATAATATTGGGATTCTCCATGAGAAGCTACCTAGGATGGTCCCCATGTGTACAAACTCCAATTTATGATTCTTCTTTGTTGCCCCAACTTTGAGAAATATCACTCTCTTCTACTTTCCAAAAATACAATGCTCATAGAAATCAATATCTACACATTTCAGATCTGATAACTTACCCTTTTCCTTTAAGATATGCATTCCCTTTTCACTCATATGGCCTAGCCGATTATGCCACATGCTTGTATCTGAATCTAAATTAGATAGAACAAAAAAGAATTAGTAATACAGGTAGACAAATACAATGATCCTACCTTCTTTCTTCTTGCTACAATAAGAGATCCCTTGGTAACTTTCCAAGATTCGGTTGTGAGTGTAACCATGCAACCAGTTTCACACAATTGTCTTACAGATATTAGATTTATTTTAAGGCTTGGAACGTGCCTAACATCTTTCAATATCCATGTATTTCCATTTTTCAATTTAAGATGAAATTCACTTCTATTATTAATATTGCATGGTTCATCATCTCCTAAATAAACATGCCCAAAATTACCTTGGACATAATTTCTGAAATAACCCTTATTAGGATTGCATGGAAAGAATCTCCTGAATCTAAAACTCATGACTCAATTTTACTATCCAAGGAGAGAATTAGGGAATCTTGCATTACTTCTTTTACAGCAAAATTTTCCTCTTTACCTTTCTCGGTACATTCTATTTTTTTTTCCTGAACCAACAATCCTTCATTACATGACCTTTCTTTCCAAAATTCCACCGATTATACCTCTACCTTTGGATTTAGATCTACCATTCTTAGACTTTGATTTCCCATTATTCTTTCTCTTGGATCTCTCCTTTTACCTTCCCCTACTTTCTACATTCAAAGCATTCCTAGATGATGATTCTCTTGTACTTTTCCTGCGTATTTCTTCATTCAGGATTATACTAACCACATCATCAAACTTTAAAACATTAGTAGCAAATGTTGTATTACTAATGTCCCATTACCAAGTTATCCTATATATCTGAAAAGAGCATAATAATAAAAGTGATTTCACTTCATCCTTAAATGGAATACTAACTAATTTTAATTGATTTACAATAGACCGGAAATCATTCAAATGACTTGATACAGATCCACCTTTGTTGCATATTTAAATTAAACAATTTTTTCATCAAATAAACTTTATTTGAAGCACTAGATTTTCATATAGATTTGCTAAAGATTTCATAACTCTACGGTAGATCCTACTTCGGTAATATTCAAATCCATAGATGCTTTCATCGAGATCAATCTTATAGATCCCAGAGCCTTTTCTATTAATAAGTTTCCATTCTTCATCAATCATCTTTGCAGGTTTTTCCTTCTCATCCAACGGTAAGTATAAATATTTCTCGATACTGAGATAATTCTCCACCCGCATCTTCCATAATAGACAATCACGGACATCAAATTTATCTACTGTGAATTTGCCTTCTTCTCCCATTGTTTTTCTCCCACTCAATCATAAATCCCTCTGTGAGTAAATATGTCAACACACACAACCCTCAAACAAAGATGTTCTGATACCAGTTGTTGGGGTTAGCACACCAATTGTACAGATATATTAATCATATCTAAGCATAAAATCAATCAATACGAGAAATAAACAAGAAGAAACAATACACAATATTTAATGTGGTTCACCCAGTGTGGGCTACGTCCACCAAGAAATAACCAATTTATTATCATAAAGGAAATACAATGAAGATTTGTAATCTTCCACACCTTCTTGGATGTCCTATACTTTTTCTCTACAAATTTCTCTTTTCTCTCGTAAGGAAACTTCTCTCTAATATCAATTAAATTCTACCTTCTAATTACATATGCATCTACATTCTTAGGGCAATTTATCTATGCAATTACAACCATTAGATTCACTTTATAACTAAATATAGATCTAATTCGTGTAACTTAATTATAATATTCATGCACAGAAACCAATGTTGGTTAGCCTTAACTAATGTCGGTTATTCCTTGCCTAACTGCGATATTTTCGGTCCATGGGTGACCAATGGCGGTTCGTTGGCCGACCGACGTCAATTAGTGTGTATTCCAGCAAGTCTACATAAGCATACCGATGAAGCAATTAAGCTCCACAACTCAATAGATTGTGGATCAAAATTATATGCAATGTAGAGTACATCACCATGGAATAGAAAAGGAAATTTATAAGTGATGGATGGATCTCTAACCAAGGTGTGGTTCCTATCCAAGGAACTATGCTCCTCATGTAAGGTAAAAGTTCCAATTGATCCATGAAGGGATGGTGTATCCAAACAAAAAGTAAAGAAGGAATGTGGAAGGCCCTATAACAAAGTAGAAGACTTACTAATTTCGATGAGTCCCGAATCACGGTGTTTACTCCTTCAAAATTATGTGGTGGATCAAGAAATAAATCCTCTAAAACTAGAAGGTGAAAAAAAATATGATGGAGATGGCTCCCCATCACTATTATAGTCATCTATGCAAGAAGATAATTCCTTGTTATAAAAAATATGCTCAATCTCAAATTTTTCATCAAGTACAGGTGAATCTGGTGAAGAATTGGGAGGGAAAAAGTGATAGAAGGAATATAGTTGAGTTTGATGATCAACTACACCCACTGCAATGATAGTGTCATTGTGTAACTCTCTAGAATATATTGAATATGGAGTGAATTCTACTTATATACTTCAACTAAGGTGAGTAATTTGGTAGACTAATATAAAATTAGTTTATAGTGAGGGAATACTTAGAAAATTATTGAATCTTCCTCCACTCACTTCAATAGACCCTCTCCCAAAACCTACATAGAATTTTCATCATCCAAATGTACGTGAAGACATTTCATATGGCTCTAAGATAATTAACGCCATGTGTGAAGAATACATATGATGTGATGCTTTAGTATCAATAACCCATGTATGATTCACTAGTACAACTCGCAGCCTAGATATCTCCCCTTTTTCTCATTTCCTTATTCTTTCTCTTTCATTTTTCCATATTCATTTTCCTTAGAGGATTCTTGGGTTGATGTAGAATGTTTGATTTACTTAGGGGCAATTATGTTGTTCTTCTCAAGAAAACTCATGATTTTGAGGTGGATTGATCCTTCTTGCTCTCATGATCCTTGTTGTTTTGTTTCTTCTCTTTTGAATCCTTCTATATGTCATTCCCCATAAGTAGAGCATGTGGTTTAGTGGACTTTATTGTAAGCACACAACCGTTATACAATGAATACACAATTAATTTATAGAACTTCAATATATTATATCACAGTGTAATATTCTTCGCTTAATTATTCAAACGAGAACTCTTACAAATATATAGGAATAAGTCATTCCTATAAAATAGGAATCATAATATAACAACACTCCTTAATTCTCTCACCAAACTCCTATTCACATGAATTGTTTATTATGACAACTTCACATATAAACAAATATAATAACAGACCTAACAAATAATAATGATTAATAATGGAGCACTAATATAATTATTTCCTAACATTCCCCCCCTTAGTGCGAACATGGGAAAAACACCTTTGTACTGCAACGTGCCGCTACGTAGCATGCTCATGATCTGGATGGTTTCAAGGACAATACCAACAACCTCTGGATGGTTTTCCAAGTGGTTAACCAACAACCACACAACAGATGGTTTTTGAGGATAGTACCAACAACCTCTGGATAGTTTTTCTGGATAACTAACAACCACGATATCATGATGATGCAGTAGTATCAACAACTCTCATCACTATCTCATGCAGGGGAATAACATAGAAATCCTACTCAAATCATTGCTCATACATACATACATAAAAAGCCGACATCTTTGAAATGGAACATTGGATCATGTTCCCCCACAATGTGAAATTTCCACTTATTGAAAACAGGATCACTGCAAACTGAGGCACACCACAACTGGAAGCACTAAAATCAAACTGCACACACACCTGTCACCAAAGCTGATATGCGGCCCCGTCGTTGGTGATTGACGAGAGGTCGCTGAATGACCTCCAACCTCCGATTCCTCCTACCTCCGGTTTTACATGCCGCTTAGGTCAGAGAAATGTGCTCAGACTTCTTTTCCGAACTTCTCATTTTTCGTAAAAGATGGTCTTTGTATTCTTTAGTTGCCAACCTTTTTCTTTTTAGAGATCTAGGTGGTTCAAATTCACTGTCACCTTCATATCCTTCTTCTAAATTTAGCATAGCTGAATTTTCTTGATCTTGTATATTTTTTATGTCTCTCTCCATGGTAATTGGTTCCATGAGAATACATTGTTTTCTTCTTTTCTTGACCATTGTGAGATAGGTGTCGGATACAACCGAAAATGCACCCTTTTTTTTTTTTTACAAAATTATTTACCTAGACAGACTGACAATAAATAACGACACTTTATTTTTTTTTTAACTTTGAGTGGGAACTACCAATAATGACACGTTTAGACAAGGTTACAATAATTGAATACCAGAATTACGACACTCGTGTAGAGTCCAATCCAATGCTTGATTCGACCATGCAATACAAGACCTATTCCACTTCCACGTCTTCGCCTTAATTTCTGGGGAAATATGTCTTGGAATTAAATGACAAAGCCATAATTCCTTACCATTATTTAGCAGATCTGAATCACCCAATGGACAAATCAGAACACGAGAGCGCAGATCAAATATTGAGTTTCAAATGCACCTGGAGCACATGATCTAGCCTCAAAATATGAACTTTGCATAGAAATCAAAGATCAAACCAACAAAATTGATATTCAATATTTATTTTTGTCACATATGTCTCAGTGAGTAGAAAAACTTCACCAATCATATGCACTAGATTTTAATTCCTTCGCATGTAAAATATGTGGAAGTGTTATATTACGCCCATGAATAGATCTATCATATTCGGTGCCAATAGAATACCAAAATTTGTTTGAAAATAGCTCGCTAAGAGTAATTATAGACTAAATATCATTTTCCAATTGAATGCGGCAACGAAGCAGCATGGCATTCGTGTTGACCGAGAGAAATTGAGAATATTGTAAAGACCTTGAACGAATCAATTGTTCCTCATCGTAGATGACTGGAATTTATTTATACAAATGACTCTTCGCACCTGCTTGTGGTGACACCTTTTCACGCTATACGTTCATAGCCAGAATTTGTAACAGAAGCCAGTGAAACTTGATATCAATCAAATACACATGCAAATCACAATGGCTGAAAGAGGCAAATGCCACGTATTCTCTTAAAACATAAATACCGCTGACAGATAGTAGATCTAATCAGCTGTAGAAATGTATAGTTGACTGTAATATGTTTCAAACCTTCCAACAAAAACTAATAACAAATAATCAATCCTACACTCCGAAGGAATATATCAGGCTTTCATGCATTGGGGCAGTAAGAAAACAGGTGGTGCCCCTATTTCTCTCTAATTCTCCATCAGAGGTATGATAGAGGTCACTCTGATACCAGATGTAAGCACACAACCAGATTATACAATGAATACACAGTTATAGAACTTCAATATATTATATCACAGAATAATATTCTTCACTCAATTATTCAAACGAGAACTCTTACAAATATATAGGAATAAGTCATTCCTATAAAATAGGAATCTGATATAACAACACTCCTTAATTCTCTCACCAAACTCCTATTCACGTGAGTTGTTTATTAACAACTTCACATATAAACAAATATAATAACAGACCTAACAAATAATAATGATTAATAATGGAGCACTAATATAATTATTTCCTAACATTTATTCCACCCATTTGAGTCAATTTATCTTGTTCTTGAATTAATTTAGCAAAAATTCATCAAATGAGATAATTTTTCATTATACTCCAAGTGTTATTTTTCTTAAATATGGAAAGTAGAGACAAAAATAGAATAGTGAACCTAGTTTGGGGAGGAAAGAAATAATAATTTATTATTCCTTTTTGTCAATTCCACAATCTTTCAATTGCATTCTCAAATATTTTAACTTGGTGAATAAGTCATGAAGTGTGTCAAAACTACTAGGGATAAGACCAATCAACTCATTTTCCAGTTCTTTCCCTCTCATTTCATCTTTTTTCCCAAAGATATGTTATATATTACTATCTAGAATGGATGGTTTCATCCTTAATTTTTTTACAATGAATCCATAATTTTCAAGAACATATGAATATAAGGGGGCATGAGTGCTTTATTACCTTTTGACTTTCTACATATTGGAAACCATTATAATACATGGTATTGGGGTTTGAGCCTCCTCTTTCTTCTATAAGAAACATGACATACTTGATATATTAGGACATAGCATTGTGGGGTCGTGTGTATAGTTCATTCTATTTTGAATTTGTGTTACTTTTTACATTTGGAACCTAGATCCATCTACAAAATTTTGGTTCCATAGGTATACTTTTTGGGGTGACTATAAATCCATGTGAAACTCTTCTTCTCACTCTTTTTAAGGATATTTTTGGGATGAATATACATTCCTCTTTATTTTAAGAATTTTGGGGTGACTAGAATCCCTACAAGACCCTTTTTGGTGTTGGGTCAAGTGACACCCAATTCCCTTTTGATTTGTATTATCCTTCTTTAGGGAATAATCACCCCCAATCCTCTAGTAGCTTATTTATAATCCATATCTCTAATAACTTCATCAACGTTCTTCTCCTTTGGAAAGATAAATAGGTGTACTCCTTCCTTGTTTTGTTCACTTTTCAAATTTGTAAGTTACAAATTTAGTTTAGAATTTTCATATACATTTCCAACTCTATGTTAGAGTTAAATTATTTTATGGGCATTGACTACACTCTATATTACATGTTTCACCGTGGATATCATGTCAACAATCAATTAAATATAACACCTTCAAAAAAAAAAAAAAAAGTGTCTCTACACACTCGGCTATCTTTTCCTTGAAGAAAGAAAAAAATGTTTCTTATATTAAAGGGGGTGAATGTAGACACCTAAATTTTGTAATTTATCACTTGATAATATTTATATTGTCTTAACCATTAAATAATGAATTTTATGCACATTCTAAGCTCCATTACTTATCCTTAGCTCTATTGCATGATGTGTTCTAATCATATGCATTGCTCAATCAACCAAAAATTTATCACATCAATCCGTGGCTATCTATCACCTCTAAGTGTCATGCCTAAAATTTTATAAAGCACCTCACTCCCTTTATATATAGTATTTTCAAACATGGTCCAAACCATTTGATGGCTTAGTTCGAAAATGGAATTTTCATCCTAAGAAACCCAACTGTCATTTTCCTAATCTTATATATTTATATGGGTCAATAATTTCCTCATGGGTCATCCTTAATGATGAATTATACTTTCAAACCTCTATGTAAGTGTTTACGCCATAATTAGATTTCCCAAAGAATAATAATGTAATAAAATGTAACATTTAGATGATTATGATCTAATTAACTTCCAACATCAATTAAATGCATGACCAAAATAATGTATTTCATCTTGAAATGAGCTAAGCAATTCACAAACTTTGTATAAGTACCTTGTTCAAAATATAAGAGGATAGATATAATTAGCTTGTTTAGGAAGATTATGGAATGATCTAACTATGACAAGTAGTGGAATAGGAGAATCACGGCCTTTAGATTTTTCACAAAATATTTTAGAACTAGAAAACTTATAGGTTCAAGACCATAAAGGGTCTATATGGTCTACGTAGGATCTATATAGTCCAATAAATGGATTATCCTGTCTTAGACCAAAATATAGTTGGGCATGTGTGTGTGAGAGAGAGGTTGGACTACCCTAGGTAGTTAGAATCCCAGCTACTAAACCAATCCTAATGCTACACTACATATCCTCGATGTGGAATCAAGCCTCATGTAGTTCTCCTAGGTGCATGTGCAAATTTGTAAATCTAATCAACGCCTCGGTGTGCTGTTAGTAGTGCAAAATCACAACACCCCTAAATTTCTACAACTTGATGGGTTGAGAATCTCAGTGTGATAGCATAACATGGAGCATCTCTCAAAGTGTGGGACTTTGAAATCGAGAGAGCTCTCTGGATGAAGGTCGGTTCCTATTCCTCTGTTTAGGTGCACACAATTAAATTACAGATGATCTACTCTAAAACCTACTCTATCTTACCAAGGAGATAGGGTTGAGAAGATACGAGAAAAATAAACCTAAGATAACAAGGTGATGCACCAAAGGAATGTTAAACACTCATTTTGCAATTTAACATAGACCATAGAAATGCAATACAACCACCATGCACAGATAACCAAACTACAATGAGAGATTAGAAGACAACAATGAACACATGAGAGTGTCAAGTATCATCCAAAAACATATATTATTGCTTCAAAGTTTATACAGTATATTATAGTAGCCAAGAGGAAATAATTTGTATTACAACTTGAATGGGAGGTTTGGAAAACTCCACAAATTCACTTGTAAACAAGGGAAGAAGGTAGGCGCAAATCAAAATGTCCAACCCTTTACAATGAGCCAAGCTCTTTCCTTTATAGATGTAGTGAAGAGAGAAGAAGAAAAGAGGTGGGAAACTTGATTTGGAGCTCAGCTACCACCATCAATGCCGCTACAAATCCACCCACAATTTGTCGAGTCTGTCACTCTATGTTTGTTCGGCGTGTTGAAGAAGGAAGAATGACAAATCAAATCAAATCTAATCTAGTTGTTGGAGCAATTGATCACATATTAATGGAATGAATATGTTTTCCCATTTTTCACCCACCTAACCTCATCAAAATTAAAGTTTCAGGTTTCCATGGCATAGATGAGGTCGAGACCTTTCCAATGGTGCCAAATTTGTTGGATTTTGGGCACTGGATCAAAAGATATGTCCATTTGAATATTTGATTAGGTCCATAGAAAAATGGAGAAAACCAGTTAGTAGAACGGGTCTGCGGGCCCAAAATTCACTTTTGCACCTTTTGGCACCAAAAAAAAAATGCAAAAAATGCCCCACAGCCCCACAATTCATTTTTGTCAAAAAACCATCTTTGGGCCCACCGGTCTACATTTTCCATTTAGGCAAAATGTCCTCCCCAGGCCACCACTGCCCGCTTGTAATTTAGGCTTGCACATGGCTCCTTGGATGCGGATAATTATTATACTTTACGCCTTTCAAGCCAAAAAAATTCAATTGCCTCCGAAGACCCGCCTTCCTACTTGGTGAGCATTTGGGGACCGCTTTTGGATTTTTTTTTTGAGTTGCACTAAGAGACGCATGGCAACCTCTATGGCTTTGCTCTCTGTTTTTTATGTTTTGCTAAGTCTTTTTGTTTGGCGGGGCCATATGTCTGACCCGACACGTGGAGACTTGGCACTTGTCTAAGTCTCCCTTGGGCCGCCCCTGTTGAATTTACGCGGTTGAGGCACATGGCACCCTCCGCTGATTTTGTCCATCTTGATTTTTCAACTATCGAATCTGTCCCTTTTCGAATTTGGGACATGTGGAAGGCTAGCGCTTGTTTGGGAACCCACTTTTAGATTTACCTTTGAACATGTGCCAAGATGAAACATGACACCTTCATGAGTCTACGATACTTAGCCGATTCGGGCCGATGCCATTTTTTGAACCCTAGACACGTGGTTTTTACGCTTTCGTTTGGAATTTTCAACGACCGGCTCTGTCCCTTTTGGGCTCAGGACATGTGGAGACTTCAAACTCATTTGAGTCTACCTTTTGGGTTTAACCCTTGGAGATGCGTTGATTAGGCATGTGGAAGCTTCTGTCGTCTCCTCCATACTTAGCCAATTTTAATTATGCTCTTAATTGTTTGTGAAGTCCGAAGCCTTTGAGCCTTTTCTTGTTTTCCTCCTTTGAGCCTCTAGTTTCCTTGACACTGTTTTCCTCCATAGCCAACCCCGATCCTCCATTTTTAGTCCACCAAGAACCTAATTGTTAGATCTCAAGCACAAAGCTCATCAAATGGAAGCGACCCTTATATTTCTTCTCGCAAGGTCATGTTTCATCAATTTCATCTGGGGTAAAATTGAGATAATAATTTGGTGAGTCACAAGGACATCTACCTACTAGATGAATAGATCAGTTGCCTTGTTGTACCCATTGGGCATAGATTCATGGGTGCTGATCCATCACGATCCTACTCTTTGAATCTTGAATCTGATGTTTGCACTCGGTGACCCTGAACCTACCCCGTTGTTCTGCAAATGGATCCTCTGAGACTAGATTTTAGTTACTCTGTATTTATTCTATTGTAAAATTAGAAAATGTCATGGAGACCATGGGTCTCCCTATTGTAAATGTTGAAGGGCCTGGCACATTCACCTGGAGGTGCATCAAACTATATAATGATGAAAACCTGGAGCAACAAAACATGTGCCACAACACTTAGGAAATAAAACCTAAGCTATAAAAAGACAATGTGCATATGCACTTAGGGAAACTAAAAACCTAGGCTAATATTTACAAGGATGAGTAATTTTCCTATTCAAGAAGCAATGTTTGAGATGGATCCCATTGACTAGAATCTACAGCTTCTTTACCATCCAACTTAGCCAATGGAAGGAATTGCTAGTTGTACATCTTGTGAGCATGTAGGGGCCACTCCAAATGGCATCAAACTTGGAATGCTTTCATGGATTTTCCCAATCGGCATCCCATTTTAGAACTAAGTCCCGCTCTTAAAAGGTCCTTGCTCTTGCTTTCTTATCAAAACTCCTCTTAATCAATGCTTGATCTTTCTCCATGATCTACATTATATGTTCTCTTGCCTCTCCTACCTCTATTAGCTCTGCATACCTTATTTCCATAGGTTCAAACTCAGCTAGTTCCAACTGTTTTATGAGCTCCAAAGTAGGAAAATCCAATGATATGGGAAACACTACCTCTTTTCCATATAAAATATTGTATGGGGAGATTCCTATGGACCTTTTAGATGTGATCCTATCAGCCCATAGAGCTGATTTAAGCTTTGTATGCCAAGTTCTTTGATTTTCATCAAGATTCCTTCTAATAATCCTTAGTAGGTTCTTATTTGTAGACTCTTCTTGGCCATTACCTTGAGGGTAATAGTTTCATGAAGTGTTGAGGTATACATCATTTTTACAGCCCATTCAATGATCCTTGTACTAAGGAATTCCAATGCATTAACCTTCACCCTTTACCTGAATATTTGCTTTCTCCTTCTAGAATTGATCATTTGGGTTGAAGATTGACTCCAAAGTTACAAGACCCTTTGGTAGTTTGTTGGTTCTCAACTACACCACTTGGTCACCATACTGTTGTTCCAATTTGTCTTGGTTTCTAGAGGAGAACTCAACTTCTTCTTATAGAAAGTTAACAATTTGTTTATCATTCTTGAAGACTTGCCAACTTGTGTTGTTATCTCTGGGATAATTGCCGGCCTTACAACAACTTTGATATGGAGCTAAGAATTATCACTTTTGATACTCTCTACTACATCAAATGACGCCCGATTTTTTCTAGTCTTTCTGCTACCTCATTCTTCTTTCTTGGGATGGAATTGATGTTGAATGCTTCGAAATCCTCGATGAGGTCTATCGACACTAAAATTTTCCTCTGTAATTTCTATTTCATTAATGTATGTATTAGGAATAGGATGTTGTTAAGTATAATTAGTAGTAGCGTCGATAAAAGATAATGTCACTTTGCCAAGACGACGCCGCCAATAATGTATAGTACAAGAATAGTCAAAAGTACAATAGGAATGTTGTGGTAAAAAGTAAATATTTGTAAGTAAGTGGTCCGGTAATGTTAAAATGTCAAAGTTGGGGTAAGTAAAGAAGTAGGGTCTACATGATTAGGAATTAGAAATATTATATTGGTAATAAGGACAAGGAGTGAGGTCATAAATATTTTGTGTATTTTATTTGTAAAAAGTCTAAAAATGTGGAACCCATGTGAAGTGATAAGGTTTATCTTATCTTAAAAGCTAAGCTTACATGTACGGATAAGAGTTAAGGTATGGAATATGAATCGTCGAGTTGGATTTCTTAGAGATAAGATGGATAAGCCTGGAAGTTCTATAAATAAAGAGGCCACCCCCTCATTTCGCATAGAAGGAAGTAGTGAGAAATATTGTATGAGTAAGTGTGTAAAGGAAGCCATCATTTTGAAGGTGTGTTAAAGGATCCATTAAGAGGTGTAATTGTGAAGTTTCTTCCATAGTTATTGTTGGAAGGCAATTGAAGTCAATAAACCTTGAAGTACCTCATGGGTGAGATTGTAACAATTTCATGTTGATATTATACTTTACACTTATATTTCAGATTTTTCATCATTCCTTCGTATCATAGTCTATGGTATTCTTGTGTTATGTTTGTTGTTATGTTTCCATATTACATCCACCAAACTAAAAGTTGTGCATTAGTAAATAATCATAGCACGAGGAGTTCCCGGTGAAGAATTATCATAGTGCCGGATTGGTGATGACATTTTGGTTCCATTGGCGGGACAATTCCTCGTTGGTGGATTTTCTAGAGAGATATTCCCACTTAGTCAAAAATCATTTGGAGGGTAACCTTGTTTTTACTGTGCATAGTATTTACCATGGTAAAGTCAATTTTTGCCATGAATAGTATTTACCGCATGATAAAGTCACTTTTTTACCGTGAATAGTATTTACTGCAAAGAACTTCACTTTTTACTTTGTGAATAGTGTTTACCACAATAAAGTCGGTTTTACCATGATAAGTCAAGTTTCACCATAGTTTACTATGGTCATTTCTATTTTCTATTATAGTGATTCTAATTATTTGTGCACATAAGTCTTGTTGATTGTACTTGTGGGTTGGTATTTCACTGTGGTTACTTTTGGAAATGGGGAAGATTCCTATTTTTCAGCCCAATCTAATGAAGATGCTCCCTCTTTCATTCAAGAATTTAAACGATCTTGTATTTGTAATGGCCTTATAAGAAGGGAACAATGGACTAAATTTTTTCCTACCTTTTTGGATGGTTCAGCCCTTAGGTGGTTTGGAACACACTGGGTGATAATGTGAAAAGTCATGGGATTTATTAACTCGAAAGTTTTCTTGAAGAATTTGGTGAACAGAAATATGCGAGATCTCATGATCGTTATCACAAAGCTATCCCAAGGAGAGAAAAAGAAGATAAGGGATTATCATGCCGTGTTATAGAGCTAAGGAGAAAGCTTGATGCCCAGATCCGGAAGGAAGGATTAGCGGATGGGTTGATGAATGGCATGGATAATCTCCTCTGTAAGCACTTCATTCTTGGGATGAAGCCAAATATCAGACAATGAGTGAAGTATGACCACCCAGCTACCATTGAACAAGTAAAAGATATTGCAAGAAGGAAAGAAGAAAGCATGGAAGAGGAGCCCAAAGAAATTGTTGCTAAAGTAGAGCCTACACCAGCACCTTTGGTCCAGAATCCACAACCACTCTCGGTGAGCACAAATCTTTCTCCTAGTACATCTACTAAGTATGAAGATCTGCTCAAGAAGATGGGTCAGTTAACTATTAATCTTCTTCAAGGAAAATAATTTAGTTCTTAGGGAGGAGATAGAGGTCCAAAAAGAAATATTTCTGAAGTTGTATGTTATGGTTGTTATAAAAAGGGTCATTATAAGTATAATTGTCCGTATAGAGCTTCTACATCTGGTACAAGAGATAATATAAAGGAAAAGCACTGTGAATTATTTTGATATAGTAGATAAGAGCATAAATAATGAAGTAGATGTGTTTGTAACAAAAAGAGAGAAAGAAAAAGATAATCAAGATGGAAATGATCCTAAGAAGATGAAAGGAGAAACTAGTAAGAAACATAGGAGAAGAAAGTTGGATGTGCAGGATTTTCTGATTTCATAGGGACAAGGACCATACTCCATCTTAGAAGATCTGTTCAAAAGGCTTACAAATATTACATATGGTCAACTCTTGGCTATGTCTTCTAAGAAGAGGCGGGAGCTGCGAAGTGGACTCAATGCTCGACAAAGGAAGGAGGTTGAGGTCCCTATTTTGGAGGCAGAGGCGGATCCCTACGCTCCACAAGCTGAGGTATTATGTAATGGTATTTCAATTCATGATGTCTTAGTTGATGGAGGTGTTGTAGTTAATGTAATGACCGAGTCTATAATGAATATGTTGGGTTTAAAAATTGATCGCCCCTCAACACTTATGTTAAGGTCATTAAATAAGGGAAAAACTAAACCAGAAGGTGTTGTTTCAAATGTGGCAATATTTGTTATGGGTGTTGTATGTGTGGTAGAATTTTAGGTGATGAAAAATGGTACTATTGCGTACCCAATGTTGTTGGGAAGACCATGGCTAAGGAGAGTTCATGCAAGAAACTACTAGAATGAAGGCTTCATGACACTTGGACGTGGTAGAGAGAGGGTGAAGATAAACATGATCCCTCGGCATCATAAGACAGAACCTATGGATTCAAGTGATGAAACTGATGATTGGACATCCTCTTATTACTCTAGTACCAGTGAAGTGGACACAAAAGATGAAGAAAGTGAGGTTGATGTTTCGGTCATGGATATCCTTCCAGTCACACCGACTCATGAACCCATAAAATTATTTGAAGAAGAAATTGATGATCATCTCCAACAAATAAAGATTGGTGATGTTGTGATGGAGAATGAGAAGGAATCTTACCTCCAGCTCTTTCGAAGGTACATACACCTATTCACTTTTGATTACAAGGAACTCCGTCAAGTAAGTTGGGTAGAAAATTCTATTGAGCTAGTAGATGGTGCTAAGCCCATAAAGAAAATGCCATATAGAATGAATCCTATTTTTCCAAGACTGTAAAAGAAGAAATAGATAAGTTACTTGATGTAGGATTCATATTTGCTATGGAGAATTCAGAATGGGTTTCTCCCATTGTGATCTCAATAAAAAGAACGGGAAAGCTACGCATTTTTGTTGATTACGGGAAGCTCAATAAGGCAACAAAGAAGGATCATTACCCTCTTCCATTCTCAAATCAGATCTTGGACGAAGTAGTTGTCCAGGAGTGTAATAGTTTTGTTGATGGATATAGCAGATACAACCAAGTGCATATAGTAGAGAAAGATCAGCTGAAGACCACGTTCACCACTTCTTGGGGAACATTTTCTTATAGAGTTATACCTTTTGGGTTGTGTAATGCTCGTAAATGTTCCAGCGCTTGATGAATAGGGTGTTCGAACCCTACATTGGGAACTTCATCGAGTATTTCGGATGATTTTTACATCTATGGGAGCAAGATGGACCACATGTGCCAGATGGAGATAGCATTTCAAAGGTTAGATGAAGCACAAGCCTCGTTAAACCATATAAAGTGTGTCTTTGGATGTTCTAAAGGTGTTTTGTTATGGCATGTTGTATTCAGAGATGGTATTGGTATTGATCCTGATAAAGTTTCAAAAATCAAAGAGTTACCATTTCCTATGAATAGAAGTAAGTTGAGATCATTTTTAGGCCATATGGGTTACTATAGAAGGTTCATCAAGAATTTCTCAAAGATTACACGACCACTAACCCGAGTTCTTGAAGAAGGATGTTACTTATGAACCAGGAAATAAGGTGCATGAAGATTTTGGACAAGCTGAAGGAAGCCTGGTGTCTTCACCTGTTTTAAAGAATCCAGATTGGAGCAAGCCATTCATTGTGTACACTGATGCCTCGGATGCAGCACTAGGAAGTACTATGAGCCAAAAGGCTGAAAATGGGAATGAACATCCGGTTTACTTTGGGAGTAGACAAATGAGCAGTCTTGAGGTAAATTATCTTTATGGCGAAAAAGAGGCTCTAGCTATCATTTTTGCTGTAAATAAGTTTAGAAATTACTTTCTATGGCAGAAATTTCTAGTTGTAATGATCATCGAGGCTCTAAAATATATTGTCAATAAGCCTAACCCATCGGGAGGATAGCAAGATGGATAATTTTGCTACAAGAATTTAAATTTGATATTATAGATAGGCCGGAAAGAAGCATGTCAATGTAGATGCACTCTCTTGAGCCTATGATGGTTTAGGTTCATCTTGTGATGACGATGATTTCTCAGATGCAGCATTGTTAACCCTTGACACAATCCCTAGTGAATACATAGATATTTGGAATTATCTGAATGAATTCAAGTTTCTGAATGTGTGAATGCAAAGACTAAGGGAAATATTACTCAAGCTAGTCATCCATATTCTATTCTGCATGGAGTATTATTTCGAATAGGACACGATGGACGATCTGATAAGGGCGGTTGGACATGATCAAGGGAAGGAGCTGATAGAAGAATTCCACAATGGTACATGTGGAGGGCACTTCTCTGGACAACTTACAACAAGAAGGATCTTGGATGTAGGTTATCACTGGCCCACTCTTTTTAGAGATTGTTATAATTATTGTAAGACATGTGATATTTGTCAAACACATGGTAACCATAAGACTTCATCAGCTCCATTATGCCCTATTCTTCCACTTGGTCCCTTTGAAAAGTGGGAAATAGACATTGTAGGTCCACTTCCAACTACCCCACACCAAAATAAGTATATTGTAGTTGCCACATATTATTTAACCAAGTGGGTTGAAGCTAGGCCATTGAAAACATCTTCCATGGATGAAGTGGCAAGGTTCATATATGAACGCATTGTCACCAGATTTGGTTGTCCATTAGAAATTGTAATAGATCAAGGAAGCCACTTCATTAATGAGGTGGTAGAAGCCCTAGTCAATAAGTTTTCTATTAAACACAAGAAGGCAACAACATACAAGCTAAGCACAAATGGACAGGTGGAATGAACAAATTTTGTGTTGTGTCAAATTCTAGCAAAAGATGCAGCCTTGCAAGTACATAAGTGGGATAAAAGGATTCATGTAGCATTATGGGCATATAGGGCAACATCAAAGTCAACAACAAGATACTCCCCATTTCAGTTGGCTTATGGCATTGATCAAGTTCTTCCTATTGAGTTTGATATTCCCACTTTGTGAGAGTTATGAAAAATGAAAGGATGGATGAAAGTGATTCGAAAAGAAAGGTTGGTACATCTTCATTTGCTAGAGGAAATGAGGGAAATAGTGAAGGATATAAGCTATAAGAAGAAAATGAAGCGAAGGAATACTTTGATCAAAATATCCATTGGTCTCCATTTCATGTGAATGACTTGATTCTAGTATATGATTCCAAATACAAAAAAAAAGATAGAAAATTTCTTCCAAAATGGATGGGACCCTACAAAATAGCAGCTGTCCATGAAAATTGTACGTACTAACCGGGAGGAATTAGATGGCACTCCCATTATGAAATGGGTCAACCACGACAAGTTGAATATTTTCCAACCACTGAATAGTCTTCTCCGAGGACGGAGTAGAAGCTAGGAAGGGGGAAGATGTCGACACTAAAATTTTCCTCTGTAATTTCTATTTCATTAATGTATGTATTAGGAATAGGATGTTGTTAAGTATAATTAGTAGTAGCGTCTGATAGAAGATAACGGTGTTGCCGTACAATGCCGCCAATAATGTATAGTACGGTAATAGTCAAAAGTACAATAGGAATGTTGTGGTAAAAAGTAAATATTTTTCGTAAGTGGTCCGTAATGTTAAAATGTCAAAGTTGGGGTAAGTAAAGAAGTAAGGTCTACATGATTAGGAATTAGAAATATTATATTGGTAATAAGGACAAGGAGTGAGGTCATAAATATTTTGTGTATTTTATTTGTAAAAAGTCTAAAAATGTGGAACCCATGTGAAATGATAAGGTTTTTCTTATCTTAAAAGATAAGCTTACATGTACGAGATAAGAGTTAAGGTATGGAATATGATTCATCGTAGTAGATTTCTTAGAGATAAGATGGATAAGCCTGAATTTCTATAAATAAAGAGGCCACCCCCTCATTTAGCATAGAAGGAAGTAGTAGTGAGAAATATTGTATGAGTAAGTGTGTAAAGGAAGCCATCATTTTGAAGGTGTGTTAAAGAAGCCATTAAGAGGTGTAATTGTGAAGATTCTCCCATAGTTATTGTTGGAAGGCAAGTGAAGTCATGAACACTTGAAGTACCTCATGGGTGAGATTGTAACAATTTCATTTTGATATTATAATTTACACTTATATTTCAGATTTGTCATCATTCCTTCGTATCATAGTCTATGGTATTCTTGTGTTATGTTTGTTGTTGTGTTTCCATATTACATCCACCAAACTAAAGGTTGTGCATTAGTAAATAATCATAGCACGAGGAGTTCTTGGTGAAGAATTATCATAGTGCCGGATTGGTGATGACAAGTCCCATACCCGATTCTTTTAGTTCTTTAAGAGATTGTTCTTGGCAGCATTTTTTCCTCACCTTGATTCCTAACCAACTCACTGTCACCAAACACTTTCAAGTTTTTATCCCTCTTTTTCTTGCCCAATGTAGTCCATGGATCAAATCTTCATACTCTGTTGTGTTTTTTGAGCAAGAAAATTTGAAACAAAAGGCTAAGTAATATTTCATACTTTTTGGTGAAACAAGCATGGCTCCAACTCCAACTCCTTGTCTACTTCTTGAGCCATCAAAGAATAATTGTCACACCTCATTATCATCCTTGTGGTCTAGCTTGGTGATATCAGGGAGAGGATGATTCTCCTCATGCAAATAGTAGAATCCTAGCTCAGATTCCTCCATTTCCTTGTAAGGGTCAAAAGCATGCCTCTTGTTCACCCACTCATCAAGGGTCAAGTATGGAATACACCCAACCTTGGTATCTTCCTCATAAGTGCTTGGGAGGTCTTCTTGATCGAAGGATGAACAATTCGCATTGATTGGGCTGGGTACATGAGGCTCAATATGGTAATCTGCAATGGGCTCAGATCTAATCGTAGCCTTAGCTCCATACCTTGTTCTAAAAGCATGTGCGACCAATCAGTAGACAAATAACCTCTAACTTTAGTAGTGAAATCTCTTGACAAACACAATGCAAAATGTGGCGGCAATTCTATGATTGCTACATTTTACAAGACAGTCACATTAGGACATGCATGCAATGTGAGGCTCAAATATTTGATTACCCCAACCGTTGTTACCGCGGTCCCATCCAATTGTGTTATGCCCATGGAGATGACTTTGTATTTGAGACCAAATTGATCAGCTATTTGCTTTGGCATGATTGAGCTACTCATTCCCGAATCAATCATGTAATTATGCACTAGCTTGTTTCCAATGATCATTGAAATGTAGAATGGAGGGGGTTTCATATTCTTACCTTGTTGTCCTCCTTGGTTTCCTTCGGGCAAACCACATTAGTAATTACTTTCTCTTGCGGTAGGGGGCTGATTTTAGTTTGACCAATTGGCCATAGTAGCCTACAATAGATCTCTCTCCTAGGATAGCCAATGACTCCCACATTGAAATATTCACATTTTTTCAATGATGTTAAATGGGGATGAGCTATCTTTTTGTTTCCCCTTTCCTGGTACATTTTTCTCTTGCACACGTTCATTACAACCGGTGTCTAAGTGGGTTTGGAAGGTGGCTTGGGCTGACTCTACACATTAGGAGTTGCACTTTGAGTGTCAATACCTTGTGGAATAATAGAAGGTTGAGGATTACCTAAGTTTGATGATTGTCCCTCTCCAATATTCCTTTTCTTGGATGTGTATTGGAAACCACACTTTGAGAAGGGGCTTGGTTAACTCCACAAAATTCTTCAGCCTACCAATTGACAAGCATAGTCTCACTTGGAGGTGTCTATTTCTGGGTTTCTTGCTGCTGATTTTCTTCTTGACTAGAATCTTGGGACACACCATTGTTCTTTACCATCAAGGCCTGGTTCAGCACACCATTGAAACACATTGAATGGTTATGGGCTGATCCATGGGAAACACCAATCATATTCCTGAGCCATGTTGTTTTATGTTGGAACTAAGGCCCTCCATGTTGAAGCTGTGTTTGGATCATATGGTCAGAAATTCCAAGCAGCTTGAGGTTTTCCTTGGTTTTGGTTTTGATTTACAGCTTGAGATGGTGGTCTATTTTGTTGATATGGGGGTCTAGTTTGATAGTGAGTTTAAGGCTGATATGGCCTAGAACTCTGAGCTTGCTTCCTTTTGATATTCACTAGTTCATTCCCAAGGTTCTACAACTACTTCATGACCTATTGTGGCTCTTTTGAAGTGTTAGAAGATGAGGTGGAGGCTTTAGTTGAACTTTGATTCCTAGGAGTATGTATGGGAGCTAATGTGGGTGTCTGACTAGTGCTTAGAGCTCCTATTTTTGGATACAGAGGCATAGGTGGCATAGGTGCAAGTTTACTGGCCTAAATTAAACAATTTTCAGCACTAATGGAAATGTTATAGGCTACCGGTAACATTTTTCCTCTCATTGATTGAATCATTATGGAAATATTAGAATTGAAATCTCTAAGAAAGTATAAGAAAGCACCTTCATCTGTGGCCTCACGGCCAATGGAATCCTATCCATCGTCATTTGAAATCAAACTGAAATCTAGAAACTACTCATTAGGAGCCCTCTTAATGGTTGTCATTTGTTCTAACAAGGATATTTTGTCCCCTTTTTCTCCAAATTGGTTATGAAGGGTTGTGCATAGATGATCCCAATTCTAGATAGACCTGTAGCAAACTCCTAAACCATTGCAAGATCTTTACCTTTAAATGAGGATGCCAATAACTTAACAAAGAACATCAATTTCAACAACCTCATGAATTGTACATGAGACATTTGTAATATCTTGAATGTGGTCATCGGAGTAGTCTGGTTCTCTCCAAGAAAAATATGGAATGCTCTTCAATGCGCAGAACTAGAACTGGATTTTGTGCATTGAGATCCGTGGGCTATTGCCGGTGAAATTAATGTAGGGTTGGGTTGTGCCATCCTGATTGGCTAGATGACTCTAATCGATTGAACAAAGGTTCTACTAGGTGGAGATGTTGACAATATCTTGATTGGTGATGATGGAGACCTTTGGGATCGTCTTCCCCTTCTTGCTCTATCTGGGGATAAATGTAGATAGATAAATAGCCCCTCCTCTCTGGTTCTTGACCTTGTTTGTATTCATCTCATGAACTTGATAAACTTGGGCTATTGAAACTAGTGGATTCTTCCTCTTTGGGAGTTACCAGATGTGCAATTTCAAAGTTGTTTAAAAGCTGAAAACTTACAACAAGTGCACATCAATCTTGTTGTAATAAAATGAATACCTCTTGGTCCCACCAAACATGCCAAAACAGTTAGTGTAAAATCACAAGCACCCACAATGTATCAGAATTTGATGGGTTGAGACTCTTAGTGTGATAGCATAACATAGAGTATCTCTCAAAGTGTGGGACTTTGAAATCAAGAGAGCTCTCCTGGATGAAGGCTGGTTCCTATTCCTCTGTTTAGGTGCATACAAATAAATTGCAGAGGATCTACTCTAAAACCTACTCTATCTTACCAAGGAGACATGGTTGAGAAGATATGAGAAAAATAAACCTAAGCTAACAAGGTGATGCACCAAAGGAATGTTAAACACCCATTTTGCAATTTAACATAGACCATAGAAATGCAATACAACCACCATGCATAGATAACCAAACTACAATGAGAGATCAGAAGACAACAATGAACACATGAGAGGGTTGAGAATCATCCACAGACATATATTATTGCTCCAAAGTTGATATAGTACATTACAATAGCCAAGAGGTAAGACTTTGTATTACAACTTGAATGGGAGGTTTGGAAAAATCCAAAATTCACTTGCAGATAAGGGAAGAAGGGAGGGTGCAAAACAAAAATGTCCAACCCTTTATAATGAGCCAAGATATTTCCTTTATAGATGTAGTGAAGAGAGAAGAAGAAAAGAGGTGGGAAACCTGATTTAGAGCTCAGCTACCAGCCATCAATGTCGCTATAAATCCACCCATAATCTGTCGAGTCCGCCACTCTATGTCTATTCGGTGTGTTGAAGAAGGAAGAATGATAGATCAAATCAAATCTGATCTAGTTGTTGGAGCAATCAGATTGCATATTAATGGCATGAATATTTTTTTCCATTTTTACCTTCCTAACCTCATCAAAATTAAAGTTTCAATTTTCCATGGCGTAAACAAGGTCGAGACCTTTCCAATGGTGCCAAATTTGTTTGATTTTGAAGCACTACATCGAAAGATATGTCCATTTGAATATTTGATTCGGTCCATACAACAAAGTGGCAAAAACTAGTAAGTAGAACGGGTCCGTGGGCCCAAATTCACTTTGCACTTTTTGGCACCAAAAAATACAAAATGCAAAAATGCCCTGTAGCCCCGCAATTCATTTTTTTCAAAAAACCATCTTCGGCCTGTTGGTCCACATTTTCCATTTGGACGAAAATTCCTCCCAGTGCGTGCCATCCCACATGTAATTTAGGCCTTACACATGGCTGCTTGGGTGCAGCTCATTTTTATACTTTACGCCTTTCGAGCAAAAAAGTTTGAATTTTCTCGATGTTCCACCTAGCGCACATTTGGGGACCACTTTTGGATTTTGTTTTGAGTTACGCCGAAGAGACACGTGGCACCCTCTATGGATTTTCTCTATTTCTTTATGTTTTGGCTAAGTCTTTTTGTTTGGCGGGGCCATATGTCTAACCCAGACACATGGAGACTTGGCACTTGTCTGAGTCTAGCCCTTGGGCCACCCCTCTTGAATTTGTGTGGTTAAGGCACGTGGCACCCTCCACCGACTGTCTCTTTTTTTCAAACATGGGACACGTGGAAGGTCAATGCTTGTTTGGGGAACCCACTTTTAGATTTACCTTTAAAGATGCACCAAGCTGACACGTGGCACCTTCCACAAGTCTGCGATACTTAGCTGATTTGGGCCGATGCCTTTTCGAACCCTAGACATGTGGAAGCCTCGCGCTCATTTGAGTCTCCACTTTAGGCTCTTACTTTTGAAATTGTTTCAAGCTGACACGTGGTTCTTTCCACTTGTTTGGAATTTTCAATGGTCGGCTCTCCGTCCTTTTTGGGCCTAGGACATGTGGAGACTTTACGCTCATTTGAGTCTACCTTTTGGGTTTAACCCTTGAGATGTGCTGATGAGGCATGTGAAAGCTTCGATGTCTCCTCCATACTTAGATAATTTTAAGTCTACTCAATCGTTTTGAAGCCTGAAGTATTTGAGCCTTTCCCCATTTTCCTCCTTTGAGCCTTTGGTTTCCTTGACATTGTTTGCCTCCTTAGCTGAACTTACTCTATTTTCAAGTCTACCAAAGAACTTTGATTGTTAGATCTCGAAGTGTCGGCTCATCCAACGGAAGTGACCCTTAGATTTCTTCCTACGCAGGTCATGTTTCATCAATTTCATCGGGGGTAAAATTGAAATAACAATTTAGTGACTCAAAGGGACATTTTCCCCGCTAGATGAAAGATCAGTTTCCTTGTTATATCTATTGGGCACGAGTCATGGGTGGTGGTCGACAATATTCCTACTCTCTGAAGTTCGAATCTAATGTTTGCACTTGGTGACCCTTAACCAGCCTAATGTTCTGTAAATGGATACTCGAGACCCAATTTTAGTTGCTTTGTATTTGTTCTATTGTAAAATTAGCAACTTTCATGGTGACCATGGGTCTCCCTATTGTAAATGTTGAAGGGTGCGCACATTCACCCTGGAGGCACTTCAATTGTATAATGAAACAAACCTGGAGCAATAAAACAAACACGAGCAATAAAACCTAAGCTACAACAAGACAATGTGCATATGCACTTAGGGAAATTAAAAACCTAGGCTAATATTTACAAGGGTGAGGAATTTTCCTTTTCAATAGCAATGTTTGAGATGGATCCCATTGACTAGAATCTACAATTCTTCGCCATCCAACTTAGTCAGCCAGAAGTCATTGCTACTTCTACATCTTGTGACCATGTAGGGGCCACTCTAACTGGCATCAAATGTGGAATGCTTTCTTGGCTTTACCCAATCGGCATCCCATTTTAGAACTAAGTCCCCCTCTTGAAAGGTCCTTGCTCTTTCTTTCTTATCAAAACTCTTCTTGATCAATGCTTGATCTTTCTCCATGATCTGCATTGCATGTTCTCTTGCCTCTCCTACTTCTATTAGCTCTGCATACCTGATTTCCATAGGTTCAAACTCGGTTAGTTCCAACTGTTTCATGAGCTCCAAAGCAGGCAACTCCAATGATATGGGAAATACTACCTCTTTTCCATACAAGCTTGTATGGGGAGTTTCCTGTAGACCTTTTGGATGTGATCCTATCACCCCATAGATCTAATTTGAGATTTGTATGCCAAGTTCTTTGATTTTTATCAAGATTCCTTTTGATAATCCTTAGTAGGTTCTTATTTGTAGACTCTTCTTGGTCATTACCTTGAGGGTAATAGTTTGATGAAGTGCTAAGGTATACACCATTTTTGACAGCCCATTCAGTGATCCTTGTACAAAGGAATGCCAATGCATTATCTAATATAATAGTGGTAGGGACTCTAAACCTTGTGGTTATCCCTTCATAGAAATCCAAGATGTTGGATTCATTTGCCTCCTTAAGTGCCACTGCTTCAGTCCACTTGGTGAAATAGTTTGTTTCTGTAAGTATCCACTTGTGGCCCTAGCTTGAATTTGGGTTAATCACTCCAATGAAGTCTAGTCCCCATTGCATGAATGGCTGATCCACTGAAATTGGACGAAGGGGTAAGGCTGCTAAATTTTCCTTCCCTGTGAAGAATGCACACTTCTTGCACTTCTTGATCCATGAGTAGTAATCCCTAAACACCGTAGGCCAATAATAACCAAATTTCATGATTTTGAGAGCTATTACTTAAGGAGCAAAGTGGCATCCTACTTCTCCATCATGGAACTCATGCAACAACCTCTCAATTTGGCATGTCCCAATGCACCTCAATAGAACACCATTGATATCCTTCTTGAACAAGACACCACTGATAAGCACATATGGGATGGCTTGTAGTCTGAGGTATCTCCTCTTTGCTTTGTTCCATTTTGGAGGACACCAACTTCTTTGGAGATAATGCACCAAGGCTTGGGTCCAACATGGGATAGGCGTATCATTAGCTAGCTACTCTTGATCATTCTCAGTAGTAATGTGAGAATAGCCTCTTTTCATCAACTGACTCACCATTTTGCTTGGAAGTGAGCTGCTCACACGCACCCTTGTCATGAACCAGCTTGGTCACTTTGATTTCAATATCATTTTCCATTACATGAGAGATCCAACCTACTATTTTCTCATTCAATTCCTTGTTTAGGAGAAAATCCTTGACACCGGCATGAGACACTAGTAGTTGAATCTTGTTGTTCGAGACCAAGTGTCTGAACTTCTTCAAACTCCTAATGACAACAAGGACATGCTTTTCAATGAAATAATAATTTACCTTGTAATCCTCCAAGCTCTGACTGAAAAAGGCTATGGGCTGTTCTAAACCTTCCTTGTTGAGCTAAATCAAGATAGCTGAGATTGTGTCTGACCCTCCAAAATCATATAGCATGAAATCCTTTGAAAATTCCAGGTTAACAAGAGTTGGGGCTTGAGATATTTCAAGCTTGATGGCCTCAAAACTCTCTTTTCCTTTTGTTTTCCATTTGAATACAAGACTCTTCTTCAACATCATTGTTAAAGGCTTCACAAGAGTGGAAAAATCAGGCACAAACCTGTGAACAAAGTTTATTCTCCCCAAGAAGATTTGGAGAGATTTTTGTGTTGTGGAAATGGAAGTGTTCAAATGGCTTCAACCCTTTCAGGATCAATTGTTAACCCTTCTCTTGAGACAATGTGGCCCAAAAATTTTCCCTCATGTGCCAAGAATACACACTTCTTTGGGTTTAATGACACTTTGAACCTTCTACACCTCTGAAATACCTGTCTAAGGTGGAAGAGATGGTCTGCAGCATTCTTTGAGAAGACAATGATATCATCTAAATACACCAACCTTATGTTGTTTATTAAGCCCTTGAATGCCATGTCTATAGCTCACTGAAATATTGCTCCGGCATTTGAAATTCCAAATGGCATCTTCTTATTAGTATATGTACCCCATTTGGTGGTGAAGGCTATCTTGTGTTGATCTTCCTCTTTCACCATTATTTGATTATAGCCTTGAGTTTAAATCTAGCAATGAAAACCTCTCAAAGCCAGCTACAACCTACAAGATATGCTCCATCAATGGAAGTGGGTAGTAATCGTTTAGTGATGCTCTGTTTAGATCACGGAAGTCTTCACACAATCTGATCTCTCCACTTCTTTTCCTCACAGGCACCAAGTTTACAATCCAACTTGAATGTTTGATGGGGAAGATGATGTTGGCCTCAATTAGCTTATTTAAATTTTTCTCATGAGAGGTTCAATGTGAGGGTTTGCTAGCCTCTACTTTTGTCTGAAAGGCTTATATCTTGGGTCTAGCTTGATAGTGTGTTATATAGATATTTGACTTTAACATTTACGACATTGATTTAATTGAGAATCCGAGTAATGATTGATTGCAAAAATAAACTTTAGTGTTCTGAAATGAACATTATTGTTTCTTCAAAGAAAAAATTGGAATGTGCAAAGAGTGTGCAATTACTATTTTCTTTAGAGAAAAAAATGGAATGTGCATCTTAATGTTGTCCTCCGCCGCACACAAGCTAGTTGGATTAGATGCAATCACAAATTGAAAAATACTAACTTCATATAACTCGCTATTTTTAGAATGCATTTAAAAACATTTTGATTTCCATATAAACAAAAATCAATAAAATGTACCAACATGCATGTTGATAAAATTCAAAATTAATTAAAACATTGCACATTGAAAGAAAATAATGCTAGGCATATTGGTAAAATTTTTGACAAGAAACAAGAATGTTCATTTCGAACACTAAAGTTCATTTTGCAATCAATCATTACTCGGGATTCTCAATTGAATCAATGCCCTAAATGTTAAAGTCAAATATCTATATAATAGTTAATCAACAATTAAAAATTTTCCCATCTACGATAGTCACTTCAAATAAAGCTAAAATGAACGAGCTTAGATTTTTCTTGTTGGGTACTTACCTTGCCGATTCACAACATTTTTCCTTCATCTATGGAAATGGGCTCTTAATCTTCACCCTTTACCTAAATATTTTCTTTCTCCTTCCGGAATTGATCATTTGGGTTGAAGATTCACTCCAAAGTTACATGACCCTTTGGTAGTTTGTTGGTTCTCAGCTACACCACTTGGTCACCATATAGTTGTTCCAATTTGTCTTAGTTTCTAGTGGAGAATTCAACTTCTTCTTTTAGAAATTTGACAATTTTTTGATCATTCTCGAAGACCTACCAACTTGTGTTGTTATCAAAGACAGCTAGTCTTACAACCACTTTGATATGGGGTTGAGACTTATCACTTTTGATACTCTCTACTACATCAAATGCTGCCCCGATTTCGACGATATTTTTGCTGCCTCATTCTTCTTTCTTGGGATGGAATTGATGCTAGATGCTTTGAAATCCTTGATAAGGTCCCATACCCGATTCTTGTAGTTCTTTAACAGATCATTCTCGGCAGCATTTTGTCCTCAGACTTGACTTGTAACCAACTCACTATCACCAAACACTTGCAAGTTTTTTATCCCTTTTTTTCTTGCCCAATGCAGTCCATGGATCAAAGATTCATACTCTATTGTGTTTTTTGAGAAAGAAAATTGGAAACAGAAGGTTGAGTAATATTTCATACCTTGGGGTGAAACAAGCATGGCTCCTCCTCCGGCTCCTTGTCTACTTCTTGAGCCATCAAATAATAATTTTCATACCTCATTATCATCCTTGTGGTCTAGCTTGGTGATATCATGGAGAGGATTATTCTCATCATGCAAATAGTAGAATCCTAGCTCATATTCCACCATTTCCTTGTAAGGGTCAAAAGTATGCCTCTTGTTCTCCCACTCATTGAGGGTCAAGTTTGGATCACACCTACCTTGGTATCTACCTCATAAGTGCTTATGGAGGTCTTCTTGATCGAAAGGTTTGAACAATTCGCATTGATTGGGCTGGGTACATGAGGCTCAATATGGTAATCCACAATGGGATCAGATCTGATCATATCCTTAGCTCCATACCTTGTTCTAAAAATCATGTGTGACAAATCAAGGTAGACAAATAACCTCCAATTTTAGTAGTGAAGTCTCTTGACAAACACAATGCAAAATGTGGTGGAAATTCTATGACGATACGTTTTGCAAGACACATTCGAGACATGCATGCAATGTGAGGCTCAAATATTTGATTCCCCCAACCGTTGTTACTATGGTCCCATCCAATTACACTATGCCCATGGAGATGACTTCGTAGATTGAGACCCACTGATCACTATTTGCTTTGACATGATTGAGCCACTCACTCCTGAATCAATCATGCAATTATGCACTATCTTGTTTCCAATGATCAATGAAATGTAGAACAGAGGGAATTCCTATTCTTACCTTGTTATCACCCATGGTTTCCTTCATGCTTGAGCCGCATTAGTAAGCACTTTCTCTTGCCGGTTAGGGGGCTGATTTGAGTTTGACCAATTGGCCATAGCAGCTGCTAACAAATCTCTTTGTCAGGATATCCAATGACTCCCACATTGAAATATTCACATTTTTTTTCTTCATTTTTTCAATGATGTTAAATGGGGATGAGCTATCTTTTTGTTTCCCCTTTCTTGGTACATTTTTCTCTTGCACATGGGTTGTTACAACCAATGTCTGAGTGGGTCTAAAAGGTGGCTTGGGCTAACTCGCACATTGGGAGTTGCACTTTGAGTGCCAATACCTTATGGAATAATAGAAGGTTGAGGATTACCTAATTTTGATGATTTTCCCTCTCCAATATTCCTTTTCTTGGACCGTGTATTGGCAGCCACACTTTGAGAAGGGGCTTGGTTAACTCCACGAAGTCTTCAGCCTGCCAATTGACAAGCATAGTCTCACTTAGAGGTGCCTCTTTCTAGGTTTCTTGCTGCTGATTTTCTTCTTGACTAAGACTCTTGGGAGACATCAGTGTTCTGTACCATCAAGGCCTGGTTCATTTCACCATTAAAACACATTGGCTAGTTATAGGGCTGAATCCATGGAAAAAACCAATCATATTCTTGAGCAATGATGTTTTGTGTTGGAACCAAGGCCCTCGATGTTGAAGCTTTGCTTGGTTCATATGGTTGGAAAGGCCTAGTAGCTTGAGGTTGTACTTGGTTTTGGTTTTGATTTGCAGCCACTTGAGCTGATGGTTTATTTTTCTGATATGGGGGTTTAGTCTGATATTGAGTTTGAGGCTGATATGGCCTAGAACTCTGAGCTTTCTACCTTTTAATATTCACTAGCTCATTCCCAAGGTTCTATAACTGCTTCATAACCTCTTGTGGCTCTTTTGATGTGCTATAAGATGAGGTGGAGGCTTCATTTGAACTCTACTTCCTAGGAGTATGTATGGGAGCTAATGTGGGTGTCTCGACTAGTGCTTGGAGCTCCTATTTCTGAATACGAGATGCATAGGTATCCTAGGTGCAAGTTTACTAGCTTGATTTAAACAATTTTCAGTGCTAATGGAAATGTTATAGGTTGTAGGTAAGGTTGTGCCTCCCATTGATTGAATCATTAAGGCAATATCAGAATTCAAATCTCTAAGAAAGTATAAGAAAGCACCTTCATCTGTGGGCCTCATGGCCAATGGAATCCTATCTCATATCCTTTGAAATCTGAAGTTGAAATCTATCAACTACTCATTAGAGCCCTCCTTATAGTTGCAGGACTTAGTTGTTCTAACAAGGATAGGTTGTCCCCCTTTTCTCCAAATTGCTTATGAAAGGCTGTGCACAGATGATCCCAATTCTGGATAGACCCTACTGTCATACTCCTAAACCATTGCAGAGCTTTACCTTTAAATGAGGATGTCAATAACTTAACAACAACGTCCATTTCAACAAGCTCACGAATTGTATGCGAAATTTACAATGTCTTAAACGTGGTCACCAGAGTGAGTAGTCTGGTTCTCTCTAGTAAAATATGGAATGCTCTTCAATGCGGCAACTAGAATTGGATTTTGTGCATTGAGAGCTAATGGGCTGCTCATTGAAATTAACGTAGGGGTTGGGTTGTGCCATCCTAATTGGTCGGAGGACTCTAATCGATTAAAAAAAGGGTCTACTAGGTGGAGATATTGACAATGTCCTTCTTGGTGGAGATGGAGACCTTTGGGATCTTCTTCCCCTTCTTGCTCTATCTAGGGATAAATGTAGATAGATGAATAGCCCCTCCTCTCTGGTTCTTGACCTTGTTTGTATTCTTCTCATGAACTTGATAAACTTGGGTTGTTGAAACTCTGTGGATTCTACCTCTTTGGGAGTCACCAGATGTGTAATTTCAAAGCTTCTTAAAATTTGAAAACTTACAACAAGTGCACATCAATCTTGCTGCAATAAAATGAAGACCTATTGGTCCCACTAGGCATGCCAAAACTATTAGTGCAAAATCACAGCACCCTTGTATGTCTGCAACTTGATGGGTTGAGACTCTTAGTGTGATAGCATAACATAGAGCATCTCTCAAAGTGTGGGACTTTGAAATCAAGAGAGCTCTTTGGTTGGAGTCATGTTCCTATTCCTCGGTTTAGGTGCACACAAATAAACTATAGAGGATCTACTCTAAAACCTACTCTATCTCACCAAGGAGACAGGGTTGAAAAGATACGAGAAAAATAAACCTAAGCTAAAAGGTGATGCGCCAAAGGAATTTTAAACACCCATTTTGCAATTTAACATAGACCATAGAAATGCAATACAACCACCATGCACAGACAACCAAACTACAATGAGAGATCAGAAGACAATAATGAACACATGAGAGGGTTGAGAATCATCCACATATATATATTATTGCTCCAAAGTTGATACAGTACATTACAATAGCCAAGAGGCAAGAATTTTTATTACAACTTGAATGGAAGGTTTGGAAAACTCCACAAATTCACTTACAAACAAGGGAAGAAGGGAGGGCACAAAAAAATGTTCAATCCTTTACAATGAGCGAAGCTATTTCATTTATAGATGTAGTAAAGAGAGAACAAGAAAAGATGTGGGAATCCTAATTTGGAGCTCAGCTACCAACCATCAATGCCACTACAAATCTGCCTACAATTTGTTAAGTTTGCCGCTCTTCTATGTCTATATGGCGTGTTGAAGAAGGAAGAATGGCGGATCAAATAAAATTTGATCTGTTGTTGGAGCAATCAGATCACATATTAATGGCATGAAGACATTTTCCCATTTTTACCCACCTAACCTTGTCAAAATTAAATTTTCAGGTTTCCATGGTGTAGACGAGGTTGAGACCTTTCCAATGGTGCCAAATTTGTTGGATTTTAGGCACTGGATTGAAAGATATGTCCATTTGAATATTTGAGTTGGGTCTATACAAAAATGGTGAAAACCAATTAGTAGAATAGGTCCACAAGCCCAAAATTCACTTTACACCTTTTGGCACCAAAAATACAAAATACAAAAAATGCCCCACAATTCATTTTTGTCAAACAATCATCTTAGGGCCCATCACCACATTTTCCATTCGGATGAAAATTCCTCCCTAGTCCGGCCGCCGCATGTAATTTAGGCTTAACACGTGGCTCCTTTGGTGTGGCTCATTTTTATACTTTACGCTTTTCGAGCCAAAAAGTTTGAATTGCCTCCAACGACCCATCTTCCTGATTATCGGTGTTTAGGGACCAATTTTGGATTTTTTTGATGTTGCGCGCAAAGAGACACGTGGCACCCGCTATAGCTTTGCTCTATTTCTTTATGTTTTGGCTAGTCTTTTTGTTTGGCGGATCCATATGTCTGACCTAGGACATGTGGAGACTTGTGCTTGTCTGAGTCTGACCCTTGGGCCGCCCCTCTTGAATTTATGTGGTTGAGGCATGTGGCACCCTCCGCTAAATCTATCCATCTTGACTTTTCAACTGCCGACTCTATCCCTTTTCAAACCTGGGACATGTGGAAGGCCAATGCTTGTTTGGGAACCCACTTTTATATTTACCTTTAAAGATGTGTCAAGCTGACACGTGGCACCTTCTGCGAGTCTGCGATACTTAGTTGATTCGGTCGATGCCTATTTTTGGACCCTAGACATGTGGAAGCCTCGCACTCATTTGAGTCTCTACTTTGGGCTCCTACTTTTGAAATTACGCGAGCTGACACGTGGTTCTTTCCACTCGTTTGGACTTTTCAATGGCTAGCTTTGTCCCTTTTCGCACTGGGAAACGTGGAGACTTCGCGCTCATTTGAGTCTACCTTTTGGGTTTAACCCTTAGAGATGCACCGATGAGGCACGTGGAATCTTCCGTCGTATCCTCCATACTTAGCCAATTTTAAGTCTCGCTTCTTTATTTGTGAAGCCCAAGCCTTTCACCTTTCCCCATTTTCCTCCTTTAAGCATCTAGTTTCCTTGACACATTTTGCCTCCTTAGCCGACCTGCTCCTCCATTTTCGAGTCTGCCTACAACCTAATTGTTATATCTAAAGCACGGGCTCATCCGATGCAAGTGACCCTTAGATTTCTTCCCGCACAAGGTCATGTTTAATCAATTTTGTCACGGGTAAAATTGAGATAATAGTTCCCTTATGTCTCTTGACACCAAGATAACATGTTAACTATGTAGTGTTTAATGTACTTAACACGGTAGTAGTGAGATGTGGTGTGACTCATCTATGTGACCTAACCCTTGTGTTAATTGAAACCCTTTCGTAATGCTTGGAGTGAATTTTTCTTTGTTTTTAACTTGGATCTATGATCTTTGCATGCTTGTAAATGGGTGAAGCTAGAATCTTTGACCTGTTCAACCGCTGCTTCAAACTTTTACGAAGGATTATCTTGGATGATGTCCACCTGATTTGATCAAATTTAGGAACATTTTGAGTTATTTTCAAGACATGTTTGCAATAGGAGCTTGTAATAATGTCATGTGAGTTATAATGTGATAACTACTTATTTCTAAAGTCTTCCATAGGAAAGATAGTATGATAAGGTTGACCACTAGAAAGATTAAATGACCCAAAGAATGATTTAGCATAACAATAAGAATTAGTGATCCGAGAAGGGAAAATAATGTACAAGTCAGCTGAATAGACTAAACCCCACATCTTGGCCCTTCAATAAAGTTTTGGATAGAAGAAGAAACTCCTAAACTTACAGTTTCTACAATGAATATCATACATTTTATACCTCTTTGATTGAATAATATTTCCATTTTTTTGACATAACATGGTGTAGAGATAATAAATTTGTAATGGCTAGAGAGATGATGAGATTGGATTTCGAATATGATAATTTTTTTTCGACAAGGTTATAAGATAAAACTTGGAATTACACAAGGAAAATTTACCAAATTTTAGTGTCTACATTTTCCCTCCTTTAAGTGTGTAATTGAAAATTACATGCTTAAAGGAAAAACATACATGAGTGTGTATACATAATTTTCCTTCACTCAAAGGGACTTCATGATGTGTTTGTGTTGGCATGCTCCATGATGAAACTTGCAACATAGAGTAGTCAATGTCTATGATAGAAACTAAAATTTAACTCAAAATATAGATAATGGATTGTAACTTTAAATCATTGAAAAATATTATGCAAAGGAGATAAGAAATATTGAAATATTACATGTGTTTATTTTATAGAGGGATGATCTTCTGTAGTTATTGGGTCTTGGAGAGTTGGAATGTGCTTTGGATATGACATAGGATAGGGGGTGATCAATCCCCAATGTTATGTCACAAGAGATAGTAAAGGAGTAAGGATTAGACTATGAAGGTTCCATGTACTTTGATGTCTTCCCTACTCAAGCGTGTGAAGATAGAAGAAAATACCAGTCTACAAAGCTTAAATTTTTTCTTCAAAATTTTCCTTTTTTGAGAATTTGGTGAGAGAAGTGAAAAGTACAATCTAAAAATCTCACGCTTTTGCTTCAAGGATTTCCACTAAAACCATAGACCACATCATTGCGATGCATATAGTACCAATTTGTTCCAATAGATCTTAAAATAAATGGCATATATTATGCCCCATAAATTACTACTATATTTGAATTGATTAGTATAATTCTTAATTTTGTGGAGAGATGGTGGCCCATGCCACAAAACCCAATCTATAATTGTATCTAAAATATCACTATGAAGGAGGAATTAAATATGTATTCCCCCTTTAACCTACTTTGAACTATGTAATGTGTATTTATACATGTATATAGATCTTGTAAATGTCTAGTATAATATGTAAAAACCTTAATTTGAATTAAACTACCTTTTATCCTAGAATGTATAGAGAGGTCAAGAACTGTAACACTCTGATTTTGTATGTTAACTTGGTGAATGTTTTACATACTGTTATAGCTGCTGAAATGAAAGAAAACATGTTAAGATATGTTTTGATCTTAAGAGAATGTGTTGCTAATTTGGATTCTTGCATACTGTGATTTATTACATGGGACAGCAAATATTGTACTTGTGTGTTTGCTGATGTGACGACAAATTGTCGTATACTTGCTAGCTCTTGTTGCTGATTGACAGCATACCCTGAATCAATTCCATTGATTCAAGTATGCTGAGGTCCTCTTGTGATTTCTGTGTCGATTCACACTTGAACCGGACTGAGATTGTTATGAGCGTGCAGCACCTGTTGCTTGCAGTGTGAACAAATTAACACGAAAAGCCAACGACAGGGGTTCGATTCTTGAACCCTGTACTGTCGAATTTGGGACCTCGTGAGGCAAGAAATGCCTGGACACGGGTGGCCTTGGCACGCAATCTGAAGGACGGAACGTCCTGCTCTGCATTAACGTGAATGTTAGTAAGGAGGCTGGATGGAAGTTGTTAGTGTTAGTGGTTAGTGTGAATTAAACCTAAACTAACCCTAAGGCCTAACATACATCCTACACTACTATCCTAAGTGGATTTTTAAATTCAAAAAAAAAAGGGGGAAAATAAAACCTAAGGCTAAACTAAGACCTAGGTTGAAAACCATATGCAACCTAAACTAATCCTAAACTAAGGGGTACGCAGACCCTTGGGAGGAAAGGGATAAGGATGGAAAGGGCATTCATTGGCATTTAATAAACTGTCCCTACGTGGACAGCGCCAGTTTTGGCGGGGCAGGTAAGGGAATTAGAGGCATCTATTTAGAAATAGAGCCAAATTCAGTTTTGCATGGAAATTTGAAATTTAAAAGCTCGCCAACCCAAGTGGCGGTGGCATGGAAAATAAGGAAAAAGGCAGAGCCTTAATTGCATTAATTGTTTCGGTCCTCGCGACCAGCTCGCCTTGGAAACAACATGAGGGAATTTGATTTTTCATTGTTCGATTTGGTTTTGGCCGAAGTTGCTCTGCATTTGGTTTTTTTGGTCTGGTTCAGTCGAACCAGCTCTTGGCATTTGACATTTTTCGTGGAGATTTGGAGGCTGTTGTTAAGCCTGAAGAAGGAAGGAAGTGTTGGAGAGTTTGTGCTGTCGCTGTGGAAGGAAAAACGTGGCAAACGAAGTTTTCTTCGAGTTTTGGAAGAGAGATTACAGGCATGTTAAGCCCTTCTCTTTAAAAACCCTTGCTTTGATTAAGTGTTTCATTAAAACAACCCTGCTCTTGGGTTGGATTGTGTGATTGCTTTTGAATCGATTTGATTTGGATTTTGTTGATTCTTGCTTTCTTTCTTTGGAAATGATAAGAAAAATGGCTTCTGGTTGCTTGGTTTGATGTGTTGTTACTCGAATCAAGTTGGGAAAATGATATACTGTATTGGTTGCTGACAGTGTGGTGGTTTGAAATAGATATATTTCTTTCACTGATTCGTGATGTTTGAAAGTAGAACAGGCCATGTTGTCGTTCCTTATAGTGTAAATGTTTTCCATTTAATGTAATCGTTTCTTTACTTGTGTGTTTGGAATTGCCTTGTAAGTAAAGAGGAAATGGAAATACATTATGTATATTGCTGTGATTTGGGTTCCGTTGAATCTTGCTGTCATTTTGGAAATGATACAAAATACTGTTATTGATCGCTGAGTTCAGCTGTCCTTATTTTTCTTGAACGAAATGCTTTCCTGTCGTGCCGGTTGTTTAACAGTATTGGGGAAATTGTCATATGTTCCACGGGCCTGTACAGGTTACTTGAGTTGTTTTTGACATTGAAACTATAAGTTCTTTTGCTGATGGACTAAAATAAAAGAAGCATTAGTTGTTTGGAATTGTTTCTTATTGAAAGTTTCAAGGAAATAGATCCTTTTCCTTCTCCAGGTTTTGGGATTTTAATGGAAATGGCATTCGGGGTTTCTTTGGGTAATCGAACTCGATTCTAATAAAGTAATAGCAGATATTTCATTTCTGTGCCTTTCCTTGATTGGATATAGACGAACACGTATTGGGTATTCGTGAAGTAGGAAAAGTGAATTGTTTTTCCTTCTGAACTCATTAATGAATTGTGTCTCTCCTTACGGTGTGGATAGGATGGTTTCATTGTGTTTTCTTGATACTGTTCGGTCTTCTTATTCAGACTGTAGACGCAAATATAAACTGGTTTTGTATTCTGTGCAATGAATGATTATAATTCCTTCTTGCTGTAATGAAAGGTTGACCCCATTGCGTCTAGCAGTCGTGGTTTGACCTTCTGATATTTTTTTTACTGTTTGTGAATGCGAACTTGACTGGAATATTCATTGTTGTAGCACGTTGGATTGAAGCTGTACTGGCTATGTGAGATGCTTATCAATGAGAACGTTTGTTCTGTTATCTTTATAAGTTGAGCTGTCATGCTAAGAAAAACATGATTTGAGTGTTTTTATTTCATTCTGAATACAATGATTGTTTCTTAATGAAATCATAGAGAATGAATTCTTCTCTTTTTGCTATTTGGGACTCTGAAAGTAACATTGGAGTTTACAGTGCATATGACTTGATCTTGCTGTAGGTAACAACGCAATGTACAACTTGTTATTAAGAACTGTATGCGTTCAGAGGTATAAAAGATCATATGAATATATGCTTGCGTGATTGCATAATTGTTGTTGGTTAACTATACAGTGAAAGAAGTATGGAATCTTCTAGTATAGCAAATACCTAGTATGCATATTGATATGGCTTGCTCAACGATGAATATGATGTCTTACTAACCTGTTTGGTATTCATATGAACCGGAATAAAATGAAATTATTCTTGCTGCCGGAAAGTGAATTCCGAGTGGATTTTGTAAGTTTCACTCTGAACTGTTATCTTGAATTGTCCTTCGTTTGGTTTCCACTGTTAGGACAGTCATGTGGAAAGAAATAGAGATATGAATGAATGTTTTAGAAAAATGATCTTTTCTTCTTTCATTCAGTTGGAAATCTGGAATTCGTGAATAATGAATTTTATAGTGCTTAGATGGGAGCAACTATATGCATTGCTGTTCGCTTTCTTGTCTGTACTTGATTGCTTGGATTCTAATATGACGCATGAACTGAAAAGAAAGTAATGGAATTACATTTCAGTTAGTTTCGTCCTTTGCATTCATTGTTATTGAAGGGCGTGGAAAGGATAACAGTGTGTTCTATCTGTTGTGAGTTACTTGTATTCTTAACTTTTCAAATATTGTGAATTGATACTTGTAACGATTATGTAGAAACGGGACAGCAGTCCCTTGGCTGATTGTGATGATATTTGATAGTCAGTTGTTATGCTGATCTTCCCTTTGTGCCTATTTCGAGATTGATGTTTTGTAGTAGTTTCATAAAAGCAGGGTTCTTTTATTGAAACAGTTAGTTGAAGCATCTTATTTTTAAGGATAAGTGCTTAATGTGCCTCGATTCATTAATAGAAATTCATTTTGCAGATGGAATTTGATTAGAATGAAGACTTGGCTGTTTTCTGATGCCTCTTGATTAGGTGTAAAATAAATTGTAATTGTTGCTTTTATTCCTCTTTGAGGAATTGTGAAAAGAAGAAAACATATTCTTCTGTCCATGAGTTGTATGGATGCTTTGTATAAACTATACCCAATCAGCTGGATTGGCAAATGTACAAATTATGACTTGAAATATTGAATACAATTACAAGTGTGATATTTTCAATAATTATATCAGTTTGATATTGCTGTTTAAATTGGAAATATGATGTTATTTCTTGATTTGGAATTGTTTCATTGTCCTTGGATGGATGCTGAATTGAAACTGATATCTGTTCTTACTTAAATGCAACTTTTAAGTTGAAAAGTGCAATTAGTTCATACTTGGGTAAAGATGAATTTTTAATTGACATTAGAAAGGATTAAGAAGAATATGATTCCATAATCAGAAGGTATTCAGGATTAGCTTAGGAGCTAAGGAATATCAATTCAACTTCGGAGTAATCGAACTTCGCTTTGAACTCCATTTATGATCCCGCTTTAATAAAATTCGAATAAAGGATATAGGATAAATATATCCACAACTAATGGACCTTAACTATATAACGTTAAGAGAACAAATGAATTCATTTCTCAAGTTTAGACCTCGTTTGAATCACGCTAATAAGTTAATATTCTCGAAATTAGTTGCGCTTGGAAAAATCTTGGCTAAGTTTAATAGGTTAAACTTATCACGTCCATCGATACGGATCGCTTTAATCCAATGATTAAGAAATAAACCAAGTAAGAAATTGTAGCCCTTCGATACGAAGGTGAAGATACATAACAAACTAATGGACGGTTTAGTCCCTCTTAGTTATATACAACCGCAATGGAAACGAGGATCAAGGGATCAAATCGAATGCTTTGAAAGTTGATTTTAATTATTAACTCGTGGCTAAGTCACTTGAGCGGATGTGTATTCTCGATGGGTGGATTCTCGCAGACATTGGCATATGCCAAGCATAAAGTAAGTGTCTTCATGAAGACGGGGTCTTCATGACGACACAATGTCAGAGCCGGACATATAGCAATGCCCTCCCGAATTAAAACATTTAGAATACATAGGCTGAATGTGTAGATCTTAGCAGGGGCATAGGGTATGATCTGGTATACGGAGTGACTCCGGAATACTAAAGACAAATAGACACACGGAGTCGTGGGGTAACGACACCGTATGTCTGCGTATCTTTAGTTACCGGGAGTGCCTTCCTATACCCGTTCATATTACTAGCTGGAATTGAAAGTTTAAAACTGACCTTAAACGATGAGGACTGGTAGGAGCCAGGAAAGACCATTCTAGATAACAGGTGAAGTGAAGTGAAGGACGTATTCCGTAGATGTGTATCACATCCAGGAATATGATCATGCAAAGCATGTGAAAATCTTTGGCCAAAGTATCGCAATTGCTGGTTGCGTTGTCCTTATCACTTAATTTAAGATGCAGGATGTCAGATGAATATCAGTAACAGATATTCAGATAGGCTTCTTAAATGGATCACTTCGATAACCGGGGAAGGTTATGAGAACAGTATATATATAATATACTATGCATAAACAAACATGAAGGATCGGTTGTTGCTGAGTCATGAAATGAAGGATCGTTGAAACTCCGAGCCATGAAAATGGAAGATCGGTAGTTCATCGAGTCATTTACAGCAGCATATAGAATCTGTTATAAGATTGAATGGCATTGAATGTGTGTTCTAGATTGTAAATATGCGAACAAGGAACATTCGCTTTAAAAAGAAATTGTGTGATCCAAACCGTGTTGTTTGGGCAGAAACAATTATTAAAACTTGAACGTGTGTTTGAATTTTATAATTCATAACTAACGTTATCATAAAAATAAAAAAATAAAAAAATTCCCTTGTTCGTGTTACGAAATGAGGATGTTACAAGAACATACCATGGTCCCGAATATTTTGTATGGTTTTAACCATGTTTGTATTCTAACATATTTCAATATTTGTAAAAAAATGAGGATCTAGGCCTTGTATAAATAATTGTCCATCATATCACCTTTCTATATTTATAGAAATACCATGTGTAATACCTCTTTTTCGAGGTGCATGTGATAAAAAAATTGATCATGCGGTTCAAAATAATATATGTGTACCCATGTACTATATTCTTTATAATCTATAGGAGAATGTGGAAGGCTAAAGTGGTGGCCACCATTGAGAATTTGTACATGTAGAAAAAGGTTGCGCACTGATAGCAATCATGGAGCGGAAGAAAAGTAACATGAAACAAGTAATAAGAAATAATAGATGTGAAAAGAAAATATTAACAACAAATAATAAAAACAATCATGTTCTAATACATATTAAATCAAATGGGTAATAAGCATAGTAATCATATCATAAGCCATGGAAAATACAATAGTGTAATCAACAAAGTGTAAACTATAAACATCAAAGTATTAGAAACAACATTGTGTAATTAAGTAAGCAAAAGCATGTAAAATAATATTCAAATATAGGTATGGAGCCAAAAACATGAGATATCCATAGTGTCACAAGACATTCGTAGTAGAAGGCACAATGTGCCACAATCATATAAACAAGTATATTCATGCAAATTAGGCATGAAGCCAAAAATATGGGACACCCGAGTGTCACAGGCAAGATAAAACTAAACATTTGTAGCATCATATTCAAATAAATACATGCATTAAACAATCAAGGAATGCATTTGTATAAACAAGACCTAACAACAATGTATAAAGCATGTGTTATAACTAGTAATAGTAATAATAGAAATAATAATGATAAGTTAGCATTACACAAGAAACATGTGTTAGTTCCATTGATCTAGTATAAAGCAATAAATATTATGTATGTAAGCATGTACAAGAATGTGTAAAGTAAAATGTAATGAAATTAAATCACCTATAAAGAGTGGAGGGATGCCTCCAAGAGAGTAGGTAAGGAATTAATATAGATCTTATCATCGTGTAATGATTAGTGAGTGTCCTACATCAATCTCAAGATAGCTCGTGAATGCATGTGTGTAAAAAATAGGTATACTATGTATCAAATCAATGAAACAAACATAATGTATGTATCATTCTAGCCAAGTAAACTAGAACATGTCCTGATTTTCTTTTTTTCTCATATTTAATTTTTTGTATTATGTGATTATTTGAATTTTTCTAAATGTTTTGAAAATGTACAAAGAAATGGATAAGATCATAGCTTAATATTCATTAAGAAAATAATTTGTGTTGGGGTATAAATAAATAATATCTAAGGGAGAGATACCCCGGGGTAGTGATGTACATGACAATATTGTTTGTTTGGAAGTATCAATGAACATGTTCATAATGCAATCATTTGTTTGAAGAGATAGTGTCCAACGATCATGAACACTTTGATTGTGTAGAATCTTCTAGTAAGATAGTGATGACACCTTCGGTTTAGCATGGTAATATTAGTGATAAGATCATAACAGTATTTAATGTCATGTCCAGATATGCGATGATAGTCACAAAATGGGTGGCTCATGTGTTTAGATAGCTTATGATTAGATCAACGTTGGAGGGAGGGTAAAGGTAATAAATCAAGATCCAAAATGATGGATAGAAAATCCTATGGATTATCCAAGATGGATGGAAGGGTGATAGAGTGAACAATTGGTATAGCATCAAGTATGTTGATAGCATGTTATAGGGGATTCAAAGGATTTGTAGCACATGTATCAGTTCTAGATAATGTAGTCAAAGGAGATATGGTGATGAAGTATCTTTGAGCTTAGAATGGTCGGGACCAATAGATGTGAAAAATGAGTGCCACATAGAGGCATCTTCAGAGATAGGGTTAAAATTCAATTATAGGAGGTTTTCACTTATAATTTGATGGTTTTTATATTGCTATCTAAGTATATATCATCAATATCCCAGGGTTCATCTGTTTTAAGTTGAAGAAATGATTATAACTAATTAGTGGTATCATCATCATAGATAGATTCACCTAAAATAAAGATTAGTAAATTATCTACTTGTATAGGTTATTGTGGGGTGCTAATAATAAGGATTTTTGAAGTAGAAGTATCACCATGGAAACATTTTAAAGGGTCGAAGATCGGTGGCCATCATGTACTCACAACCATTGTGGATAAATATTATCTATTGGTTAAAATTAGATGAAGTTTATTTTAGAGCATGAATCTAAGGATGACCTAGTAAGGGAATTTAATATAGACCAATATCAATTATGAGGAAGGTAGTGAGAAATTTTTGGACCAGCCAAAATAACAAGAATAACATTTCCTAATGTGGAATGGGTAATGTATAGTAGTAACTATCATGTCAATAAAATGCATAGGGTCCACATTTTACTAAGCACACAATTAGGGAAAATATTGAGATTGAGGCCATTATCAATTAGTACCTTCTTTATATAGAAACCCTAATTTGTTTGGTAATAAAAAGAGGTTCACATGGATCCTTATTGATGGTAGTGGGGATATCTATTGGACTAAAGCTTATAAAATTATCTATCATTTTAAATATATCAATGAAAAAATTGAAAGTAGTAGGATATGTAGAAAAGGTAAATTTATGAATTGCAATCTTTTTACAATATGTCCTTGTGGATAGTTTCTTTTTAGTAGTTTGATAAAATATATCTTAGTAAGAATATTATTAAGTTAGTCCAATATATCAAATCCCTTAGAGGAACACTCTGTTATGTATTAGGTGTTATAGATGGGGAGACAATGATGGGTTTCCAACACCTCACTTAGTATGATGGGTTATAAAAAAAATATTAGTAGATATAGGAAGAAGAAAAATTAGGTGGATGTTTTTCACTTATGAGGGATATACTCAATTTTCACATGAATGTGTGTAGGATCTTCTCAAGTCATGAAACAATTATAACCATCATAGAGGCCCCACCTAGTAGATTATAGATGGTATAGATCTTATGATAGGGATGTTAACCCATTTCTAAATGAGGAAGTGAACCTCTAGGTTTGAATCGATGATCATAGAAGATTGAAGGAAGAGACATAATGACTAGGAATATGTTGGGACTCGGAAAAATAAACCCTAGGAATAATAGGGTTTTGGAAATGGATTTAATTCAAGATTCGAGTTCACCAAATTTTTACACCCTAATGATATTTCCTAGTGAAGAAGAATGTAAGGATATGTAATAGCTAGACTATTTTAAATTAATAAACTTCTAATGTCAAATATATATGACCAGAATAATGCAATCCATATGGAAATGAAGTAATAAATTGACTAATGATAAGTAACTTGTTCAAAATACAAGAGGAGATAGATAGAGAGAGATAGACTTATCTTGTGGAGGAAGATTCTATAATAATCTAAGTGTGACTTATAGCATTAATGGAAGAGCCCCAAAACAATGTAGAAATCCTTCTATAGTCACCAAATATAATAATTGCCATGTTCCCTGTTAATACCACCTTTAGGTATTCTTCCTATTTATTCCACCTCATTTTGTACCAGAACTCCCAGCCCCTTAGCCAATTTATAAACCTAACATTGTGGGACATGGAGGTGGACCCCCAAAAGATCATCCTGGTATCTACATGGACTCATGTGTTGTCCCGCTCCTCGGATGCATATGAATTTGTCAATTGTTTCGTTGTGCCCCTTATACTTGAGTTTGACCCAGAGGGGGTCTATAACAAAATGTACGACTAGTTCCGAGCCATCCCGGCATATCCCCTGCATCCCTATGACTATTTATTTGGGGCACAATATTCAATGATCTGGTTACATGGATTCCAAGATGAATCCTTCATGCTTCCAAGAATTCTCACGGAGTGAGTGGTTGCCTTAGAGGTAACCAGGAAGTTGGTGCTTCTCGATGCGAGTTCAACTCGGCGGAAGAAGAAAATAATGTTCAACTTCCCTTTAAGAAAGGGAGGGATTACCATCATCAAACACTAGGAGGAGAATTTTCTCACATAGAATCTATCTTCCTATGGCTTCACCTTCATCCAAGACACATGGAGATATGACCTGAATGGGTGGATGGCCGACATCCTATCCCAAAACAGAGTCTCGGACTCTTGCCACCATGAACATAGAATTTTTTTGAAGATAGGATGTCTCCCTAGGAAGACACTCCTAACAATTATGTCGAGCTCAAGGATATCTTGATCCCATTATGGGAGTCTTTTCATCTAGTGTTGTACAAATATGACCCCATTATTACCATGACTAAAGGTTTGAGAGCGACCTTACGGAAAAAGTACTAGGATCCTAGAAAAATTGAGGCTGTTAGAAATATAGGAAAGAAATTGGGAAAAAGACCCTCAATTTTGATGTCATACCCACTAATGAGCAGTGGGAAGATTACTGGGACACCGAGCATGAATTTGATACGAGATAGGGAGGGAGTGGTAGATATCCTAAAGGAGTAACTCATGCGGTATACGGTGGAGTCCCTCGGCCCCTCTAAACAAAAAATCCACAACTTCCCCCTCCTTCCACTCCTCAATAGGATCCTACGGGCCACACACCCATAGTTCAAATAGCATCGGTCCCCAGGGTGAGGGGTTAGTGGCTCAACCAGTGCTAGGACCAGCCCAAGGGCTCACTTCAGCCCAACCAATAGTCTTACCCTCCGTAATCACCGTTGGAGTCACTAGCTCTCGAGCCCTCTAAATAAAAATTTGAAGATAGTTGAGGTCTCTCCTTCTTCCACCCCTTCTCCTCCTCTTATTCATCCATCTCCATCTCCTCCACCTTTCACTTCCCTAGCCTGGGAGTTCTCCCACTCTGAGCACTCCAACCCAGACTCTTCTTCCTCTTGGATCTTCTCTTCTTCCACCACCATCCACCATTCCCACATTCTCTCCCGAGTTATAACGGAACCTTCTTGACTCTTTTGACTTCCTAGCCCCCATGAAACAATTACAATCCCTTATGTCCTATCACCAAGATTCCCATTTATAGTCGGGATAGTTCCTTTCTCTTCTAATTTTTTGAATCAATCGAAGATGGCCTAAGTGGACCAAGATAGAAGGAAGGAGAGGAAGAAGAAAAAGAGATGACAACGGGAGCAGTGAGGTAGATGCGGTCATTATATGACCATCAAGAGAGCTCCCTGACCATTACCCGGATGGTCCCCAATGCCTAAAATCCCTGACGGAGTAAATAGATTGGATGATTACTCCATCAATGTTGTTGCGGTGAACTCCGACTCGGTCCCAACCTTAGGATAAGTTTGAGTTGATGAGTGAAACAGTTGTTGTGGTCACCACAGATTATCTCAAGCTCAGCAATAAGCTGAAGAAAATGGAGGCTAGCCTCCTACAGACACAAATCATTTGATCTACCTCAATTCCAAAATCAAGGGTAGGAGTAAAGAAATAGAGAAGCTCTGTAAGGAGTTAAAAGAGGCAGCATCAAAGGAAGCTCTTACAACTTCTCAAGAAAGGACCACAATGTTAGAAGCTAAACTTGTAGCATCCAAGGCTACAACTAGTTTGCTTGAGTAGGAGAAGAAGATCCTTCAACATGAGGTTGATTTCAAGAAAGCATAGGTTACTTCACTCCAAGTGAATTTTGCACCTCCAAGGTAGAAAAATTCAGATTGCAAACAAAATACAAAACAAAGGAGGATGTGGTCAAGTATTTGACCCGGAAGCTCACTCAATAGCCCCAAAAAGGGGGAATCATCATGTTGGTGTAATGGCTATACACCTCTTGTTGCAAGATAATTTCCACCAAGGAAAAATATCTAGGCCCCACACTCAAATTCATATTTGATGCACAAATCATGTGCACTAACATGGAGTCCTCAACCTCAACCATCGCAACGATGTAACTCGCCAAGGTCCTAAATCATAGAAATTGGTTCAGAAATTATATGACTCCTCATAATTTTCCCTACAAGGATCTGGTACTACAGACATGTGGAAGGTCATGGAAAAAATCCATGAGATTCTGAGTTGCAACAAGGCTACTACCAAGTGCCAGAATCTCTGACCCAACTCTAATTAGGGATCAAAGAGCAGAAGCAGCGTATTAAAGAATTAGTTCAATTGGGCTTCCCATCTCCCTTCCCCAATGACTCCACTTTCCTATCAGAGGACCAAAACCAGCAGCTACTTACGGCCAAGTAGCAAGATAAGATTGTCTTTCAGTCTTTAAAATATGATTCTTGCATTGTTGAGGTGGAGGCCATTTTGAATCCAATTGTAAAACTAGATTTCCATCTACACACAATGGTGAAAGATCCTCAAAATTCTCTCACAACGATATCATCGAGCTGGATAGATTCTTTCAAGATCTACAACGAAGAACTTACCCGACAGAGGTTGAATGGGTCGGTACCAAGCTACTTTGAAGCAACTCTAAGTGGCATCTCTTAGAGACACATTTTGAAATTTCAAAGTTTTGCGAAGGATTTCCAATTCTTCCATGACTAGCATGGATTCCCTTGGTGAGTCACCATAACTATAGAAGGATTTCCACATTGTTGCAGGGGCTCTTCCATTAATGTTACCTTTTGTCACCTCGGCCCCTTTTCCTTTCAAAGCATTCTTTTGTGTTTTGTCAGGATTAATTTTGCCTAAGTATGGAACCAAACGTGGAGGATATCCAAGTGTCCCTTTAGCACACTTTGGAGAAGGAAAAAATCATTGGGATTCTTTGAGTAGAGAGGATCCTCCACGTGGTTAAAGCGTGGCTAAGAAGCTCCAAGAGGGTTAAAAATTCAAAATATAAAGCGGAGGAGTGCATGAGCCTCCATGTATTGCACAGGCACAACTTCAAGAAAAAAGATAAAGGGAGAAGCCCCAAATCAGTGTAATGTCTCCACGTGTCACATATGTAGCTATCACCACCAAAGGACCAATCAAATAAGTAAGGGGCTCAAGGTTCGGTAGATTGAATGCAATCTCGAGTCCCAAAGCATGCAGTTGAGATCTACTCCAAAGTTCAAAGATCTCATAGGTAAGAACTAAATGCGGGCGGTGGAAATCTTAATGGAGGCACATTGAAGCAAGAGCCACAGGTCTATAAAGGAAGGTTCTTATGCGCCATAATAAAAGGAGAAGATATAGATAGAAAATAATTTCCAGAGCTTCGCAGAGTTAATTTAGGTTCAGTCTATTGTGTTAACTAGCCTTAACAAGGATCTGTTGTAAAGGAATATTGTAATTTGTGCCATTTTGGCCTTATGTACTATTTTCTCTATTAATAAGAGTTCTTGTTTTGTGCACTAAACGTTTGCAATATTTTGTGTCCTCTATCTCTTCCTATTTACTTTTCAATTCTTGATGGATGTTTAAGTGTCTATAAATACTGCATGCCCTTAGATATTTTACATAAATATTTTTTTCTCATGGTTATGTTTTATTTTCATTCGGCCTTTGATAATTTGAGATATCTCCAAAATAGTTGATCATGTTGAAATCTCTTTAATTAATCTAATAGCTATTTCAATAATATCTTTGTGCTCTTTAGTAAAGTCTCGACGCATCACCTTAGATAGGATTTACTTATTTTATTTTCTCTCTAACCCTTATCTCAACCCAAAGCAGAGAAGAGCCAACTTCTATAAAATCTAGAGGTCATTAGAGTAGGTATTTACCTTAGCTCATGTTCACCTAGGTACTTTATTTACCTTTATTGTATTTATCCTCATCCACTTATGTGTGTGGATATTTTCATTTATTTATTTAGATATTAGGGGGATATTATCAAGTTGTTACATATAGTTCTTTCCTTGATCTATGGTATTGACTAAATCCTTGATGTCTAGTTCTCTACTAAATCTATGGACTTGACTAGTTCTTTGATGACTAGTTCTTTCCTTGATTTATGACTTGATCTATGACCTTGATTGGTTCTTAGATTTTCATTCCTTACCTATATAAGCAAGTCCCATTCTCATTGTATTTCATTGAGTTCCATAATAATATATGATATTGTTGCTCATTTGTTTGCAAAGGTTTTATGTAAAGTTATTCGAAAATTTCTTTCATCTTATTGATTGTGGTGTTTGATTAGTATCTCGAGTTCTTGTCTTAGTACGATCTCAAGTTATCGTTCCTTTCGGAGAGGTTATCTTAGGGTCAAACTCCCACATCTCTAACATTTCCCATGACTTTGGTGATTAATATGTAAAGATAATCATCAACAATGAATACGAAGGGGGGTACCATACATGTTGGTCATGATCGAACCCCACATCCTAACCCTTCCATATGGTTTTGGATAAGAGAGAGAAACTCCTAAACTAAAAGTTGTGCAATGAATATCATATGTTTTATGCCTCTGTGATTGAATAATATTTCCATATTTTTAGGCGAGATCACGGTGTAAATATAAGAAGCTTGTATAATTACTAGAGGGATTAAGAGATTGGATTCTAAATGTGATAATTTTTCCTCACAAAGATACAAGGTCAAACTTGGCATTGCATAAGGACAAGCTACCAGATTTTAGTGTCTATAATAAGCAATTTAAAAACACTCATTTACTCACTTGGCATCTACCTAGTAATTACAATCACTAATTAAGAAAATATTATTCCAAAAAATAAAATCTCTCTTAAATTTTCCAAAAAAGCCATTACACATTAGGAGCAACCTCCACACAAGTATATAACACTCCCAACTAGGTTCAAGAGTTTAGCTTCTCAATTTGCAACCTCTCCAAGCCAAGTCAAGCGAGAAACATGTCAAGTCGTAGTTAAACACAAACATGTCAAGCCATAGTTAAAATCATTATCAAGTGTACATTTCCAAAGATAAGTGCATCCATATAGTTATCACGTCTCTATTTGGAAAACTATGTTTGGTTTGAGGTTTTTCATAGTAGTGCCAACATTGGTGATGTATGGATTGCAATTCAACCCAACAGCTAACATTTTTACAAGGTATCCTATATGTGGTTAGGGTTTGAATCTATTTTCATTCATAGAAAGACCCAAGGTTTCATATTAAAACTTATTTTAGAGACTCATAAAAGTAAAAAAGTTCTATAATGCCATAAATGTGCCATATAAAACCACAAAATGGTTTCGTACACATCTAACATTTCCATACCTACTCATCCTAGACTCTAAGAATAAGAAATGAGTCATCTTCACGCGGTTTGTTCACCCTTTTTCACATTTAGATAAGCTTCCAGAGAAACAAATTAGATCTCCTTTCTTTCCTGTTATTACATTTAACACTTGTTTTGATCATTTTATCTTGAAAATTGCTAATATCAAAACGTGTACAACCTTGAATTCTCCATGTAATAATGAATGATTCCATTATTTTCCGAAACTAGGAGATAATCTCTCTTATCCATTGATCATTGAATGCTTCAATATTTTTTATTTTGATTAATTCCACATAATTATCTTCTATATCCACATTGTACAACTTGATTACCTAAAAACATGCTAAAATCATAGAAATATCACCAAATTTTGACATTATTTATGTAATGGTTTACTATTTTGACATTATGCAATTCAAAGGGTTTGGGCTAGGTATGTATGGTGTAGAGAAAGATATATTAATCTAAATATATTATTTTACACAAATTTAAAGTGATTCTATGATTCTAGCATCCATAATAATCTTATCATACATATTCCCTAAACTATATTTGTTTATTTATATAAGCATATTGATGCATAACAAGACTTGGATCACTTATTTTTAATATGCCCTCAATCATATATCTTATATTGGATGTTTATAGCCAACTTGTGGTTATCATAACTTATTATCATGATGTATCTCTTTCATATATGTTATATTATCATTAGTGGTTCGGCCTTGGTGATGGCCATAACATAGGAATAATATATATAAGGGTTAGTAGGTAGTAGTTGATCATCTTATTGAGCATTTGAGTCTTATTGTATGGTTTGAAGGTTGCCCCCTTGAAGTGGTTAAGCCATTCTAATTGCATATTGAGATCATTTATCTACAATCTTGTGTTCTTTGGTGTTCAATTGTTGGTGATAAATAGATTTATACAAGTAATTTCATTACAAGTGGTATCAGAGCCTGATCTTGACCAACGACTATGTCAAACCCTAATTGTGAAGGTTCGGATATATCTAAAAATTAGTAGTCAATTTTTCTACAATTTTTATTGGTGTGGAGAAATAATTCAAGTAAGCTCCTCTCAAATTTTCAAGCATTTTTGATTTGTTTTGCAAAAGTTATAGTGGTTTTATATTTTTCATAATTCGGCTCCATAGGGTGCAATTTTTGGAAAATTTCCAAGTTTCTTATATTTTTGTAAACCTTTCCAAAAATTAGCTAGGGTTTAGTTTTTATAATTTCCTATATTTGGTCAGAAAATTTGTGAAACCCCGAACCCTAAAAAAAAATCCTATTTTTCTACCTTGATTCCCAAACCCTACATCATGACTAGTAGATCTACCCAAGGCCAAGGGAAAGGTCAAGAAACTCCAAGAATGACCCCAAATAATGAAGATATGGATTTAGATTCTTCTGGTTTGGGAGTATCTGAGGTGTTCATCCAATTTCAGGAAAGGGTAAATAATATGGTGAGTAAGGATGACCTTAATAATGAGCTTCTTCATCTAAAAGGTTTTCTTAGGGGTTAACTTCAAACATATTTTCACACAATGAAGTAGGAGTTGTTTCTCACTATTTCAAACAAAAATCCTAATTACATTCATATGGGTTCCTCTAGCAATGCTCACACAGTCTAAAAAATCCAATCAAGGATGTTCCTTTACTCATTCAGTGGAACTCCTCATCAATGGCGGGAATTCTTCCAAAACCGTAAATGCATGAATTTTATGGAAAGATCTGCTCAATTGATTACTGAATGGAGAATTTCTTTTATCTCGATTAGATCCCAATGAGACAAAAGGTAACCGTGGCATCCTCATACTTAGAACTCCACCAATTTTTTTGGTATCATTGGTTATGTGCTCAAAGGTATAAGAATGGTCTAAATGTCACATGGAAAGTTTTCACTGAAGAACTTCAATTACACTATAGTTCTAGTGTTTCAGAGAATTACTTCAGCCAATTATCAAAGTTACGACAAACAAGTTTAGTTAAGGAGTATGTCCATCAATTCCAAAATATTTCCTTGCGTGTGGAGGATATTACAGAAGAGTATTTGAATGACCTATTTCTTAGGGGTCTTAAGGACCACATTGAGCATGAGGTGTGCATGTTTAACCCACTCAAGGTTTCTGATTCTATTATCATGGCACGTAGGGCAGAGGAAAATTTTATTTCCAACAAAAGGCAGTCCTTCTCTAACATAAAAGATCGTAGCACCTTGCCTCCATCATACCCTCGGCCAATTCAACTGACACCTCAACAAATTGAAGAAAAAAGAGCAAAAGGGTTATGTTTTAATTGTGATAGAAAATATGGACCAAATCATAAATGTTCGAGAAAAAAATTCTACATTGAAGGGACCGATGATGAGGAAGAATATGAGGAAACATCAAGCGAGGAAGTGGAAAAATTAGAGGAAGAATATGAAGATCCCCAGCCCACTATTTCATGCCATGCTCTATTAGGTATTAGTACTCCACAAACCCTTCAGGTTGTGGGTTATCTTAAGAAGCAAAAGGTGACAGTATTGATTGATTCGGGGAGCACACATAATTTCATCAATCATAAGTTGGCAACAAGACTAAATTGTTTCATCTACCCAACACCTAAATTTCAAGTAATGATTGCAGATGGTGGCACAATCCAATGTTCAGGTAAATGCCATAAAATCATACTTATGATGGGTGACTACACATTGGAATCTATGATGTTTGTTATTCCCATGGGTGGAGATGATATTTTCTTAGGTGTTCAGTGGCTCACAACTTTGGGCACCATAGAGATAAATTTCCAGGAATTGTTCATGTGCTTTCATTCTAAGGGTAAATAGTTTGAACTTTGAGGACTACAGAAAAATTTCCTCAAGTGGTGAGTTCTCACCAAATGTATAAGATTCTTAAAAGGGGTCTGAATGTTTTGTAGCACAATTATTCTCCATGGAAGTTCAACTACTAATGATGATAATGCATCCTAATATTTATATAGTTATTAATCGACATGAATTTTTCTTCTATGATCCTAGAGGATTTCCTTCTGAAAGAGAGCATGATCATGCCATTCAGTTTATTCCTAGAAATCCAACCCCCAACATCAGGCCTTATAGATACCCATATGTGTAAAAGAGTGAGATCGAGAATATGGTGGAGGAAATGTTGAAATGGGTATTATTCGTCACATTCGAGTGCTTATTCTACTCCAGTGGTGATGGTGTACCGCAAGGATGGAAGATGGTGCATGTGTCCAGACTACTGAGAACTCAAAAAGTACACTATCAAATATAAGTTTCCTATTCATGTCATTGATGATTTATTAGATGAGTACATGGTGAAATTTATTTTACAAAACTATATATGTGTTCTGGGTATCACCAAATTAGAGTAAAGAAAGAAGATATTCATAAGACAACCTTGAACTCATCAAGGGCATTATGAATTCCTAGTGATGCCTTTTGGTCTTACCAATGCACCCTCCACATTTCAGAGTTTGATGAATTCAATATTTAGACCATTCCTAAGGAAGTTTGTCTTAGTATTTTTTGATGATATCCTCATCTACAACAAATCATGGGAGAAACATTTACAACATGTCAATATAGTCTTATAAGTCTTAGAGAAACATCAACTATATGCCAAGCCTTTGAAGTGTTCTTTTGGGGTACAGAAGTGGAATACTTGGGCCATATTGTTTCTCATGAAGGTGTTAAGGTGGACCCTCACAAGATCCAGACCATGGTGGAATGGGAAGTCCTAAGAACCCTCAAGAAATTACGAGGTTTCTTAGGTCTCACAGGGTATTATCACAAATTTGTAAAAACTATGGTAGTATAGCAGCACCACTTACAAAATTATTAAATAAAAACTCCTTTCATTGTAATGAGGAAGATTCTAAGGCATTTGAAAAATTAAAGGTGGTAATGTGCACTACTCCAGTATTAGAAACTCCATATTTCTCCAATACCTTCATAGTTGAATGTGATGCTTCAGAAATGGGATTAGAGTAGTACTTATGTAAGAAGGACATCCCATAGCATTTGAGAGTTGGCAGCTAAAAGGAAATAATTTTTTGAAGCCCACCTATGAGAAGGAAATGATGGCAATATTACATGTAGTCAAACAATGGAGACCATACTTGATGGGTAGACACTTTAAGGTAAAAACTGATCATGATAGTTTGAAATACTTCTTGGAGAAATGACTATCTTCATAAGAACAACAAAAATGGGTCACTAAGATGTTGGGGTATGACTTTGAGATTGTTTATAAGAAAGGGAAGGAAAATGTGGTCATTGATGCTCTATCTAAGAGGGATGAGTCCGTAGAAGAATTGTTATGTGTCATATCTATACTAAAGGAAGATTGGGTAGATCAAGCAAGGGAAGAATGGTAGAAAGATGCATCAACACATACTCTCATTCAGAATCTCTAGGCAGATCCATCCATATCGAACAATTTATATGGAAGGGGGATACATTTTGGTACAAAGATAGGTTATATCTATGTAATAACTCTACACTTAAACACCAGGTTCTTTCATAGCTCCATTCTTCTCCACTAGGTGGCCATTCCGGGTTCTTGAAAACTTATCATAGAGTTAAGCAGGATTTCTTTTGGGAGGGGTTGAAAGGAGATGTTTAAAAATTTGTGGCATAATTTTTGGTGTGTCAACAAAATAAGGGCAAGACCATTAAGACACCAGGTATCCTCCAACCTTTGTCTATTCCTAGTGAGAGATGGGAAGAGGTATCGATGGATTTCATCACAGGATTACCTAAATCAGAAGGGAAAAGTGTCATCATGGTCATGGTGGATAGACTTACCAAGTATGTTCATTTTTGTGCCCTGGCTCATCCTTTCACAGCTAGTATAGTTGTCATCTCATTTATGGACATAGTTCAAAAGCTCCATGGCACGCCCAAAATTATAATAAGTGATTGTGATCCAATATTTACAAGAAATTTTTAGACTAATTTTTCTCTTGTTTGGGTACCCAATTGGCCCAGAGTTCATCTTATCATCCTCAATCAGATGGGAAAATTGAGGTGGTAAATAAATGTTTAGAGGGATATCTTCGATGTTTTACTTCAGATAAATAAGAACGTTGGGTGCAATGGTTGCTACTTGTAGAATGTTGGTACAATACTTCATTTCATACCTCCTCCAAAATGTTTCCATTTATAGCGCTTTACGAGTACCATCCTCCATCACTCATATCTAGCTTGAAGATCAAACCAAAGATGAGATCTTTTAAAGATCACATTCGGCACCAAAATGAGGTAATCTCCAATCTTATAGAGAATTTGGCAAGGGCACAAAACCGCATGAAGCAACAGGTTGATCAACATCGTAGTGAGTGAAAATTTGAAGAGGGTGACTTTATTTTTGTGTGTTTTCAGCCATATAAGTAATTATCATTAAAACAACAGAAGAAGGATAATAATCTTGCTCCTAAATTGTAACAACCGCTAAAACAACCCACTTGAGACCCAAGAACAACCTAGGATTAATTAGGAAAATTATGGAATATTTTTTTGTTTAAAAGAGTCTACAACTGGATTACAAGGCAACAACTATCACTAACAAGTTCCAAAACAATTCTAATTCACTAGAACATGCTTTTCTTTTATTAACAATTATTAGAGGTCATAAGGTCCAAATTTTAGGGTTAGAAGGTTCAATAAGGTTCAGAGGGTAATTCCTCACCATACCCACTCTCTAACCGGCTTAAAGGTTCAACTTGATTTTTCTCAAACTTAACGTGCATTCAAAATTTCCCTAAATCACTCCCATTGGATAGGAAATTTCCTCACCTTTCTAGTGATATAAATAAGTCCTCCTAACTCCTCATATTTTTTGAGTTATGGGTCGGTGGGCCTTGGGGTGAAAATTTTTCCCAAGAGTGGGTCGGTGGGCCACGGGGGAGACCTTTGGAATTTTCTGCGGCAGGAAATAAAAAAAAATTACACCCACACACCCACGGTTCTGCAAGTCCACTAGGGACATGTGGCACCTCCCAAGTTAGCATGGGGAGAGCGGGGTGGCGGAAGACATTTTGAAAAATCTTCTCGCACGGGGCAAAAGCCAACTTTGTGCCCACACTCCCGCAAGTCTACAAGGGACACATGGTGTCTCCTAAGCCAACGTGGGGAAGGCGGGGCGGGGGAGAAAATTATTTTAACACCCCAAAGGGCTAAGAGGGTAGCATTCACCCGTGCCTCCGTCGACACCTCGCGATGCCACGTGGCGGCTCCTTATTAGGCATGGGCCGACAGGCGGCGGGGGAAAATTTGGAAAATTTTCCCCAAATTTTCCAAAAATGTACAAATGCAAAAAGGAACCCGCTCTACCACCGATGCCTCGTAACACCACGTGGCATCACCTAATTGGTTACGGCTCGGCGGGGAAAATTTTCCCAAAATTTTCGGGAGCGATAAGCTTAAAATAGGGTCTGCCCCTCCACCGACACCTCATGGTGCCACATGGCAGCCTCTGATTGGCTACGGGTCGGCGGGGAAAATTAGGAAAATTTTCCCAAAAAAATTCTGAAGTTCTAAGGGAAAAATTTGGGCCCACGAGCCCGCCAAGGAAATTTTTCCCAAAATGTTTTTTTGATGCCAAGTGAAGGAAAAACTTCAAAAGGCCATAACTTTTGATATAGGGCTCGGTTTTGGGCAAACGAGGACTTTATGGAAATCTATCATCATCCTCTTTATATAGAGATCATTAATTATTGATTTTGATAAATTTTAAGGGATAAATTTTGTGAAAACGTTTTACAGGCTTTTACAGTGCAAACTAGTAAATTTTAACTTGTTAAATTGTTAAATTTGTTCTTGTCCCTCTCTCAACATGTCAAATAGACATGGGAAATTGTTCTTAGGTGTATTTAAGAGAGATTTCAAGATTCAATTTGACTAATTGATTTGTAATTTTAAAATTTACATTTCTTGACAACAAAGACGACTACAAAAACGGTTTGAGCCCAATTTTGCTAAGTTTTATAAGAATTTCCTTAAGTTTTTTTAGCTTGGTTTGGGATCATTTTAGCCTCCTTAAGTCCAATTGATTTATTTCATTTGCCTCTTATTTATTTGCAGGGTTATTTGAACATTTGATAAAGGAGTTTTACAAAGTATACAGTGAATTGAAAGAGGTGTATACATTTACAGAACATAAATTAACTATCTCCTTTGCCATGAAATAAAACATTAAATTCATTCCATGTTGGTCATAAATAGTTTTCTTTCTTTCAATCAAATATTAAAACAAGAATGTAGTTTCTATTCTTTCTAAAATCATATATTATAAACAAGGCAGAATAATACATTTTCTCCTCATATGTTTCACTTTTCCACTTTCCAAGCAGGGATTTCATAGTGCATGTTAAACACATTTCCAATGGAAATAATATCATATGGACAATAAAAACCACTTCCATTAATTCAAATGAAACTCTTACAACTTCCTTTACATTTGATTTCAAATACAACATACACATTACGTATCATTCTTTCACATTCTTTCCAAAACAGAATACGAGTATAACTCTTTTACAGTTCAAATTTCAACTTTCATTGTCAATACCAAGTATCTTTCCATTACAAACATATACAAGTTCATCCACTTCAAGTGGGAAAGGTTACAATAAGATTTCATTTCACAAGGGACTGTCAAACTGTCCTTTTCCTTGCTCCAGAACAACAACGTGCAAATTTCTCATTCTTCCAATTTGATCACAACAAGAGTAGGGGAAAGGCAACGCTCTCCACCCAACCAAGACATCTAATGAAGAGGAGAAGCCATCCTTCCTCATTGGCCTCTAAGCACCAACCACAATGCAATAAAAGATGTGATCCAACTCATGGCAACAACAGGCTTCCACAAACACGAAGTAGCACTTTCTCAATAAAACACAGTCAAATGCAGATGTAGTTTACAACTACATGACAAACATTACGAGGCTTCATCAAGCAAGCCAAAGGAGCAAGAAACTATGGGGATGCTACTTATGCCTCCCAAAGGGAAATGGGTATCATCACCGAGAACAAACCACCAAAATAAATATATATATCATTTCAAATCCCGACATGCCCTTATGCCTCCCAGTACCCCTTATTCCTCGCATTTCCTTATGCCTCTCCAACCTCTTATGGCACCCCACAATGAGTAAATAAATGCAAGTTATTTTTTTATAAGGTGGAGCCCAAATCCTAACTCCCTCCACCCTTATACCTCCCTAAAACACACTTGTGCCTCCCACAAAATAATCCCATAGTCTTCTCCTACACCATTCCTAGGCCATCTACCCAATAGCCCACAAACATGCCAAAACATTCACACAATAACATTTTCATAAACAAAAGGAAGCATTTCAAGATCCAAGCTCTTACCTCTCCATGATGGAGTTGTTCCAAGTTCCAAAACAACAAGCTTTATCCCAATGCAAGCAATCCAAAAATGCCAAGCACAAGCATGCAAAAATCTTCCAAAAAAAAATTCAAAGCAAGAGCTCCCAAAATAGCAAAAGAATTCACCCAAGAATGAAGTCTCCAACGTGAAGCAACCCCAAAACAAGGGAAGGAATTCAAATTTTATAGAAGATGGAAGGGAAGAGGATGAGACAGATCCACGTAGGATGCCATATCACACATCTTCAACCCCAACCCCAAAAGTCAACATCATTCTCCAAAGCATAATAAATAGGTGGGTGAATAATATGACAGTTTACTTACACACTCAAATCCAACCCACACCCCAAAGGACTGAAATTAAATTATGTAAGAAAAGTGCAATTAAAACCTATAATTTACCTTCTCAAAAGCATTATAAGAGTCTAATTTCAAATCCCCAACCGTATGTATGGTTGGTAGTTAAATTTAAGAGGTATGGGACAAGTTTAACTTGTCCCACAAGCCTCAAAAATCAACCTCCAAGGACAATTTCGAATTTCCAAGAAGGTGGAATGTTTCACACTCAAAAGTTAACTTACACATCTTTAATCATGGCCAACAACTCTATTAATTATTTTCTTATGACATGTTTTAATTAACTAACTTAACAACATGATTACTCACAATATTTACACACCCTTTAATAATTAATGAAAGGGGTAAAAGCACCACAAAATAAACACATACAAACATAAACAAAAGGGACCAAAATAAAAGAAATACATAAAACCCTTGGTCACAATTAAAGGTAATCCCTAACACACACAAACACGCACAAAAAATACTAGTTGTCATGGTGACCTTGATGAATTCATCTAGAATTCCAATGTGGTCGGTCTCAATCCCCGATGTTTGTTGTGACATTTTAACCTACAAAACACAAATACCTCCTTCACCTCTTGGCCATATCGTAACATCCAAAATAATACAAATATAATTACCAAAATCATCCAGATATATGAATCACAACAACATCAAAGCAATCTAGCAATATCATTTGCAATTTTACTCAATAATTATATCATCATCCAATAATTTCCATTTCTAAGTCTACTCACAATATCCAAATATCACAAGTCCGCACAACATCCATAATATAACCATGTCAAACAAAAAGATACCATCATCAATATCTAAAATGCCTATAATAATCATCATGCATCATAACTGAATCAAGCCAACAATAATCCATGATCTACATCTATCATCATACTATAATAAGGTCCATAATCATGTCTATAATATAATCAACAGATCATGATTAGTATCAAAAAGTGTCAAAGGGAAGTGGGCACTACATAAATACTATGGTCCTTACCGAGTTGTGCGAAAAATTGGTAGTGTGGCATATAAGCTAGATCTCCCTCCAGAAGTAAAATACATCCATTCTTCCACATTTATTGCTTGAAGAAAGTTATTGGGCAACACATTTCCACCAAGTTAGTGCTTTTAATCGGATGAGGAAGGAAGGATCATATTGAAACCTAAAGGTATTCATCAAACATGCACCAAAAGACGAGGACTAGAGTCATTCATCGAATACCGATCAAGTGAAAGAATATGAATATTGAGGATGCATCATGGGAGGATGAAGCATTTGTGTAAAGCGATCTAGGGCTTCCAATTGAGGGCGATGTTGCTTTGAAAGGGAGGGGAATGTTACACCCTTAATCATATATCTTACGTTGGATGTATATAGCTAACTTGTGGCTATCATAACTTGTTATCGTGATGTATCTCTTTCATATATGGTATATTATCATTAGTGGCTCGGCCTTGGTGATGGCCATAACATAGTAAGAATATATATAAGGGTTAGTAGGTAGTAGTTGATCATCTTATTAAGCATTTGAGTCTTATAGTATGGCTTGGACATTGCCCCCTCGAAGTGGCTAAGCTATTCTACTTGCATATTGAGATCATTTATCTGCAATCTTGTGTTCTTTGGTGTTCTATTACTAGTGATAATCATATTTATACAAGTAATTTCATTACATTTTTATATTTCCATCACATATGTTATTCTATATACATCAACTATCTCATTAAAGTTTTATATACCTCATACACTTAGATATACTCTTCTCATTGTATATCATATTTCTTTCGCATTCCTACTTTCAAGGTATAAAAACAAAAATTTATGTATGTTATGTTATGAAGAGATATGTTTATAAATCATGTGTATTATTTAATTAGAGTTTTCAATGTTGTCGTGAGGTGTCATATAATACATCATAGGTCCAAGAAAGAAATATTTTGTTTCATCTTGTTGAATATGCAATTTATGTTATGGTATGTTTTGGAGCTTCGTGATATTTTCTATTCATCCAAACTTGATGAAAAACTTACCAAATTAGAGGCTTGATAATAATACAAGGATAACACGTGCATCTATGAAGCTCCTCTATTTTTTACGATTTCACCATAAGTTGTGGTCGAACAAAGTGTTAAGGACATTAGTTTCTTGATGACTCATATAGTGAAATTTGGAAAAAAAGGGATAGGTTTTCAAATCCTTCAAAAAAATGAACAAGGTCATCAAATTAATTTTCATATTTTTAACAATTTCAATTTCTATATTAAAACAATTTTAATCATATCATTTAAAGAAATAATAATGTTAATTAGAGTTTTTTTACTATTTTAATTTGTCCTATTATTTAAACTTATTTTCTAACTATTTATAATTTATCTAATTTATCAATTTATAATAGTTAATTCTGATTACAATGTATTATATTTAGGTGTATTGCTTCAGGTTGTTAATGTTAAAACCACTTTCCACATCTACAATAAACAAATTTATTGAGTATCATTCTATTTCAACCAAAGTAATTATAAACAAATGCGTTATACTAACAAAAATTAACATAAAATAAATGCAAAATGACCTTTTTAGGATACTACACAATAATAATTAGTAACCTATAAATATTTTGCCTAGCCAAACTTTTTAAATTAAAGATAAAAGAGTGCCCATTGTTTATAGTTTTATGCATCTTTTTTATACATTATAATATATTTTGAGGTCAAACATAATGTCATAACCTATAGTCTTGAGCATGTTCAAATAAAAATCATTAATCCTATATGTTGTAGCCACGTAACCAACCTTTATTTTCAATGTGCGTGTATAATGGGATGGTTAGGGTTTTGATGTGGTGAATACGTAAGAGAGGTATTATAAAATATGCTATAATGCCATGTGGAGATAAAAAGGGTGAATAAAGATATTCGCAAAGGCCATAAGAATGGGGAAGAAAGAGTCAAGGAACATATAAATTGTTCCCATTCATGCACTCATGAAAGTGATGTATTCCATCATGATTTCAATGGACCCTAGGTATGACATTTTAGTTGTTTTCATGAAATGGTCCCATTCAAAAGTGCATTTATTTCCTTTTATTAATTAATTATAAAAGTACCGAGTATTAATGTTTTAATGAAGAAATTGAAGAAAAAAGCTAATTCACTTCAGGTTGGGACGTATCAGATTCTAGTAAAGCCCTGTCTGGTTCTGGTTGACATAACCAACACTTATCCCATGCAGGACAACAATTCGTAACGATGGCTTAATTAGTTATGTCTTTGTTTTTGTGATGCTTTGTAATATCCCTTATTCTTAGACTTTTTCACCTAGTTTTGTTCGTGGGTCATGGGGTGTGCTTCCATACCACCCATTTTTTGGTGAATTATCTTGTATCATTTTACTTGTTAATATAATATAAGATCATATTCATCAAAAAATGTATTAGTATTTTTCTATAAAATTTAAGTAATATCATAACAATGAGAAGACATGTCAATTTTTTTACATCGAGAGACATTCTTATAATGGTAGCAAGGGTTATAATGGAGTGAGTTGTTCACTTGTATTCTTAAGATTAAATTTGATGTTCATTTGACCGTCACATGACAATCATCCATAAATTTGACTTATGTTGGATTGTCACTCATACATGTTTTTTCTTTTTTATCAGACAAGTCAATCAAAAAATAGTAATAGTTTGGCCATATATACTAATGTTTGAGTCCTTTTTGTTGAATAGATTTTTTCACATAATAGCGCAACTAAACTAAGTCCATTTGCCACAAATCAATAGAGAATTTAATGAAGTGATTGATTAATGTGGTATATGTAAAATCTAAACCAAAAACCTTGAAATTTATATGTATTGATGTATTTTATATAGATATTTTTATTATTATATTTATTTTTCATAAATTTATTGGTATACTTATACTACACTAACATAATTAAATATGAATTTCGAAATTGATATTTTTTTATATATTTAAAATAGATATATTTAAAATATATATACTAATTTTATTTTATTAGATAGATTAGACAACAATATTTATAATTTGAGCCTAAAATACCTATTAAATTTCCTATCTCTTTTATTATAATTGTTTTGTAGTACGAAATGATAACATTAATGTCATTTAATAGAGATTAGATGATCTTTTAGCATTAAAGTAAACTAAAGTGGCTTTAAGAAAATGGAATCTTGGAAAACATTCCACATGACTGGGTTAATCTTATTCTGGGATAAAGCAAGGGAAGACCCAATTAAGTACCATAAATTTCATTCTGTGTGGTTTGGGGTGTATAATTTTTTTATATTATTATAGACATTAAATATTTTCACTTGCAAAATTTAGACGAAAATTGGTTTGTATTAATCAATGGTTAGTATATGAAACGTTTTTATGTTTGATTGTTCCTAGCATGCATTTTCCTCTTTTAAGGGTTTTGGATTTATTTTCACTTTCCATTTTTGTTCTTATCATTGTTTGGCTTGTTCTATTTTAGTTGAGTGGTGATTTGCTATGCATAAATATCTACAAAGTATTTTTGGGAACAAGTGCATTCATCAACAAAGGACATAAGCGATTCAGTAGTGACTAATGTTATGGTACCCAGTTTTGGTTTTTTTTTTTTTTTTAAGTACCATTTAATTATCATAATTTATGAGTTATCTATTTAAGTATTAATTTTTAGTCTTATTATTCACTTATTTTTTAATTCATGTTTTTCATGTCGCCCACAAAAAATGTATCTCAATCACTTATATTATTAATAGGATTTTAACATTATGATTTAATAAACAATATAATGTGATTGTTGTATCATAAGGTTTGTGTTATGTTCTAGTTTCTCAACCTTCTTTCATAGAGCTTATCATCATACGTATATCATCGTTGTTTATGAAAAAAATTAGACCCATCTTCTCTAAAACAAATTGTCTCATTCATCTTATCAATGCAATACCTTCAAATTTCTCATGCCTCTCAATTGTTATAAGAAACAATACTTGTTGATAGTGAGCAAGGTTTTTGAAAGTTGACTATCATTAGGTTTGTAGACCTTCTCATGAATATTGATATAATTGAATGAAGAATTATGGTGTGAAGGAAACATTACGGTGTAAAGGAAATATTATGGTATAAGTTTGATATTTATGATTTTCATCATGTTATGTACTTTGAATACAAGCTCTAAAATTACATAAAATAATACAACAATCGAAAATTTAAATAAATGAAGTAAATCTAGTAAATCTAGACTTTTAAAAGTTGAAATTAATAAGGAAATGGAGAGGGAAGTACAAATTCATGAGAAGAATCTATACCTTAGATTGACATACTCAATTACTTCATAAAAGTATCATAAGCTCAAAACACAATAAAGAAATAGTAAGAGATCATGAAATTTAGAAGCTTTACTAAGATTAATTAAAGTGTGCAAAAATTAAAGAGAATGGTGTGTAATGACTTTTGCTAGTAGGTCATTGTCTATAATGGCTATAAATAGTGACACATATTGTCATTACTAGTCATGTAGGATTTTATGACCTAGAAATTGTGTGAATGTAATTCTCTACTCATCTTTGGAGAAATCCTTGTTTTTATGTACGAATGTATATGTAAACTTGTGTGATTGGTTTCTTTTATCTATCTCAAAACCCTAGCAATTCATTCAAGACAACATAGAGAAAATGTAATAAAATAAGCCCGTAAATATCAACATAGTAACCCACCCTTATGTTTATAGAAGCATTTTATTTCAAATCTATTAGTAATTGTAAACAAATCTAAAGGCAAAATAAACTCAAAACTCATAAAATACTTGTATTTTAAGCGGTAGCACTATTTCTTTCACATTTAAAATATTCTCTTTTAATCGTGGGAAGCAAAAACTCGCAAATCTAGATGAAACTTTGGGAGGAAAAAACAACAATCCACATGGACTTTTCTCAATTCTTCATTTTTACATAACCCCAAACATCAATAAAATTTGGAAGTAGTAAAAAAATTCAAACAATTTATTGAAGAGAAATATTGAAAATTTATCAATAAACTGTCATTGTAAATTTAAAAACTCCCTCCCACATTTCATTCTAGTACTACACTCCACTACATTGCATCTAGAGAAGAAAGCCTACAAAAAGTCACAAACCCTTTGTCTAAAACTATCATAGTTCATATATTGTTAATATTTACTTAACCTCACTTAGTCTTCTCAATAAGTTAACATTTTTAAATTACATTTAATGTGAGTTTGGAAAATTTGATCTCAATCTCGTGTAATTTGACTCATGTGAGTATTGATTGCTACATAGTTTTCTCCCTTTTTCTTTCTTTTGGTAATTCCTTAGAAATATTATTAGCCATTTTTTCTTAGTTGTTAACTAGCAATCACAAGCAGATTGTGCAATGGGAACGTCGAAAGGGATGGAAGGGCGATCTCTCATAAGTCAACCGAATTTGGGGGATGAAAAATGTTGAACTTTGGAAAGGGGGTTAGAATGAGTAAATGACAGACGTAGTGAAAAGTGGGCACTTTAGGGAATATTTTATGAAGGTACAACGTGTTGGGCGGTAAGGACATAAATATGAATTCCAAAAAGATAAAAAAATGGGGAAGGAAGACGAGGAGGTGTTGGATGATGCAATGCATATGGTCATGACACCACCATGGTGTTTTTCTAGAAACCATAGTGCAAGTAACAATTCTATGGTGTCACCCAAAGATGCCTTATTAAAACAACATTTTCCCTCATATTAACTATCGATGGAAACACTCCAAAACAATATTTTTTTCCTTGTCCAAAAATCCTAAAAATAACCAACACTAAACTCTCAAGTAATGGAAAAAAAATATGAACAGGTATAGACTTCAAATATTTGTTATACCCATGTGTGTTGCTCATATGCCCAAGCTCATGGACCTTTGTATTATATTCCAATCTACAAGGGCATTTGCAAAGTTAGTGGTGCCCTTACAAACGACTATCATGTGATCACCAACTAGAATTTTCATGAAAAAACAAGGACAAAATAATTTGTGGCCATTGTGTGGGTATGACGAAATAAGTATTGGCCAAAATAAGGCAAGTTAATCAAAAATAACATTGAGCTTAAGAATAACGTTGTAACGCATCTTTTTTTAGCTATATGGAGGGCTCACTTAGTAAGGCTTGTTAACTTGTTCGTTAGATTTAGGGTACCAACAATTAAGCCTTAGACAACTAAAGGAGAGTTGGAAAGAAAAATGGTAGGACTTAAGTAGTTCTGTAAGTCTCATGTGAATCGATTGTTCCAACATTAATAATATCTACTATCTATGCAAACAGGGAAGGAATGATGCACATCTCCTATGGGAAAATATTTGGTATATGTGCTCCACTATATAGTTTCGATCTCACTCAGACTATTCTTGAGTGAGTACAATTTGTGTTAAAAGGGTCCAAACAATCATCAAAAAAGTCATGTCGTACATCAAATGCTTGAAAAAAATTTGGGTGTTGGTAATTTTCCATTACCACCCTTCAAAAATACAAAGCATTATTATATATACCTTACTAATATAAAATATATAGAAGATTTGATCAAAATATAAGAATTACTTGGGGATCGAGTGATGGCGGGGAAAAACACAAACTCTGCAAAGAATGGAGAAAACGATTTCGGTCCGGTGAGGGAAATCATCCCATGGCAGGGCGTCTTGAACTTCAAGGAGGATTCGCCTATGCTCCCACGGGGATAGGGACAAGAAGTAGACTGCGCAGGAGGCCGCGACAAGGAGAATGAGAAGCGTCCTTCAAACCCTAATCAATCCACATGTAGACCGCCAAGGATGTGAATGTGTCAAGGGCGGGAAGGAAAAACAATGAGTCGCTCAAAAAAGCAAGGGCAGATGTTGCTACCTCTAAGTCGACCTCTTTCAAGGATATCCTTGGCACTCGAAGTGGATATACTTCTCGAAACTTGGTCGATCTGGATGAAGAAATCCCTACCTTAGAGATCAAAAACCTCGAGGTGGAGGAATACTATCAGTCTCTTACTCGAGATGTTGTGATCGGTGCTTCAATGGCCTTTGGCCTTCCTCTACCGCATTATACCAATGGATCTTTGAAAACTGGTCTAACAAGTGTGAAATATCACTCTGTTCCAGGGGTTTTTTTATTGTGCATTTAATAGAAACAGAGGAATATCAGGTGTATCCTATCTGAAGGACCTTGGTTCTAGGGTAATGTCGGTCTGTATTTGACTCCTTGGTTTCCAGAATTTGATCTGAATTCTCATTCAGTTACCAAAACGCCTATTTGGGTAAGGCTTCCTAATCTCCCTCTACATTTATGGTATGCCCTGGATGATATTGGTAATGGTTTGGGAAAGTTTATTAAAGAAGATTTGGATAGAACTCACTCAAGGTTGTGCACTTATGCTCGCATTTGTGTTGAAATTGATCTGAGTAAAGGACTACCGATCATATATTATTAAAATTGAAATATTTCAGCATTCACAAGTTTTGGATTATGAAAATACTACCTTTAGATGTAGATTCTACAAAAACCCGTGACATCTATAAGTTTCTTGTCCAAAGTGGCTCGACAACTTCTAGCGGTCAGGGGCTCTGTGAATTTGGATCTGTGTCCGCCTTCGGCATTCAAGGTGGGCACTAAGCATAAGACAACAAAAACAACAACAAATAAGCAAAAGGTTTCAGAAATGGGAAATCGAGAGAATGTGGAGATAGTTGGAGGAATGAAAAGAGGACACAATATGGAAGTCCCAGGAAACCCCAATGATCTTATGATAATTGTTCCATCTGACACTAGCAAGTGGCATGAAGTAAAGAACAAGAAAAATAAAAAAGGTTGAATGGGTAATATTGAAGACTTCTTTCCATCCCAGGTTGGGAAATAGCGGGTATTTGGTTTTTAGCTAAGCTAAGTGTCATAGGCTTGTAATATGGGTTATAGGCCCAGAAATTTGATAATCATCTTGGGTTTTCGTGCCCGCTTTTTAAATAGGAACGGGTCCCTTTAACCCGCCTTATCAATCAAATATACGTGTGTGTGTGTGTGTGTGTGTGTGTGTGTGTGTGTGTGTGTGTGTGTGTGACTATTTTGTATTTATTTAGCTATATTTAATATGTACTAATATAATTTACATATAACTCTATATAAAAGAACGACTTTCACTTTTTAAATTTGCAAGTCACATGAGATGGTTATTTGAATAATTTGCAATACTTTTACAGGTTTTAAGACCACAAAAACATCTAAACAGACGTCAAATTCAAATTTACAAGATTTTTAAAATTCTCTGAAAAAGTAGCCAATTGACACAAATCAGCCCATTTTAAGTAGTCAAAAGAAAAAACCAATTAACAAAAATTAGCCCATAAAAATTACATCGTTGAGCACTTGTTGCATATCAAACTAGTGACCACCGGTTAGTTGAAGTAAACACCTTGGGCTCATATAGTCGATTCAAATATATACCGCATGCAATAAAAATCCTAGATAATAAAGAAAATAGAGGGGATGGAAGAAATGTATAAATTAGGTAAATAAAACAATGAACAACATAAATAAAATAAAGAATATTGCAAATAAATAAAGTATTCCAAACTCAAATTAGCACTTTTGTGCATATATATCTTCTTCCATGTCAGAGCTTCAATTCAATACAATCTGTGCATAAAAACACTTACAATTTCCTCCAATATATAGAGGTCTTTCATCTAACAATAGAACACAACTCTAAAAATAGAGCAACCTTAATAATAGAACTATCATCTAAAAATAGTGCATGCTTTTGTTCATGCAAACAAATCTATTTGTTTTATTTTCTGTTATCATAAAGATAGGGACATCTAATTAAAACTAGCATATGCATGGAAAATAAAGTTACTTTTATCTTTCCTTAATAATAGCAAAAGCATGCGCGAGAAATTATCTATTTCCAACACTCCCCCTTAATTTTGACCTTCAAACTTTTATTATTCTGGAGATGAGTGTATGTTTCTGGATATGACATATTCCTAAACAACTTCTCAAATACTCAAAAACTTCATTTCCCAAAGCCTTTGTAAAAATATCAGCAAATTGATCTTTGGATCTACAAAATTCAAGAAAAATTTCATTATTGTTAACCAACTCCATGATGAAGTGATATCTCGCTCCTCTTGTGAAAAACATGACTTTTGGGCAATGTTATTGTTGAGTTATCACAAAAAAAATTGTGTAGCATACTCTTGATTCTACCTCAAATCGTTCAAGACTCTTTTCATCCACACAACTTGACATGTTGCTCCTTTTGCTGCTACATACTCTTCTTCTAATAAAGATAGTATGATTATAGGTTGATTCTTTGATGCCCACGAAACCACTCTTGTTCCAAAGTGCAAAGCATAGCCAGATGTTCTTTTTTTGTCATCTATACTTTTGGCACTATCATTATCTGTATAACCTATGAGTTTGAACTCATCTGATGTTGAATACGAAATTTTGTGATTCTTAGTTCCACATACATACCTCAAAATCCTTTTCCCAGCTTGTCAATGTGAATCTTTTGGAGATTCCATGAACCTTGAGATGAGGCTCACACCATACATAATGATTAACTAAATTGTGGAAATTATTAAGGTAATATAAACTAGGAACAAAAGTAAATAACAATAAATTAATGCAGTAAATAAACATGAAAAGTGACCCAAGAAACTAAAGAAGTAGAACTGAAAACCCTAATGTGAAAAGAAGGGTTGGAAGAAGCTTAGCTGATTCGATGATCTCACTAGACTATGTCATAGAGATGGCTAGAGAAATAAGAAGACGAAACAATCAAAAGCCAAGGTATAGAAACTTACGATCTAAGAAATTTGAGTGGACTGGAGCACCTAGGAGAGAATCATGGTGCTGTGGGCACCCTAGTGGTAGTTTTGGACACCTTTGCTGTGCGAGAAGGTCTAGAAACCAAATTTGTAGGGTCGATGATGACATGAAGCCTTCGATATCTATCGCATGTAATTCATTGCTCTGTGCCAAATGTCGCCAATGATCAATGATGAAAGATAGACCTGTAAAACCCCAAAACAAGCATCAAACCCTAAAAAGAAAAATGCAAATGAAGGGGTGAGACTATCCTCAATGACCATAATGGTGGACTTACTAACTAAGTACCACACTACATCTCATACCCAATGTCATTATATGTGTGTGTGATCATGCCCTAGGTGCTCTTGTGCCACTCATACTTTATGAAAGTAGAGAATAATAACTATGTGTAGAAAAATGTAATAAAATGGTGGATGAAATAGAATAAACTTCCCTCCTATGATGTGTGATGCAGATGAGCAAGCTTTGTCCCTTGTGATGGAGCTAGATGGATGCAAATGGATCCTTGGATGGATGCAACCTTAGGTGATGATAGTAGTACCTAGTGCTTGGTACCTCATTATGGTCTCATAACTTTGTATTTATATGGTTCTCTTGTTCTAATTTTGTAATTAACCCTAAAGAGGATGACCACCAAAAAGATAGAATGTTCAAATAGCTAGAAAGTTCCCAAAAAGTGGTGGGAAAGTGTAAAAGGATCGGGTGCCCTAATCGGGACCAGGGCACCTTTCAGCGCCCCACCATCAAATGTAAAATAACACAAAAATGATAGAAACTGACTGGGCAAGTATGTGGTGAAGGTCGGGATTGATGATAGATATCAGAATAAAATGACCAAAAGATGGGGTTAATTAGTAATTTCTTCACTCAAAAACCATATAAATAGTAGTGTGAGACCGGGACTAAATAATACCCAAAGTGTGTGATTTAGTGTCTACATTTTCCCCACTTTATGTTGGTGAGAAGGATGCTCGTAACATAAAGTACATAGGGATGCGTACATGATATCCATGTAGAGTGATGTAGAAAACGCGCCAAAAGGAATAGACAAAGTGTGGAATGAAAAAAAATGATAGAGCATGGAAACTAAAATGTAAAATGATAAAAAAGTGATGAGATTGAACAAAGGGAAGAAATGTGTGTGTATTTGTCGATGTGTGTGATATACCCGCATGGTTAGTATGGTGTGTGCTTTCTTTGAAAAATGTTGTTGTTGATGCCATTATTGTTGTTGTTATTGTTATTGATCTGCTTGTTTCTCATACGGTCAAACATGTAAGGAGAAGATGATCAATAAGTCAAATACACATGTATATATGTCAAAACACATGTATATAGTAATGAAAATATGAAGAGTGTAAAAGGAACATGTGCACCTGATCTATGATGAGAGAAAAGGGTGTAGAAAGAGGATATCCTGTCTTGGGTTTTTTGGGTGATCTAACACCATAGGCCGAAGAAGTGTACGAGAGGAATCCATTGTATCCTCCAACCTATAACTTGCTTCCTTTAATATGTGTGAAGAGATCTATGTACTTCTGGGTTTTTGGGTGATCCGATGCCACTGGCTGAAGTAGTGTAGAGAGGAAATCTAATGTATCCTCTAGCCTCGTAATCGCTCCCCGTAAATGCTAAGGACATCTTTTCCTATAAAATCTATTGTGTACGGGGTTTGTAGACTAGTCTGAACCCACTCACTATATAACCCACAATGTCAAGGGCGGAAACTGAACTAGTGTAGAAGTGTTGTGTAGAATGTAAAACCCCAAATGATGCCCCCCTTTTTTAGGGGTGCATGTGACATTGCTGATAGGATAATACGTCCCCAAAAGAGGAGCAACCGCATGAACTCGTAACTCTTCCCCTGCAGGGGAAGGGAATACGCTTGGTAGAAATCAATGCACACACAAACAAGTGGCTAGCCAAAAACAAGTGTTAATATGAACAAACATGCATATATAAGACAAGTGTAAGCTACGTAAATAGTGTGTAAGCTAGAATGCAAGTAAATAAGTAAGAAGCCAAACATAAACCATAAAATTAGGTTGTGAACATGGGAAATCACTCATGATGTCGCAAAACACTCAAGGCCATAATGGTCGCATACAACAAACAAGTGTGCACACCAAACAAAGGGAAATGCCTGCAAATAAGAGCAAACAATAGACAAGCAATGGTAGACAAACAAATAGATAGCCATGGAAGCAAGTAATCTTGTAAAAAATGTTGCACATGAAGTACCCGTTAGCATGTTATAAAGATAACCAATATGTCAAAAGTGTGTATAACCAAGTAATGAAAAGTGCTAAGTACAAAATGAAACAATAAGCACCTGAAAGAGACAAGTGTGGATGCCCCTAGTGATCAGTTGTAGTAGTGGTAGAAGGTGAACATCCATGTTGTGTGTAAGAGACCTGTATCTGTGATCACAAATAGAAAAAGACATGAACACGCATGTGTGTATGATATAGATAAATGGCATACAAGATATCTAACTAGCATGTGTAATAATATAACCATATACAATCAAATGTGAGAAAGAGTAAAAGCAACCAAGATATGCAACATGTTGTGGATGGATGGAATGGAATGCAAGATGGATGATAGGAGTCGTGTGCCCCCCGAGTGAATGGAGTTGTATGCAGTGAGGTTCATTTGGTTTTCCCCCTCAGTCAAGAATGAACCGTAAACAAGAGTGTATCATCGAGAAATGGTCGAAGTGTGTGTTGTGTCTAACGCATGCACGGTGATGAGTGTGTATGTGTGTTGATGATATGTGACCTAGAGATGATGTGTGTGTGACCCTATAGCTGAAGTGTATATCATGAAAAGATGATCGAAGGAGTGATGATGTATCCTAAAGTGTATATCACTACAAGATGAATAGAGGGAGTGGTGATGTAGCCTAAAGTGTATACCACTACAAGATGATGGGATAGGTGACCATTTAGCCTATAGCATATGTCACTAACCTAGTAATGTCACATGATAGAAGGTCAAGTGGATGAATGTGTGAGTATGATAAGGTCCATTTGATTAGTAAACCCTTGGCATTCGAGTATGGACCAAGGAACTAAAGTGCGTCATAGGGTAGTGAGTGCAGCATATGTAGAAGACGATGTAGTATGCGTGATGATAATAGACGACCATATGATGTGTATAATGTGTAGTGTATGATGTATAAGATGCAATGCAAGATGTGTATGTAGACTAAAAGTGTGAATATGTGTGTTATGTAGTAGGCATGATGAGTAGTATGTAATGCTAGATGCAAGTGTGACACATGTATGATGAGGACTAGTATAATGTATGATGTGTAGATGTGTAAATGTCAAAATGATGTAAACTAACTATAGAATGTGTGATGTAAGATGTACGATGTGTGAATAGACGCAATGTGTAGTAACTATTGTGTAGTGTGTGGGGTTCATGTATAGTATGCCCTCGATACCAAGAGTGAACTGAGTACAAAAGTGTGTCATTGGTAATGATTGATGCTAAAGTTTAGATTATCATGCATATGCTATAAGATTGATGTACGATAATGCAAAGAAAAAAGATGTGTTGATGCTAGGGGAGGGGTGTGTGTGAATGTTATGCCCCCAAGTATGTAAGCGATGGAAGTCTAGTCAAAAGACACTAAGTGGATCAATGTAAGGAGTAGTTGCCTTAACAAAAGTGATGGGACATTGAAGTGATAGAGGAGTGTGATCATCAAATGGTTCATCATCATAGTAAGCTTCATCCGGGTCCTAATCATCGACATAGGTATGGTCTATAGCAGATGGAAGAATTACAAGTTTAACTTTAGAAGGTGGTTGTTGAGCATGACCGTGTGATGTCGCAGATACCTTTAATGGAGGAGGAGTGAGCTCAACCTTAAGAGGAGTTTCCACAATTTGACTTGGTAATGCTACGGATGACTTACGAGAAAGAGCGTTGAACTAATTGTTAAAGGATGTTGCTTATGTTGACTTGGTGATGTCGTAGGTGGTTGCTTAGGTGGCTCTTGAATTTCCTTATTAGATGAATCAAATTTAAGAACCCATTGAGATGTAACAAGTGGAGAGGACCATGTAACGAACGTTGTGCGGTGAATGAGATGAAACCTTGACGCTCAAGATGCTTGATTCTTCATTGTAAAGCATAGCAATCATTGTCAGTATGTCCATTGATTTGATGATAATTGTAATATGGAAGACCTTGATATTTAGCAAGCCGATAAGGAGGATAACAATGAGTAGATGGAAGATAATTAATTGATGAGTTATGAGCTTTAGAAGAATATCTTGTTGCTTAGCATTGATTTCAAACTTGAGAGGTGCGGGAAGTGGAAATATTTAAGGTTTGGTAACATGAACACGTATAGAAGACATAGAATGAGGATGAAATGTAGAAGGATAAAAAAATGCACTTAAGAAGCATCCTTAAGTCATGTTGGATTTCAGTTTTGAGAAGATATAATCATCAATTCCATATCCTTAAACGCGTCTTGAAATAAAGCATGTAGAGCTTGAATTGAGTCCAATAGGGGTTGATTAGATGGAGGAACACTAGGACTAGGGTCATAAGATGGGTAAGTGCACCAAGTTGGGGGACAATTAAGTGGACATCAAATCCTAAATTTTACATTAAAATAGCAAAACATCAAATTTAGTCTTCCACGGACTTGAACCATGCCGAAAAGTAAAAACTATGTCATAAAAATGGTACCATTGCGTAGGGGAGACTATTAGATTTGTAGAAATACTGATTTTAAAGTGAATAGAAGAGGATAAATATCATTTTATAATTTTTTACTAATATTAGGTCTTTAAGACACTTTTTCCCGTGAATGTTTATGTCTACGTTTAAGACTGAAAAATTTGTTTCACTTATCAGAATGTGATAAAACTTATACCATCCCAACCGTGGTGAAATTATATACATGTTCAAAAAAAAAAATTATTTGATTTCAATATTTTTTGATGAAGTTATGGCGGCAAACGGAAAGTGCTCTGTTTTCTTTATGTTTTCATACCACTTTCACGGAAAAAATCATAAAAAATAAAATATTACTCAAAAAAATACAAAATAAAATCCATCCCAAGATAGATAGTGGCATATAACTTCTCACCAAAGGAAAAATATATATATATCAATTTTTGGTCATCCAAATTGTGGGCAAACGGACTATAATCTTATCGACGTTTTTAAAAAAAAAAATACCAAGTCATTGAATTTTGAGTGTTTAATATAGCTAATCTTGTCCATTTTTTACAAAAATTAGTATTTTAGAAACTAGATTCCGGATGCTATGATTCATATTAATATAATTTTGTCTAATTTTGAGTGTATGTATTGCTAATAATCCCTACAAGTTGATATTATGTTGTTATTTGCAATATGATGTCCACGGATGACCCTATATTTGTCCATCAACTTCCTACACTTACCCGTATATGCGGTGGAAGTTAGGACTTATTTTGTTTGGTGGTGTATTTGTAGGACAACATATGGAGTCTGGTCCTTTTTGTAGAACAACATGACATTCATGGTGCATTTTAAGCAAACCGAGATAATGGAATTAAAATGTGGAAATTATTACATTAATCTAAACTAGGAACAACAGTAAATAACAATAAATGAATGCAGTAAATAAATATGAAAAATGACCCCAAAAACTAAGGAAGTAGAACTAAAAACCCTAATGTGAAAAGAAGGGTTGGAAGGAGCTTAGCTGATTCGATGAGCTCATTAGATTGTGTTACGAGATGGCTAGAGAACCAGAAGAGGACACGAATGTGCCAAGGTATAGAAACTTGTAGATCTTGGCAATGTGAGTGGAATGGGGCACATGGGAGAGGATTAGGGTGCCTGCGGATGCCCTAGTCTAAGTTTTGGGCACTTTGGTATGTGCGAGAAGGTCCAAAAACTAGATTTATAGGATCGACGATGACGTGAAGCCTTCACTATCTATCACGTGTAATTCATCGCTTTCTATGTCAAATGTCACCAATGATCAATGATGAAAGATAAACCTGCAAAACCCCAAAATAAGCATCAAACCCTAAAAAGAAAAATACAAATGAAGGGGTCAAACTTTCCTCGCCGCCATAATGGTGGACTTACTAACTGAGTGTTACACTACATATCGACCCAATATATGTATATATGTGTGTGATCATGCCCTAGGTGCTCTTGTGTCACCAGACTTTGTGAAAACAGTGAGTAATAACTATGTGTAGAAAAATGTAATAAAATGGTGGATGTAATAGAATAAACTTCCCTCCTATGATTAGTGATGCAAATGAACCAACCTTGTCCCTTATGATGGAGCTAGATCAATGTAAATGGAGCCTTGGATGGATGAAACCTTAGGTGATGATAATAGTACCTAGTGCTTGGTCCCTCATTATGGTCTCATAACTTTGTATTTATATTGTTCTCTTGTTCTAATTTCGTAACTAGCCCTAGAGATGTCAACCACTAAAAAGATAGAATATTTAAATGGCTAGAAAGTGCCCAAAAAGTGGCGAAAAGTGTAAAATGTATCGGGGTTCCACGACTGGGAACAAGGGTTCTGTGACGCACCAATACTAGCCTGGGCGCCATATTCAATTGCAAAATAACACAAAATGATGGAAACCGACTAGGCAAGTATGTGGTGAAGATCAGAATGACGGAAGATATAAAAATAAAATGGCCAAAAGACGGGGGTTAATTAGTAATTTCTTTGCTAAAAAACCATATGAATAGTAGTATGAGACTAGGACTAAATAATACCCAAAGTGTGTGATTTAGTGTTTACACATAATATCGGGATTTGTGGCCGTTAGATATATGAGACTTCCAACTAGCCTTTTGAAAAATGTTGGATCCACAAATGATTTTTTGTCATCTTTTATTAACCGCAAACCTACCGCAACTAGTATTGGCGCTGATTTGCTATTCAACATGTTAAATCTCTTCAAAACATCATTAACATACTTTTCTTGTGAAATAAAAACTACAACTTCTAATTTTTAAATTTTTCATTTATGTTGATGTATAAAGTAGGCTCATTATTGCTCCTGTTGAAACCATTCTGAATCAAATAAGAATCAATCTGTTGTACCAAGCTCTAAGTGCTTTCTTGAGACCATAGAGTGCTTTTCTCAACCTGTACACCTTTCCTTCATGACCTTTAATCTCATAACCTTCTGGTTGATTCACATAAACTTCTTCTTCAAGAAAACCATTCAAGAATGTTGATTTTACATCCATCTAATAAATAGGCCATTTGTTTTGAGCTGCAATTATTAAATCCATCCTTACCGAGTCCAAACGTGCTACAAGTACAAACGTTTTGTTGTAATCAACTCCATATTATTATGTAAAACCTCTTGCAATCATCCTTGCTTTATGTTTTTGTACTTTACCATAAGAATTATATTTGGTCTTGTATATCCGCTTCACCTCTATCGTGTCCTTTCCTTATATAAGATCTACCAATTCCCATGTCTAATTCTTGTCTATGGCATATATCTCATCATCCATGGCTTTAACCCAAAATTCATTGTTTATAGCCTCTTCAAAGTATATTGGATCTACAACTTGAGAAAACAATGCAAAAGTTGAAAAGAGTTGAATCAATAAAGCATAAATCTCACTAAGACTCTTTATTTTCTCATTGCAAAGGGATATCTGATGATGGATTGTTTTTTACTGAAGGAGTTTCTTCTGGTGTTCTTTTTGTGGTGTCTCTTGCATGGTTGAAGATGATTGAAATATTGGAGACCTCTTAGTTGTAGATGGAGGTGTAGCTTGTGCTACAACTTGTGGTGCATGTCCAATATTTGAAGAAGATATAATACCTTGATGCTCTATAGTGTCATCTGCCATATCATCATGAGGAATAGATGTTGCTACACTGACTGTTCTCTCAATACTTCCATTCCATGCCTCATTTTCAACAAATTTTACATCTCTATTGACTATAAATTTTCTCGTAACTGGATTTAAAAAATTGTAAGTTTTTTACTATAAATATCTAATAAATATGCACTTTTGTCCTTTGTTGTCTAACTTCTTTCTTAGCTCATCAAGCATATGTGCATATGCCACATAACCAAATATTTTAAAATGAGAAACACTATGTTTCCTATTAGTCCAAGCTTTTTGAGGAACCATGTTTTGATCAATTTGTCGTTGGACACTGTTTAAAATGTAAATAGTATTTACTACCGCCTCTGCCTAATACTCATTTTTGAAAGATGTTTTCCTTCATCATACTTCTTGTCATTTCCATAATGGTTCTATTCCTCCTCTCTGCCACACCATTTTGTTGTGGTGTATACCTGGTAGTAAATTGCTTGTGTATACCTTGATATTTACAAAAATCATAAAAACATTGGAAACATACTCACCTCCTTTGTTTATCCTCAGAACTTTGATGTAGTACCCACTTTTCTTTTCCACTAAGGTCTTGAATTGCTGAAATCTATCAAAATCATATGATTTGTGTCTTAAAAAGTACACCCATGTATTCCTTACATAGTCATCAATGAATTTCATAAAATATGAGAAACCTCCAATAGAAGTTATTTTCATAGATCCACATAAATCTAAGTGAACAATTTCAAGTGGTGCACTTTCTCTTGTTATTTTTCCAACTGGGAAGGACTCTTTATGTTGCTTCCCAAAATACAACCTTCACAAACTCTCTCTAGTTTCTAAATCAAAGGAAAACCTTTTACCATATTTTTTATGTGTAATAAATTCAAACCTCCAAAATTTAAATGACCAAACCTGAGATGCCATAGCCACGATTCATCTTTTTCAATTGACTAAAAATTTGATTCAATTTCTTTAGCTCCGGACTGATATGTAGTATGAGCTCTGGATGTGGCTGGTCTAATCTTCAAAGGAAACATTATATTGCTTGTCATCTTCACTTTAGCAATCAGCTGAGTACTTGGAGCTTTATCCATGATCACACATTCATTTTCTTCAATGTAAAATTTGTATCCTTTTTATACCAATTGACCAATGCTCATAAGATTGTGCTTCAAACCTACAACATAATAAACATCATACATAATATTTTTTGCTCCCCCTTTTTAGTTATAATGTTGATTGTTCCTTTTCCTTTTACAAACACTATATTATTATTCCCAAGGGTAACATTTGTCTTTATTGACTCATCCAAATTGGAAAATAAATCTAAGTTACCTGACATGTGATTACTACAACTTGAATCCAAATACCATACATCACAAGGACTCTCTTGTGATAGATTACATTCAATAGGTGATAAAGAAGGTGTTGCTTCAGCAATCTTTGTGCATGCAATAAACATGGAGCTTGGAGTAGAGCTCCCAACCTGATTTTGATTCTGCATGTATTTTGATCATACTATTTTTTCCTACAATCATAAGCATAATGTTCATATCTCTTACAATAGTGACACTACACATGCAACTTATCATATCTCTAATTAGAAAACTAATTATGATTGTGCTCTTGACTATGTCCTCTTCCACTTGAGTTTGATGGACCACTGTTACATCCTCTAGATGAACTTCCTCCTTTGCATCTAGGGCTAAAGCTTCCTCTTCCTCTTCCATGAATTCCTAATACTTGTGATGAAAATCTTGATCTACAATTACATGTGATCTATTCAACCTTTGTTCATGATTTATTAGTGATGCATGCAACTCATCAATTGAAAACTGACTTAGATCCTTAGTTTCTTCAATAACAACTACCAAAGGATCAAATTTTGCAGAAAACTTCTAAGAAAATTTTCAATAATCCTTTGTCTTCAATAGTTTCACCATGGGATTTAATTTGATTCACTAAACTAACTACAAAAGTAAATAATGATTATACAAAATTTGAATCTTTCATTGACATATTTTCAAAATCCCTTCGAAGTAATTGTAGCTTTGTGGTTTTTACTTTCTCCTTACCTTGATACACAACTTTGAGAGTGTCTCATGCTATTTGTGCTTTACCGATTGCTGCCACTCTAGGTAGGATGCTTTCATGTATGGCATGATGAATATAGAAAAGAGATTTTCTGTCTTTCTTTCTTAATTCCTTCAAAGTATCTTTATCTGTCTGTGAGAGTGCATTATACGTTGTTGCATCTATGGGCTTTGTGTACCCATTCTCTATAATTTCCCATACATCCTAGGATCTGAATAGTTCCTTTATGGTTAATGACTAATATTCTTAATTCTTTACTATAAATTACGGTGTCTCTGCACTTACCGGATATAGAAGCCATAACTTGTCGTCAATTAGAAACTATACGTACCCAAAATTGTAGGGTACTGCACTGCCAGAATGATGTTACACATGCCCCAATGATGATACAAGTCACCTCGCAAGGTGTTCGGGATCTAGAGAAGCTCGCGAAGTATATGTTAGCATCCCAAATGCTTTATCCAAGTTCCTTGTGCTTTGTTCTATCCTTGCCCCCTTTTTTTGGCCTTTTGACCTTCAGTAACGAAACCGCCTCCCCTCTAGGGCGGTGGTCTCTTGATCGCCACCCCGCTCCGGGCGATGGTCCTTCACGCGTTTTCCAAAGATGTTCCTTTGATCATGACTTGCATGAATTTTAAACATTTACCACCTTTTCAATATCCTTAGCTTGTATTTATGTTTTTGGTTCCTGTAATAGTGTTTCTCCATTGTTTAATGGTAAAAGAGTTCCATTCCAAGTTACCCTTTGGTGAATGGGAATTCTATAAATAGATGATTTGTTTTCAAGCTCTATTCACTTGCGATATCCCTCTCCTACTCGCATTGTATTCGGTCTATATCCAAAGTCATTAAAGTTGTCATTGTTCGATTGCTATCTTCGCTTGATACTATCATATACACACTTTCTGGATTCATGAGGACACGAAGGAATGAGGAGATCACACTGAGGGGATGAAATCACACACAACTAGATTTACCACTGTTCTGTAAACGCCAGGTTTGAGCTATCAAAGTTCTAAATTACAACATATCAAATAGAGTAGTGAATTATTTCATTTCAGTTAAAAATTTCACTCTCGGTATCACCAAGGAAGCTATGGGGATTGATAGTTTCTAGAAACGTGATTCATTCCTCACTTCTGAGGTAGGATCGAGAGCCTTTCAAATTAACATATTTAGTTGCTTAGATATTTAGTATAATATCACAATTACACAGGCAAATAGCCATACCAGGCTACGTTGTTTGTTTTCATTTTGTTTCTAGATTAGTTGTCCATTTTATAGATATACTAGAGTAGTTGCTCTTCAATTTCATTGAAATACGTCATTGAAAAATACAAAAATAGCAGGATGCTTGCATAGTGTAAATACCTCTTTTGTAATCAGTTTATTTAATGTTAGTTAGAGGTTGAATCATCTTTGTATGACAATCACATAGACCTAGAGAGCCTAGAGAATATATATTTGAACCTATAGTGCCTCAACCAAATCTACCCACAACTTTAGCTGATATAGATCAGGACCTTAGGATATAGGTCTTTTGAGCCACAACAAACTTACAAGCAATTAGTGAGCAACTAAGAGGATTGAATATCGAAGACGACAAAGCTTACACATTCTAGTCAAACCATCCGAATTATAGATTGCCTTGATAAAACACCTGAATGACCGTGTAAGGGTTCAAACGAGAACAAACATTTGGTTGTGATCCTTTGGTTCCACAGCCTAATGCAGGAGACCTCCTTGTTGATATAGACACTAGCTTACGCATCCAAGTTGCCAAAACACTTGTTAGGTACTCCGAGAAAATCGTACAACTTCTAGTTCTAAACGTAGAAGCTGAAAAGGCATACGATTATTAGATAGTCGGAAGAAGGGATTGATTCTTCACATGACCATAATAGGACCTCAACAACCACATACTCATGGTTGTGATCCCAAAGTCCCACAACCCAACGGGCCCCAAAAATTAGTCAAGTATCGACACCACTTGAACGCTAGTGTTTAGATCTTCACCACTCCCACCGATATTATAGCACATTTTTCCATATTAAACATAGAAGCCAATCAATCCAATATTTTTGGGCTAGACTAGAAAACACCCATAGCTAACCACAAAATCCACTAAAACGACCTACCACTACTTTTATGACCTTGTCTAGAGATATATACAAAGCTCCCACAGGTCACTTCCCACGTATCCAACAACCAAGAAATAGGATCTCAGCAGAGCTCGACATCGATTGGAGCCTCGAGAAGCATTATATCTAAATGAGCCATTACACCAATCCAGGTTAGGAGGGCCTTCTTCACCTTAGATTCACAAATTCCATTATTATGTATTGAGGATTTAAGATTACCCAATTAGCTTATATATATCCATTCATATTCAACATTCACTGGCTGTCTTAACACGACCTTAGGAGTCAAGTACGAGGAAAGGGTACTTGTTGATTCCCATGCTCAAATTCCTTTTCCATGTACTGAACTTGTGTGAAACAAACTTTTCCATCGTTCACAAAATTGGTGAACCTAATGTGAAACAAACTAATATCCCTCTTTCTCTTTTCATTTCTTCCATCCACCTTCGTTCTTTCCCATTATTCTACGGGTATTCATATACCCCCCGAATATGTCAGGATATGATGCATATGGGAGACCTCTCTCAAGTCTCGAAGTAAACTATAGTCAAACAAATAGACAACCATCACCCTCGCTTTCGCATGGGCTGATAACTATTCAAGTAATTACTTGTCATCTCAAACTCCCCCTCACATAACCAATTCTAGTTCTTCGTTCCAAATTGAGAAGTTTGATCATTTTACCTTCCACAAACACAACAACTAGAGCCATTAGGCTCTAAAAATATGATGTTTACTTTGGAGAATCCACTTCATCTCCTCGGGTCTTGTTTAGACCATAGATCATGAGATAATCGACCCACTCCCCTTTTTGGATGAGGAGTACTTGTCACGCTTGCTTTAAAACTAACAACACTTCCAAAATATGTATCCACCTTTAGGAAATTTACAAATACATCGATGCCCTATTCCAGAGAACACCCCCACTCCTCCACCTATGGGAAATACACTCGATGAAGCTTCGACAGAGTAACGACCAATTCATAGCAGGTATCATACCCCCTTACAACCTCAAGCCATAAAACAAACACCCTTAAGGCAAAGCACTGCGTCTTCACCGATGGAGGTCATTTCAGCCTTAACTGAGAAGGTTAGAGGGCTAGAACTTGCTCAAGCAAACCAAAATTCATATTTTGGACAAGCGAGAATCCCCAACCCTCTACATCACCCTAGTCAAGTTGACCTCCTTACAGGAATAGGCACGTTAGGCATGCCTCCTCAAAATCCTTATAATTATCCACAACAAACGCCAACTAGGACAACATTTTCAAATGCCACTCTAGTTGAAAACATGACACCTCTCGGCTTGGCACCAAACAACCCGTACTAGAACAATGCTCCTCCTTATTTAAACATCTATTCAAAATCACCACAAGGAGACATGTTCTCTTCTCCCGGGATGTTCGTTCAACCACAGGGATTCCCTTATATCCCTACAAACGCATATGCTATGCCATATCAACAACCCATTCCACCTCAACCCCCTCAACAAGCCCCGTTGATGGTTGAGGCCTACGCAGTAGGGACTTATTCAAAATATTTAAAAGAACCCCTAGACTTCACCATACGAAGCGTTATGCTTCCGAGACCTCTTCCCGATTTTCCCAAATACAAAGGGGAAGGGGACCCAAACACACACATTAAGGCCTATGCCATAGCCATACGGGAGTTACTCCCTTGGGACGGAGTTGTCTCTAAAATATTCCCTAAAACCTAGAAGGTATTGCCCTTCACCGGTATTACAGAATACTTGAAGCTTCGATACACTCATTTAAAGAACTCGTGTCGAAATTCATCAAAGCTTTCAACATGAACAAATTGTTAAGAATGGAAATCAGGGAGTTCTTACATATCAAACAAGAACATAATGAATTCATTGCTCATTTTATCCAATGATGGCGTATGGTTCTCTACTCATCAGCGAGTGCTCCAAATATGGATCAAATGGAACTATGTGATTTATTCCTTAATTCACTCAATAGAGAGATAAAGGAAGAAGTCCAGAAGTTCCCACTAAGAACTTACGATGAAGTACTCAAAAGTGCTCTCCAAATCGACCAAGAAGTGATTGATAGTGGTCATAAAACATATGGGACAAATGGAAAATTAACCACTCCCAATCAAAACACCGCGGCCTATCCTAATGCTAGGAATGCTAATCAAGGACCTAAGATCCTTAACAAGAACCACGGGGTTATGACAGATGGAGTAACTGACCAAGCTAAAAGGGAAAATGTTGTAAACATTTCGCCACCTGTTAATAGTCAGCGAAATAATAATTTTACCCCAATAATCAATGCGGTGGATTTTAATCGTCCACCACGGCTACAAAAACAACAATGGGACAATTCCAGATGCAAAGTCCAAATCAAAACCCAACCAGATATTAGAGTCAAAACCAAAGGCAATAGCCTCAAAATTTTAACTCTAAAAACCAGCAACCTTATCAAAATTTCGAGCCACAACAGGTTTTAAATCAACAGCCTCAAAATTACAATCCCAATCTATATTGTGGCTTCCACAAGATTCAAGGCCACGATACTAGGACTTTTCATGAGTATAATAAATTCATGCAGCATTTTCTAGAAGATAAAAACAACTCTTTATAGATATGTTTTTAGCAAATTCTGTAGTACCCACACCAAACGCTTATGCAGGGGCAGTTTCCCCTCAAAATGCATCCCTCAAGATCTTCAATGACCCACTCCCAAACCATTCTAACAACAACATGTTAGATCCTAATGGAACAAATAAGGGTGTCATGATAGGAAACAATGATCATGAAGCCTCAACTTCATTAAATCCACCAGTCGCACCCCAATTAGGAACTCGACCTCAAACTAAGATAGTTGGTTTAGTGGAGTTAGACGCCGAGCTACCCGTAGAAACCATAACAAGAACACGAGATTATTCTTCTCAACCAACTCCAAGTTATCCATTAGAGCCAAACAACACTAAACAAACATTGCTAAAACCTATAGGCACCTACGATCTAATTAATGATTTAACTAAAACCTTCTCGCACATCTCCTTCTTGGATTTGTTAAAAAAATCTCCCACCCATAGGGCTACCCTCTTAGAAGCATTAGGCCTTGGCCATTTAATCAACATCACTCCTCCTCCGAAACGCAAGTAAACCATGTGGATTTTGACATTTATCCTCTAGGGTAGCTAGATAGGGATACTAAATTTATATTCAATATAAGCAAAATGCCAACAGACGCTGAAATTACACAAAGAGGTGACCCAACTTTACATTTACAAGTTTGGGTCTACAATAATTATGTTAAACATGTAATGGTTGATGATGGGGCAGCAATCAACATAGTCCCCTTCACTTTCCTTCAAAAGTTAGGATATGGAGAGACAAACTGTTCCACGACGCAAAATACGCTAAGAGGTTATGATAGCCTCAAAGCCACTTCAATTGGAACCATAATTTTACTAGTCACTTTAGGACCCAAGACGGTCCTCACCGAGTTTTATATTATAGATCAGGAAACCAATTATAATATGATCCTTGGTCGGCCATGGATACACCACATGAAGGAAATCCCTTCCACATTATTCCAAGAAATAAGATTTCTACACTTAGGGAAAATATTCGTGGCACAAGGTGACCCAAAACCCTTCGATATACACCTAGCTGATTTGAAGAAAAGACCAAGTGTTCACTCCGAGTTTGAACTCCCAACAAATCAGCTTGTCAAACCAACTAATTCACAACCAAAAGAAAAGCTAATACCCACCACTGAGTTGGAAATTACAAATCCAACCGAGGATGTTCCAGTACTCAAAAATGAAACCAATGCTATAAAAGCAGTATCACTAGGGACCACAAAGAAAAATTTTCAAGTTGCTAGAGAAAGACTTACCTATTCTCCTACCATTTGATTCCATGGGTATGGGACACACCCTGGGAATCGCTTCTCTTCCATTAGATGAAGTTTTTATGGTAGTAGGTAACCGAAGAAAAGAAATAGATATGACAAATATCCCAACATCAATTTTCCCAAACAAATATTGGACTCTCCACTTTGATGGAGCTAGATGTCACTTTGGAGCTAGGGTGGGGGTGATCTTTACTTCACCTGAGGGAAATATCCTACCTTTCGCCTTTAAATTAAACTTTGAATGTACAAACAACGGATCTAAGTATAAAGCTCTCCTCCTTGGCCTCATCCTAGCTAAAAGAATGGGTGTCAATAACATTAGAGTGCTAGGAGACTCATAAATAGTCGCAAACCAAGTATATGAGGTATATGAAACTAGGGCTAAACATTTACAACTATACAAAACAGAAATATTCGATCTAAGTAAGGGATTTAACTTCATATCAATTGAAGCAATTCCACGAGAGCAAAACCTTCTCGCAGACTCAATAGCAACCTCATCTTCCCGTTTCACCCTGAATAGTGAGTTAAGGACACAAATTTCATGGTATCACTTCGTACCAAACCATTAGTGTGTAAAATACCAAAAAACTCACTCCTAGCTGAAGAAGATGAGGATGATTTTTCTATCATAGGTCACTTTGATGATGAGATCACTCTCGAATATTTGAATGCCTATACGAGCTACACCTTGACTCACCGTATAGTTGATATTTCCCTAATACCTCATTCCTCTTCCTACTTTGGAAATCCCATGGTAGAGTCTCCTCCATAAAAATATCTTGATATCTATGAGATAGAAAATGGAGAAATTTTGGAGCTACCTCTCTAGCCCCACCTAAATTTGAAGAAGGTAACATTTCTTTGATAGAAGAAACCATTGATATAAACATTGGAATAGAGGAGGAACCAAGAATTTTGAAGTTGGGATCCTCGTTAACTCCCAGAGGAGATAGAAATACACACCCGAATCCTTAAAGAACATCAAAATGCTTTTGCATTTAATTACAAAGAAATGAAGGCATTGCACCACACAAGTCGCGGTACATAATCTTGTCACTAAACCATATGCGAAGCCAATTAAACATAATTCAAGACCAATGAAGCCAAAAGTGGCTCTCATGGTAAAAGAGGAAGTAATAAAACTTCTCCAAGTGGGATTCATCAAACCCATTGACTATTCACAATGGGTATCTAATATCGTCCCATTCTAAAAAGAATGGGAAAATACGATTTGCATAGATTTTCGGGATATTACAGAGATTTCCCAAGGATGACTTCCCATTACCATCCATTGAATCATTGATGCAACAACTTTTGAACTATTGTTCCTCATGGATGGATTTTTAGGGTATAATCCAGCAGATAGAGCTAAAACCATTCATAACTCCCTGGGAGCTTATTGTTACGTCATGCCATTTGGTCTTAAGAACGTTGGTGCTACATATCACGGGCAATGACTTATATATTCCACAATCTTATCCATAAAATTTTGGAATCTTATGTGGATGACTTGTTGGCCAAAGCCAAGAAATGCTCATGATTATCCGAAAGTGCTCCATATCATCCTCTCATGACTAATTGAGTATGGCGTCACATTAAATCCGGAAAAGTGTGTGTTTGGTGTGACAAGAGGCAAACTTCGAGCTACATTATATCTTCACGAGGGATTGATGTTGATCCAAAAATATAGGTTGCTCTCGAAATGATCCCACCTTTAGACAAGTCTGAATCAAGTCATTTCTTGGGAAACTCAAGGTGCAATCAAGGTTCTCATTGTTGGACTCACAAAGACCCCCTGGATGCAGATCAGGCTTCTAGGTTGATCACTCTAGCATCCAGTGTGATTGCACAACATGGAAACCTCTCTCCAAGTGTGGGGACTTGTTAAACTGAGAGAGGAATCTCCAGATTAGAGGTTGGTTCCTCAAACTCCTCTGATTTAGATCTATATTTGCAAAACTACAGAGGTTTGAAACCTAATCCTACTCTAAAATCCAAGGAGACAGAGATAGAAAGTGCAGAAATGAAACTAAACTAACAGGTGATACACCAAAGGAGGAGTGGTGAACACTTCTTGTTCTGCAGATAGACACAGATCATAAAAATGCAACATAAGACATCATGCACAAGCTGATAAGATGTAATCAGAGGTCTGAAATGAAACAAGCAACACAAACAAAGGACTGAAAACTGATCACAGAGCCTGTATTGTCATTTACACTGTCAAAATCCTTGTATTACAACATCAAAAGGGCAGAAAACCTGTTACAATTTTAGAAGAGGTTTGATACTTGCAAAAATCACTTGTTACAGGTGAAAGAAGAAGCCTGCTATCCAAAGAAATGTTCCCCCTTTGAAATGAGCCAAATCTGGCTTTTACATGCATGGGTCGAGCCCAGGGGACAGAAAATGTACAAAAGCATGGGAGCCCATCCCTCCTTGACTGCAGGTGCATTAAAACAGCATGGGGACCTTACAAACCCATACCCTATCATTTTGACTGGAATACAGGAGAATGCGGCCCATTCTGCATTAAATCAGTCGTTGAAACGTCGCTTCTGGCCATGAACACGCGTCAGAGCTGTTTCTAATTTTATCTCTCTAGAATGCACCAAAACTTGAGATTAACCCCAGAATCATGTAGAGAATTTCGTGAGCTTTCCGTTGATATAAAGAACGTGCAAATCCGAGCTCTGGATCGAAAGATATGTCGATCTGAAGATCTAGGGCACAAAACAGGTGAAAACGGATTTTTTAAAATTCTTCCCGCGCTCTGCCACCTGAATGACACGTGTCAAGCGCTGATTGGACGAGATTCTCTCTCCAGACCTTACCCGCGGGTTTTCCTTGAAAATTTTGACTTTTTGATGATTTTGGAACATTTTTTTTTTCCCCGCGTCCCCGCCACTTGGGACACGTGGCATGCATTGATTGGTCCTCGCCCTTTGCTTTTAAACTTTTGGCCAAAACTTTTGCCAAATTCTCTAATTCCTCCCCGAGCTCCGCACCTCCCTGCTCCATTGGACACGTGTCCTGTACTAATCGGCTCGGGCCAGCGCTTCAAACCTTGCCCCTTTGAATGTTTTGGACGTTTTCCTTGGCGACACGTGTCATGCTGTGATTCGTCCACGGGCCTGCCGGATTTTCGCGTCCATCGCGTCCTTCTGTCCCGGATGTCCCAAACTGTCTGGGACAAAAACTTTCGATCCGCTTAGTGGGCTTCCAAGTTCTCCTTTTCACGGTTTAACACGTGGCGTGATCTGATTGGCCCTCGGCTTTCTCGGCTATCCGCGTCCCACGCGTCCTTTTGTCCCACTTGTCCCGGTGCTGAAGTTTCCCGTTTCGGCCGAATCGCGTCCTTCGCGTCCATTTGTCCCAAATGTCCTAACCGCTAGATCGAAAGTTCTCCATTTCACCTTGATCCAAGCGGCTCGCGTCCTTAAAGCCCAAATGTCCCGAGTGCCTTAGTTGTTTTTCTTCTCTTTCGATCGAACTGCCATTACCTACATTTGTTCCACTTGTCCCAGTGCTTTGCGGGCCGCCTGGAGGTGTTTCGGCCGAACCGCTCCTTGGTGATCCGACTGTCCCAACTGTTCCTAGGACAAGGACTTAGCCGATTTTCACAATTTTTTCTGGCCCAAGCTTATTTTCTGCAACTTTTTCGCATTTTCTCAGAGCTTGCTCTTTTCAACCTAGACAGGAGAGTTAGAAAAATTTCTGAGGGGACCCTAGAAACATGATTTTTTCCCTGAATCCATCCATTTTCCTGGGACTCGAGAACTCTGATGTATGTTATCAAATCAACCCTGGGGGTGGATTTGGATAACAATTTGCACTCAATGGGATACCTTCCCTGCTAGGTAGAAGATACCAGATTGCTCAAGCGATCCATTGGGCATGGAGTCATCAAATATTCCATTAGAACCTCAACTGACTAAGAATGTAAGGAGGAAGATGGAATGTCTCTGATAAAAGTAAGGATCGCAAAACATCTCCATGGGCAGCAAGTTGTGCCCAAGCACTTAGGGAAAACAAAACTAACCTACAAAAAAAACAATATACACAAGCACTTGGAGGAAAGAAAATCTAATCTAATATTTACAGAGGTAGTGAACTTCCCTCTAGAAGCAACGCTTGAGATAGATTCCATTGACTGGAATCTGCAGTTCTTCACCCTCCAGTGAGGCTAATTGGAAAGCATTGCTATTCTTGCACTTTGTGACCACGTATGGACCACTCCAAATGGCATCAAATTTTGAATGCCTTCCCGGTTTTTCTCTATCCACATCCCATTTCAACACTAGATCTCCAACTTGAAAAGATCTATCTTTGGCCTTTCTATCAAAGGTCTTCTTGATCAAAGCTTGATCCTTTTCCATTGCTTGGGATGCCTGATTTCTGATCTCTTGCAGCTCCATCAACTCTACATACCTCACCTCCATGGGCTCAAATTCAAGTAACTCCAGCTGCTTCATGAGTTCCAATGTTGGTAACTCAAGTGACATGGGCAAGATTGCCTCTCTTCCATAGACAAACCTGAATGGAGAGTTACCTGTGGATCTTTTGGGAGTGATCCTATCAGCCCATAAGGCTGATTTCAGCTTGGTGTGCCAAGACTTCTGATTCTCATCAAGAGTTCTCCTAATGATCCTCAACAAGTTCTTGTTTGTAGACTTGGCCTAGCCATTACCTTGAGGGTAATAGTTCGATGAAGTGCTTAGGTAAATACCGTTCTTGACAGCCCACTCAGTCACCTTAGATCCAATGAATGCCAATGCATTATCAGAGATTATTGTGGCAGGTACACCAAATCTGGTTGTTATCCCCTCATAAAAGTCTAAGATGTTAGACTCATTTGCCTCTTTGAGTGCTACTACTTCTGTCCATTTGGTGAAGTAGTCCGTGGCTGTCAAAATCCATTTGTGCCCTTGGCTTGAATTGGGATTAATGACTCCAATGAAGTCCAAACCCCATTGCATGAATGGCTGGTCAACTGAGATTGGATGCAATGGAAGGGTAGCAAACTCCTCCTTTCCTATGAAGAATGCACAATTCTTACACCTCTTGATCCATGCATAGCAATCACTAAAGATTTTAGGCCAATAATAACCAGCCTTCATGATTTTTAGAGCTGTCACTCTTGGTGCAAAATGGCCACCATCTGGTCCATCATGGAACTCTTCCAACACCTTTTGAATCGATATGTGCTAATGCATCTCAAGTGAGCGCTCCATTCACATCTTTCTTGAACAAAACTCCATCAACAATGGCATACGGAACAGCTTGCAACTGAAGTGTCTCCTTTGGGTTTTGTTCATCTCTAGGGGGCATAGACCTATGCCTAGGAAGTGCATAATATCTTGGGTCCAGCAAGGAGTGGGGGCAGCATCGTCTTCTTCTTGATTGCCACTTGGCTCATGGTTGTCTTGAACTATCAAAATAGTTTCTTCTTTGTTGCATACTTTTTTTGCTTCCCCAAAACAATCTACTCACACAATCCTTTCCCTCTTACCAGCTTGGTGATCTTGATCTCAATGTCATACTCCATGACACGGGTGATCCAACCTGCCCTTTTCTCATTCAAATCCTTGTTGAGGAGGAAGTCTTTAACTCCAGCATGTGAGACCAGCAATTGGACCTTGTTGTTTGAGACTAAATGCTTGAATTTCTTCAAGCTTCTGATTACTACAAGCACATGCTTTTCAATAAAAGAGTACCTCACCTCATAGTCATCTAGGCTCGGCTGAAAAAGGCAATCAATTGCTCATCATTATCTTTTTCTTTGTACTAGAATGGCGGAGATAGTGTCATCACCTCCAAATGCATAGAGGATGAAATCCTTGGAGAAGTCTCAGGTTGATGAGAGTTGGTCCTTGAGAGATAGCTTCTTTGATTGCCTCAAAACTCTCCTTTCCTTACGTTGTCCACTTAAAATCCATGCTCTTCTTTAACATTTTGGTGATGGGCTTGACAAGGGCTACAAAATTTGGGATAAATCTCCAACAAAATTTATCCTTCCCAAGAAACTTTGAAGAGCCTTCTTGTGACTTGGCAATGGTAGTGCTCTTATGGCTTCAACCTCTCGGATCAATTGCAATCCTCTTTCGAGACAATATGGCCTAAAAGCTTTCCTTCATGTGCAAGAAATATGCACTTCTTGGGGTTCAAAGACACTCAAACTTTGTACACCTCTCAAACACTTGCCGAGGTGAAAGAGATGGTCTCTTGTGCATTCTTTGAGAAGACCGTGATATCATCTAGGTATATCAAAGCACTATCTTGTTGATCAAGCCTTTGAATGCCATGTCCATTGCCCTTTGAAAGGTAGCACCAGCATTGGATAGCCCAAATGGCATCTTCTTATAAGCATATGTGCCCCATTTAGTTGTGAAGGTTGTCTTGAATTGGTCTTCTTCTTTACTATCACTGATTATACCCCGAGTAGCCATCTAGTAGAGAGAATCTCTCTCGAACCGGATACTACTTGCAATATTTGCTCCATGGAAGGGAGTGGATAATGATCCTTGAGGGAGGCCCTATTGAGGTCTCGGAAGTCCACACACAACCTGATTTCTCCACTCTTCTTCTTCCCGACCGAACCACCAGTTAGCAACCCACTTGAGTGCTTGATCGAGAATATAATGCTTGCCTCTATTAGCTTATTTAGCTCTTTCTTCATCGAGGCTCAATGTGAGGGTTGAATGGTCTCTTACTACGATGGGCTTAACATCCGGATCCAATTCTATGGTATGTTGTGCCAAATTTGGATTGAATCCTCTCAAGTCTTCATAGCTCCAAGCAAAGACATCTGGGAATTCTTGGCAAAGTTGAACAAAATCAGATTTCTCTTGTCGAGGCCTTACTTTACCAATTTGAAGTGTTTTTCCTTCTTCCACTAAAATAGGCTCTAAATCTTCACTCTTTACTTGTATGTTAGCCTTCTCCTTCCGGGTGATCATTAGGGTTGAAGATATAATCCAAGGTTATGAGGCCTTTTGGGAATTGTTTGTTCTCAATTGCACTACTTATCACCATCTCGCTATGCAACTTGTCTTGATTCTAGCGAGAATTCAGCCTCTTCTTAAGGAAATTGATGATTTTCGTTGTCATTCTCAAACACTTACCAACCGATATTATTATCCGGAACAAGGCCTCACAATCATGTGGATATGTGGTTGTACCTTTTTCCTTTTGATGTTATCGTAACATCAAACATTTCCCAATCTGCTGCAAGCCTATTTTGCAAGCAGCTTGATTCTCTTTCCTAGGAATGGATTCGATGCCAAAACCTTCAAAATCTTCCATGAGGTCCCACACCCTATTCTTGTAGCACTTGAGTAGATCATTCTTGGCAGCATGCCATCCCTTGACCTGATTTACAATCAATTCACTGTCCCCAAAGACTTGCAGATTCTTTATGCCCTTTTCTCTTATTGCCCAATGCATCCATGACCAAGGCTTCATATTCAGCATGTTGTTTGAGCATGAAAGCTGAAATCTAAAAGATGAATAATACTTTGATGCCTTGGGGTGAAACAAGCATAGCTCCTCCTCCCGCACCTTGCCTACTCCTTGATCCATTAAAAACAATTGCCATACTTCATTGTTATCCTTATGATCGGCTTGGTGATGCTTTGGGAGAGGTTGATTTTCTTCGTATACAATAGACTCCCACTCACATTCTTATACCTCTTGATAGGGATCAAAAGGATGTACCTTGTTTGCCCATTCATCAAGAGTTAGATCCAGATACTTCCAACCTTGGTGTCACCTCATCGATGCTAGGGTGATCTTCTTAATCAAATGTTGAGCAATTGGCATTAATCGACTTGGGTGTAAGGCTCAATATGGAATTTTGCAATAGGTTCGATCTGATTGTGGCCTTAGTTCCATACCTTGTTCTAAATAGCATGTGAGACCAATCAGAGACAAATACCCCCAATCTTGTTGTGAAGTCCCTTGACAAGCAAAGGGCAAAGAGTGGTGGAAGGTCTATGATTGATACATCTTGTAAGACAACAACATTTGGACATGCATGCAAGGTAAGACTCAAGTTTCTAATCACTCCAACTATTGCTATTGCTGTCCCATCCAATTGCACTACTCCTTTAGATATTACTTCATATTCGAGACCCAGCTGATCACTATTTGTTTGGGCATCACGGAGCTACTTGCCCCGAATCAATCATGCAATTATGTACTAGTTTATCCCCAATGATTAATGAAACATAGAAAGGAGGGGGCTTCAACATTTTACCTTGTTGTCCTCCATGACTTCCTTCAGGCTGGGCAGCATTTGTAAGCACTTTGTCTTGCATCTCGAACCCGCCGATTTAAGTTGGCCAATCCTTCATGGCAGCTTACGCAGCAAATCTCTTTGGCCCGGGATAGATAGGGATTACCACATTGATATGTTAATGTTTGTCTTCTTCATCCGATCCATGATATCTTGAATGGTGATGAAGAATCTCTCTGCTGTCCTTTGGTTTGCACATTTACTCCTTGCACGTGGGCATCAACAGTTGGCATTTGAGTTGGCCTAGGGGTTGTTCTTGGCTGCCCTTGTGCATTTGAAACTGGACTTTTCTTTCCAATCATTTGTGGAGCCATGGAAGGTTGGGGATTGGCTGGGGCTAATGGCTGTTCTTCACCCAAATTTCTCCTCTTTGACCTTGTGTTGGCTGCAACACCTTGAGAAACTACTGCTCGATTCATGCCACAAAAATCTTCGCTTGCACCACCAATGTAGTGTCATTTGGGGCTGATTGTTGTTGGAATGTTTCTTGTTGTTGATTGTTTCTTGACCGCCCTCACCTCCATACCGGTAGTTGTCACCATTAGTGCTTTATTAAGAGCACCATTGAAGCACATGGATTGGTTATGAGGCTCGTTGCATGGAAAGCACCAATCATATTCCCGAGCATGTTGTTCGTGTTGGCACTAATGCCTTAGAGGCGATATGGCATTTGGATTATAGGGCTGGAATGGTCTATTGGCGGGAGGCCTTAATTGGCTTTGATTTTGATTCATATTTGCAGCTGGATTAGGTGGTCTTTGTGGTTGGTATGGCTGCCTATTAGGCTAAGCTTGAGGTTGATAAGAAGGTCTCAAACCTTGGGTTTGTTGCGCCTCTTAATAGTAACCAGCTCATTTCCCAAATTTTACAAATCGTTTTTCATGACCTCTTGGAGTTCATTTGAAGCACTTGAGATGAAGTGGAAGCTTCATTTGAACTCTATTTCTAGGAGTGGGAACAGGGAGCCAAAGTGGGTGCTTGACTAGTGCTTGGATTTTCTAAGTTTGGATACAAGGGCATGGGAGGCCTAGGAGCCGCTTTTACCACTTGAATAAGATAGTTTTCAGCTCTAATGGCAATGTTATAAGCCATAGGGATTTTTGTGCCTCCCATGGACTGAATTAACATAGAAATATCAGAATTTAAAGCTTTAAGGTAATATAGAAAAGCACCTCCTCTGTTGTGGCTTTGCTGCCGGAATCCTATCCCAAGACCTTTGAAATCTGAAGTTGAAGTCGAGTCATTACTCATTGGGGGCTCTCTTGATAGTTGTCAGCTGCTCCAAAAGAGACAAGTTGTCTCCCTTCTCTCCAAATTGCTCATGAAGTGCAATACACAGCTGATTCCAGTTTGTAATAGAACCAACCCCAAGGCTCCTAAACCATTGCAATGCTTTACCCTTGAATGAAGATGCCAGTAATTTGACAGCCACTTGCATTTCATCGATTTCATGGATTGCACAAAGGTTAGCAATATCTTTAACATGATCACCTGGAGTAGTCTGATTTTCTCCGGTGAAGTAGGGAATGTTCTTCAAGGCTGCAATAGGAACTGGATGTTGTGCATTGAGAGCAAGTGGGTTGTTGCCTGTGAAGTTGACATAGGGGTTGTTCTGAGCCATTCTGATTGGTCTTAAAACCCTTGTATATTGAAAGAAAGGCCTGTCAGGTGGAGGAGTTGAGAGAGTTCTGTTTGGTGGAGATGGAGACCTTTGAATCCTTCTTCCTCTTTGCCTTCTTCTCGGAGATAACTGCAGGTATTCAAACAAAACTTCTTCTTCTCCGACTCTTGACCTTGTGGTGATTCTTCTCATGAGTTTTTAGGCCTGCACTGCTGAAACCAGTTGATTCTTCCCCTTGGAGTCGCTAGATATGCAAATAATAGCTCTTATAAGCAAGAAAATTGCAGCAGATGCATATCAACTTTGCTGCAATAAAAATGAGACCTCTAGTGTCCCACCGGGTGTGCCAAAACTGTTGTTGCAGACTCACAACACCCCGGATGCAGATCAGGCTTCTAGGTTGATGTTCTCTAGCATCCAGTGTGATTGCACAACATGGAATCCTCTCTCCAAGTGTGGGACTTGTGAAGATGAGAAAATATTCTCCAGAGAAGGCTGGTTCCTATTCCTCTGTTTTAGATCTATGCATTTGTAAAACTGCGAGGGTTTACTAAACCTAATCTAACTCCAAGGAGACAGGAAGAAAATGCATAAATAAAACCTAACTACAAAGGTGATGCACCGAGGAATATTAGACATTTGTTTTGCAAATTTAACACGAGACCATAAAAATGCAATACAAACACCATGCACAAGTGATAAGAAACTGTAATAAGAGATCAAAACGAAAAGAATGAATACATGAGAGGGTTAAGAATCAATCACAAACATATATATTATTGCTCAAAAGTCAATACAATATATCCTTGTATTAAGAGGCAAAAAGAAAGAAAACTGGCATTACAACCTATAGGAGGTATGAAAGCTCCACAAAATCTCTTGTTGCAAGTGAGGGAAGAAGGGAGGATGCAAAACAAAAATGTCCCCCCTTTAAAAGGGCTAAATCTTTACAATATATATCAAGAAATGAGAGAGGAGAGAAAATTCAGAATCTACTCCAACCACTTCTTGGTAGCATTTAAATCATCTCATTATGATCAAGCGGGGATCCTTAAAACCCATACCGGTCGTCATTTTGAACCGAGATACGAGAAGGTGACCCATTCGCATTAAAGTTGGTTGTTGAAATGTCATTACCACGCACGTGACAAATTTTCTTGATTTTCTCTCTCCAAAATCCACCAAAATGCAAGATTAACCCCAAAATCATGTAGAGAATTTCAACACTTTACGTTGATATAAAGAACGTGCAAATCCGAGCTTTGATCGAAAGATATGTCGATCTGAAGATCTAGGGCACAAAACAGGCGAAAACGGATTTTTAAATTTCTTCCCGTGCTCGCACACCGGATGACACATGTCATGCATTGATTGGAGCGCAATTCTCTCTCCTCTTCCTTACCGTGGGTTTTTTTGAAAATTTTGACTTTTTGATGATTTTGGAACATTTTTTCATTTTTCCCCGCGTCCCCGCCACTTGGGACACGTGGCATGCATTGATTGGTCGACAGGGGCGCGGGGGAGACCTTTGCTTTTAAACTTTTGGCCAAAACTTTTGCCAAATTCTCTAACTCCTCCCCGAGCTCCGCACCTCCCTGCTCCATTGACACGTGTCCCCTACTATCCCAAATGTCCCAAATTGCTTCAAACCTTTTCGGCCGGTCGCCCTTTTCATGTTTTGGACGTTTTCCTTGGCGACACGTGTCATGCATGCGTGATTCGTCCACGGCCTCGCTGCATTTTCACGTCCATCGCGTCCTTCTATCCCGGATGTCCCAAACTGTCTGGGACAAAAACTTCCGATCCGCCCGAAATGGGCTTCCATGTCCTTTCATTCCAAATGTCCAACACGTCCGTGGCGTGACTTATTGGCCCTCGGCTTTTTCTATCCGCCCCACGCTTCCTTTTCTCCCACTTGTCCCGGTCCACATTTCCCGCTTTCGACCGAATCTTTCTCTCTTCGCGTATTTGTCCCAGAAAAATGTCCCAGGGACCGCTAGAAACATGAAAGTTCTCCATTCAATCAATCCAGTGGGCGCTCCTTAAGGCCCAAATGTCCCAAAATTTAGTTGTTTTTCTTCTAACTTTCAAGCCGAAACCACATTCGCTCCCTTCGTGTACATTTGTTCCACTTGTCCCATTTGGTCTTAAGAACACCTGGCGCTACGGAGGCGTTTAATTCCAATCTTATCCACAAAAATTTGGAATCCTATGATCCGAAATCCAAGAAATTTTGTGATCCCCAACTGCTCCTGGACAAGGACTTAGCCGATTTTCACAATTTTTTTCGCCCAAGCTATTTTCTACAACTTTTCGCATTTTCTAGAGAGTTGCTGTTTGGTGTGACAGAGAGTTAGAAAAATTTCAGGATACATTATATCATGATTTTTGATCCCCCCAATCCATCCATTTGCCCACTCGAGAACTCGAGTATGTTATCAAATCATTTCTTGGGAAATTTGCATCTGAAGGTTCATCCCAAATTTAAGTTTTTTCCATCCATCCAATCAACAATCTATCAAGAAATATTATAGCGTCGATTGGAATGAGGAATGCAACGCAAGGCCTTCAAGTAATTAAACACTTCTTTTTTCTCCACCCACGCTAATGCCTCCCAAGCCAAACCACCCCTTTGATCCTATACTCACGAGCCACTCATGTCTCGCCGGCATGCATGTTGGCTCAAGAAGACAATGACAAATGAGAATGCGTGTTCTATTTCATTAGCTGAATGTTTCTCAATTATGAAACATTACACACAGGTAGAGAGAGAATGCCTTGCCATAATTTTTGTCAACAAAACATTTGAGATATTACATGTTAAACCAGGAAACAAGGGTCATTGTAAAGACAGACCATTTACGAACATTTCTCACACAAGGATCTTTATCTAAAAGGGTTGGCTATTTCATAACCTTAATGGGAGAATTTGAGTTAACGTTCATGAACCAGAAATCATTAAGGGAAAAATCATTGTAGACTAGTTAGCTAATAATCCACTAGATGAAGGTGAGTTGGTAGATCTAGACTTTCCTGATGAGTGTGTATACTTTGTCAAAACCAGGCCCCCCATTTCTACATGTCCCTGGTATACTGATATCATCAATTTTATCATGGACCATACATACCCGAAGGTGCCACATCACAACAAAGAAGGTGGTTACGCATTATTACCACTAAATATGTTGTTTTAGACCAAGTACTCTATCGTAGAGCCTTCGACAAAGACATGCTTCTAAGATGCATTGACATAGAAGAATCCAAGAGGATTCTTCATGAATCCCATAGTGGGATATGTGGGGCCACTTCGATGGTCACACCACTACTCGCAAAATACATCGGATGGGCTATTTTTGGCCCACTCTCGAGCATGATGTAGTGGAATTTGTACGTAAGTGCCACAAATGCCAAGAATTATCTCACGAGATTCACATGCCAACACAATCCCTACAACCAATAGCGACTCATGTGGCCCTTCTCCATGTGGGGTCTAGACTTGATAGGGAAGTTCTCTCCCTCATCAACCGATGGCCATAATTTTATAATCACAGCCATGGAATATTTTACCAAATGGGTGGAGGCCATGCCTCTCACCACCGTACCAGGTTTGGTAATTACCAAATTCAATCAACCAAATTACTCCGCAGTATGGTGTCCCGCAATTCATTATCTCAGATAATGGCACGTCCTTTAAGAATGATGAGGTCCATGAGCTATGTAGCAAGTTCAAGATAAACCATCACATGACCTCTCTTTACTACCCTCAAGCCAATGGGCAGGCCGAAGCGACAAACAAAACGTTAAAATCTATTCTCCTCAAAACAGTCAAGGAGAATAAGTGAGATTGGCATTTAAAACTATATCCGGCCTTGTGGGCCCATCGAACCTCAATAAGAACACCAACAGGAGCAACTCCTTTCTCACTGGTATTCGGGCGTAAGGCCTTCTCCGCTTGAGGTTGAAATACCTACTCTATATCTCATTACAAGGGATTCTGGATGAAGAAGCTTACAGGGAGGCACGCCTCTCAACTAGAAAGCCTTGACAAGGCCAGATTAAACACCAAACAACGGCACAGAGCCTATGCTGACCGGATGTGCCGGAAGTACAACAAAAAAGTCTATGAGCGAGAAATATATGAAGGAGATTTAGTTCTAAGACTGGACAGCTAGATCGATAAGAAAATTGGCGAAGGAAGGAAGTTCGGCCCAAATGGTTGGGCCCATATCGAGTCATGAAAGACTACGAAATGGTGCATATCTCTTGTGCACACTAGAAGGTGAGGAATTCGGTGAAACTGTCAATTCCTTGCATCTTAAACGGTTTTACGCATAAAACATCAAAATCACCACTTGTACATTATAGTTACCTACATTGCATTAGTCTTTTAGCCGCTTCATTCGTCAATTTCGTAAAAAGTGGTAGTCTAGAACTTGCTCTTAAACAATCTGCTTACAAATTTCTCAAGATATTGGCAAAAGCATTCATGTCACATCTCTCCAAGCATCATCAACTATTTTTCAAATCTTCTCATCAATTTCGACAGACATAAACATTGATTTTAAACCATACCAAGACCTAAATACTTGGCTTTGCTCTTTCTTTCTCGCTAGGTGAAGTTGTCCTTGCCTACGGTTTGTTCTCCTAAGCTTCTTGGTGTCACATCTATCCCTCTTAAATCTCTTGAATGAAAGGATATCCCAAAATCATAGATTAGAAATGTCAAAATCAAATAAAATCAAAAGCACCAAGCAAAAAAAAATTATTTTACACTCTTCTTTTCGCCTCATCAACCTTCGGTGATAAGCCCACATCTCTTACTTGTGATGTGAGGTTGGGAAAGGAAAGAAGTGCCCTTACTACGCTCCGTATCTTACCTTTGGTGACAAACCCATGCTTCTTACTAGTGGCGTGAGGCAGGGTGTGGGGGTCCAATCACACAAAGCTAACAAATCTTGGTATGCTAAAAACACAAATCAAATTCTGTTAAGAGAAAGCAAATATCCAAATATCCAAATTCCAAAGAGATCAAATCCTCAAAACCAGATTTTGTCAACCAGGTTTCCATTTATGAATCTAAGTCTAGATAAACTAAAAAGTAAGTGGCCTTCTAAGCTTGGTGGTAGTTCTAGGTAGGGTGGGTGTGTAGGTCCAAATTTGGCTTCTGTTACTAGTTTGTCTGTCTCTCATCATTCCATTCAGTCAAACTCATACAACTTGTGCCCTTCCTAATTCTTGGTGTTGAGCCCTCGCGTCTTACTAGTTGTGTGGATTTGGGATTGGGGCAAGTTCATCTCTTTATCACTATACATTCATCACGTCTTGCCAACATCAGAGGAAATTACACACATTGCCCAAAGAGTTCAAAAGTTCAGTACTACCATATGTTAGTATCATCTCATATCAACACTACAAAAACATACAGAGTAAAATTTTCTATCTACTATCATTGGTTATCCATTGCATACATTCTAGAAAACATGAAAAATAGTATTCTAAAAGCATCTAAATACACATATAGAAATAAGTCACAAACTTCAAGATAGGCAAGAGTCTAGATCCAAAGATATATATATATATATATATATACAAATCAAGTTTCGTATACAATGCCATCATGCACTAGGCATGGTCAAAAATGCTCAATGAGCCCGAAAAGTACAAAAACACTCGTATAAACATCTGACAAAATACTACAAAAATAGTCTCTCAATCCCTATGGGATCCCTCAGAGGGTGCGTGGCCACGCCTAGGACTCCAGCTCCGCCGGCGCTCTAATGCACCGAGGGGCTCGTGGGTCACGCCCGATAGCCGCCCATCTCACTACGAGAATGGCTCCTCCTCATCAGGCGCTGGATGTCCTATATCCAGCCACCTCCATGTGGAGAGAAGTCATAATCTTCACCACATACCAGACAGAGGCAAAAACATCGGTGTGCCTACCGGCTGCTAAGGGCTCCCCACGTCCACGGAAAGCTTAGCACGAGTCTTCTCTGAGGGGAGAAGCAAGGTATCGGTACACACTCAGTGAATCAAGTCTCGCCACTCATCAACAGTCACTGCAAACAAAGGAGAAAATAAGTTAGAAAATAATCAACGATAGAATCAAGAGTAAATGAAACAAAAAGAAATAAACAAACTAAGATGAATCTAACTAAAACAAATATCAGGAGAAGAGTGACAACTCACTAGGATCACCAGGCCTCCAAGAAAGATCTCTAGGATTCACACCCCCGCCACCGACCGGTGCCCCGCCCATGTCTGGGGCAATGTGATGACCTATAATAGACTCGCCATCTCCACCTAAGTCATGAGAGAGCAACTCCTCCGAAACTAGAGTCACTCTCTCTCGCACTCCGCCCGCCTCTCTATCATGGAGGATCTCCTGGGTATCATGCCACTCAAGATCGCTATCATCCCCCCACCGCCGTCTCACTAATCTCCATGCCCTCTGTCTCCTCCTCGGTCTCTCCCCTAGTGAACTCCTCAGACTCGGAGTCCACATCGATGGGCTCATCACTACTATGAGCAGGACCGATGACAATCTGAAGTAAGGGTGCTTGAGGAGCACCAGCTCTCCCTCATGCACGTGCCACCCTCCTATCCGCAATAGGAGTACCAACCGTAATAATGGTCCACCCCCGACCTCTAGGACCTTCCTGAGCCTCATGGATAGATCTATACACTGGCACCACCGAGGAAGCATGCCACTATAGGGAGGCCAAATTGCTCGAACTCACAAAGGGGTGTACCTCCAACTTCCTCACCCCGTCTATCAACTCAAGGCATGGTCCGGCAGGAAATCAGTGTAATGGTATCCTCTCCCCATACCCTCGCATGGCTTGATAAGGAGTGGCCTCCATGTCTCAAAGAGTCGTGAAACCACCGGCTAGTGGGGTGCTCTAAGAACTATCATCCCCATCCATCTCGCGCTGCCTTGATGACCCCGTGGATCCTCCATCTCTACACCTCTCCCATACGGATAATATGCTCATACACCCAACTCATGAAAAGAGTCGTGGCTCAAGGATCGCCCCCAGTAAACCGACTACCCCGTATAAGTCATGGTAGGTAGTCCCGGGATATATTCTCCCCAAGCATGACACATCCATGACCCTCAATTTGTGTAATAATAGGAGTCTAGCAATACAAGAGGGTGTCCCTCCCTTTCCCCAATCAGTCTAGATGCAAGGATGCCCATGATGGCCTTACGGAGCAAGGGAATGTCTCGACTCAATAATAAAGCGGATCCTCACGCCCTTCTTCGACCCCCCATCGACACAACCACATCTCCCATATAGGTGGCCCACTGAACCACCTGTGATCTAGATACAACTATCTTAAGAGATAGCCGCGCCAAGGATCAAAACCCCTAGTATACAAGGTAAACATCCTCCAGAGTGATAGACCACTCACCCCTAACTCCCCAAGGCAATCGGAAGGTATTCCGATCCTCATCCCAATATGAGAAAAGTCACACAATATGTGATCGGCAGTGCAACATGAGGAACTTGTGCAATCCTCTATACACCAGCCCTCTAAAGAGTATCCCACTCTACCTGGGAGAGTGCCTCCAACACTACCGAGAGCCAATCACACTCCCTCTCCCGGCTCCATCTAATGTACTCCTCCTTATTCTGCATACACCAAAACACGCAAAAGGAGTAAGTTAGTACCAAAATTGCGTTGGAAAAACTATTAAGAACATGCAAGAATGCTAAAAATGAAAAACAAGTCAAGTAAAGTGTTGTTTTGACACTCTGTAACGGACCACCACCTGCAAGCAAGGTGGTGGTTCCATAACCTCCGCCTTCTAAGGTGGCGGTCCCAGAATCCGCTGCCCTACTCAGGCAGCGGTCTTGTCCCACGAGTTCAAATGGGTCATATGCCCTAAAAATGCTCAAAAACACAAAAATTGACCATTTCAACCAAAACAAAAGCCTACCCATTAGGCGCCCCCCCTAAGTGACCCTATTAACACTAACATTTCTAAAAATGACCCCCTAAGAGAAAGATTTCGACATTTTAACATTTTTTTGCAAAAACAAGAAATTGAGAAGAAATAACTCGATATCTCATGGGTCGACATCCCGCTCTCGAAGGCATGATCGCTATCTCACCACAAACGTTTTATGGCTATACTCTCATCGAAAACCATCACCGTGGGTCTCGAGCTCAAAACTATCAAATCAACACATGCAAATGAATAGGAAAATGAGCCCATTATATATATATATATATTGTTTTGACTCATTTTAAATGCCCCTTTCGCGGGTTTGGAGCGCCAACAAAGGTAAGTTCTTATCCCCATGCAAATGGTAAGTCCTCATTTCATATTAATTTAGTATTTATTTTCTCGACTTATTTTATCTATTTGCACTTGAGTTCTCTTTTCATTTTGTAGGTAGCAAGAATTTGGATGGCGTCACTTCGACACATGGGCATGTCAGGTATAATTTCTAACTTCCCGTTTTGGGACCACCATACTCGGACCCACCATTTTACGCCTCTTTATGGCTAAAATGCCTCTCCGATGGGGAAATATGTACGTACCCAAAATTGTAGGGTACTGCACCACCGAAACAATGTTACACATGCCCCAATGATGATACAGTTGCCTCGCAAAGTGTTCGGATCCAGAGAAGCTTGTGAAGTATATGTTAGCATCCCAAATGCTTTATCCAAGTTCCTTGTGCTTTGCTTCTATCCCTTGTCCCCCTTTTTTTGGCCTTTTGACCTTGAATGAAACCACCGCCCATGCCGTGGTGGTGGTCCTTCACGCGCTTTTCCAAAGACGTTCCTTTGATCGCAACTTGCGTGAATTTTCAACATTTACCAGCTTTTCTCAACCACCTTAGCTTGTATTTATGTTTTTGTTCCTGTAATAGTGTTTCTCCATTGTTTAATGGTAAAAGAGTTCCATTCCAAGTTACCCTTTGGTGAATGGGAATTCTATAAATAGCTGGTTTGTTTTCAAACAAATGGCCCCTCATCCTCTCAATTCTCTTGTTCAGTTTTTTAATTCCTTGCTTAGAATTTTGTTAGTTTCATGTTTTTCTTCCATTGTTGGCATTTTGGAGGTCATATCATCTTCTTGTTTCAAGTCTCGTTTCATTGCTACTGCATGCAGTTAGTTTAACATAGAATAGCTTCATTTCTAGACTAGAATCCATTAAAGTTGTAGGTTTTGTTTTGTCACAAGGATAATTTCTGAAACTCTCGGTACACTTGTGTTGTATTCCCACAATAAATCTCACTAGGAATTACATAGTCAAGCTCTGTTCACTTGCGTTATCCCTCTCCTACTCGCATTATATTTGGTCTATATCTAAAGCTACCATTGTTCGATTGCTATCTTCATTGATACTATCATATACACACTTTCTGGATTCACGAGGACACAAAGGAACGAGGAGATCACACTCGAGGGATGAAATCACACACAACCGGATTTACCACTGTTCTCAGAATGCCAGTTTGAGCTATCAAAGTTCTAAATTACAACATATCAAATAGAGTAGTGAATTATTTCATTTCGCTTAAAAATTTCACTCTCGGTATCACCAAGGAAGCTATGGAGATTGATAGTTTCTGAGAAACTGTGATTCATTCCTCACTTCTGAGGTAGGATCGAGAGCCTTTCAAATTAACATATTTATTTGCTTAGATATTTAGTATAATATCACAATTACATGACGCAAATAGCCATACCAGAAGCTACGTTGTTTGTTTTCATTTTGTTTCTAGATTAGTTGTCCATTTTATAGATATACTAGAGTAGTTGCTCTTCAAATTCATTGAAATATGTCATTGAAAAATATAAAAATAGCAGGATGCTTGCATAGTGTAAATACCTCTTTTGTAATCAGTTTACTTAAATGTTAGAGAGTTGAATCATCTTTGTATGACAATCACAAGACCTAGAGAGCCTAGAGAATATATATTTGAACCTATAGTGCCTCAACCAAATCTACCAACGACTTTAGCTGATATAGATCAGGACCTTAGGATACGGGTATTTCGAGCCACAATAAACTTACAAGCAATTATTGAGCAACTAAGAGGATTGAATATCGAAGACGACAAAGCTTACACATTCTCGGTCAAACCATCTCGTATTATAGATTTCCTAGATAAAACACCCGAATGACCGTGAAAGGGTTCGAACGAGAACAAACATTTGGTTGCGATCCTTTGGTTCCACAACCTAACGCAAGAGACCTCCTTATTGATATAGACACTAGCTTACGCATCCAAGTTGCCAGAACACCTATTAGGTACTCCGAGAAAATCATACAACTTCTAGTTCTAAATGTAGAAGTTGAAAAGGCATACGATTACTAGATAGTCAGAAGAAGGGATTGATTCTTCACATGACCATAACAGGACCTCAACAACCACGTACTCACGGTTTTGATCCCAAAGTCCCACAACCCAATGGCCCCACAAATCAGTCAAGTATTGACACCAGCTTGCAAACGCTGGTGTTTAGATCTTCACCACTCCCGCCAGATATTATAGCACAGTTTTCTATATTAAACATAGAAGCCAATCAATCCAATATTTTCTGGGCTAGACTAGAAAACCACCCATAGCTAACCACAAAATCCACTAAAACGACCTACCACTACTTTCATGACCTTTTTTGGAGATATATACGAAGCTCCCATAGGTCACTTCCCATGTATCCAACAACCAAGAAATAGGATCTCGGCAGAGCTCGACATCGATTGGAGCCTCCGAGTAGCCATTATATCCGAACGAGCCATTACACCAATCCAGGTTAGGAGGGCCTTCTTCACCTTAGATTTGCATATTCCATTATTGCGTGTTGAGGATTTAAGATTACCCGATTAGCTTATACATATCCATTCATATTCAACATTCACCAGCTATCTCGACACGACCTTGGGAAGTCGGGTATGAGGAAAGGGTACTTGTAGATTCCCATGCTCACTTGTCACTTTTCCATTGTAAAGAAACCTTCGAAAAACAACGCTATGATACCAATTTGTAGAAATTAGGCAAATAAAACAACGAACAACAAAAATAAAATAAAGAATATTGCAAAAAAATAAAGTATTCCAAACTCAAATCAACACTTCTATGCATATATATCTTCTTCTCTCCGAGCTTGACTCAATACAATATGTGTAAAAACACTTATAATTGCCTCTAGTATATAGAGGTCTTTCATTTAACAATAGAACACAACTCTAAAAATAGAGCAACCTTAATAATAGAACTATCATCTACAATAGTACAAGTTGTCTTTCATTATTTAAAAAAAAAATTATCTTAAAAATAGGGACATCTAATTAAAACTAACCTATGCATGGAAAAACAAGTTGCTTTTTACTTTTCTTAATAATAGTGATCCCTTGCAAGAAAATTTCCACTACCTTAGCAAAACTCGATGGAGGAAGTGATACGAACTAGGTGTGAATCCTCGAAAATTTAAAATCTTGCGACTGAGGGGACCATTGCGAAGAGCCTTTGAACTTTTGAACTCTCGGCGGTTAAAAAATTTGATCGAGGAAATTGATCCTGGCAAAGGGTCCCCTTCTTCCCAACCCTCGGGGAAGGAGATCCCCTCTTTAGTTAGCGGGCTTGAGGTGTGTGGTCTGCGCCCTCGGAGGAATTCAAGGTGGGCGGGATCGAATTCAAAATCTCCAAGGAATCGGTTCCTGTTGATCTTCCCTGTGAGAGAAAAAAGGACTTTGTGGATATCCATGAAAAGAGGGCAATTTGCTGCAAATTCGTTGGTGCCAATTTCTCCAGGAGGAAAATTTGGAACTGGATTTACTGGTTCTGGGCAAGGAGGGAAACCTCAAGGTCCTCTTTCTTTAGAAACGACTTCTTTCAAGTCTTGTTTCATTCTGTGACCTCTGGAAAAAGTTTTTTAAAGGGGGGCCCTGGTTTCTAAACTCCTCCAACTTATATATGAGGCCTTGGTCCCCTGATTTCAATCCAAAGGTGGAAGCTATTCACAGAGCTCCGCTCTGGCTAAATTTCCCAATCTCCCCGTGGAGTTCCAGAACTCTGCCTCTCTAAAATCCATCACCAGCTCACTCGGTTCTTGGGTGCCTATTTCCAATCCGTCTCTTTTAAAATGGAGAAACCCTTCGATGTGCATTTGTGTTGATATGGACTTATCTTCCCCCTGCCGAGTTTTGTATTGTTGCTTCCCCTAAGGGTCCCAGATCATCAGAAATAATCTATGAAGGGTTGAGCTTTAAGTGCTTCTCTTGCGGGGCCTTGGGCCATTTGAAGAAGGATTGTCAGGGTTTTGGAAAAAAGGATGGATCCCTCTTTTCCTCTCATTCATCTGGATCGAGATTGGTTCTAGCTCAATCCTCTGCCCCTTCCCCCTGTGTCTCTCTTGTTGAAGGTGGTTCGGAAGGACTGCAGTCTCTCTTTTGCCCCTTGTTGGCCTTTCGGAAAACTTAAGTCCTCGCTCGTTGTTAAAGGAGACGGAGGATGTGCATAGGGATTCAGGTGCTCTTGTCTCCTTGATTAAGGAAGGAATTGTGTGCAGGGGAAAGCCTCCTCGATGGAAACTCTTAGCGGGTGGATTTTGAATAACAAATGTCGGGCTTTGGATCTGCCCAACTCCGATCAGGGAATCTAGGAAGATGGTGAGATTGTTCCAGAAGATTTAGTTCCCATCTTGGTTCCTTCTAAACTAGCTTCATGTCAAGATGGTATGGGGGTTCTGCTATGTGTGGCTCCATAGGTAAAAGGGGAGAAAGTCAAAGCAGGAGGTGGCCCAATTGGAGGTCGATGCAGGGAAGCAAAGAACCCTGAAATTTGATCTTACTGATCCCGGAAGGTGAAACCCCTTCCCTGTGTTCAATGAAGTTCTTCTCCTGGAATGTCAGAGGTCTTAATTCCTCTACAAACAACAACGCTTGATCAAGCGTTATATCCTCTCCTCGAGGCTTGTCTGGTTCTTCTTCAAGAAACTAAGTTACCTGTTGCCTTGAAGTCGAGTGCCTTTGGAATAGGTCTTTTAGAGGTTGGAAAGGAGTCTTTTCGGACTCGATTGGTGCTTCAGGGGCTCGGGATTGTTTGGAAGGAAGGCGTTGTAATGGTGGAATTGCAAGCTCAATCCCTCAACTGGAAGCTTGTAAAAGTAAGTTTCGGCGCTCTCAGCTTAATTTTCTTTTATATAATGTTTATGCTCCCTCTAGCATATTGGGTAAAAAAACTCTCTGGGGGATTTGCTTCATTCGGTCTCTGCCCTGGGTGATCAGATGTTCATTCTTGGCGGGGACTTTAATGCCATCTCTGATAGCAGGGACAAGAAGGGGGGGATCATCAAAACCTTCAGTCCCAAAAAGATTTCTGCTCCTTCATTAGGGAGGGGGCCTTTTGGATTTAGAGCCTAAGCAGGGCTGGTTTACCTGGAGTAATAAGCGTAAGGGCTTTAGCAACATTGCGGAAAGACTGGATAGATTTCTGTTAGTCCCAATTTGGAATCTAAATGACATTGTGCTTGAATGTTCCATTTTACCATGGTCTGGGTCGGATCATTTTCCGTGTCCTGTCTATTAATTTCGATGTTTCCCCTCCTAGATCCCCATTCAAATTCGAGCTAATGTGGTTAAGGGATGCTTCTCTTGAAGGTTGGGTCGACCTTTGGTGGAACTCCTATAAAATCGAGGGTTCCAAGATGTTTGTGCTGGCTCAAAAACTGAAAAGACTAAAAAAGGATTTGCAAGAGTGGAACGTCAAGTATTTCAAAAACCTCTTTCAAGAAAAAGCTAGAGTTGAAGCTGAATTGAAAGCCCTTAATTTAAAAGTTTTCAGTGATGGGATGCACCAAGAGGATTTTGCTCTTGAAAAATCTCTCTTAAGTGAGTTAGGAGAATTGCTTCTCAGGGAGGAAATATATTGGAAACAAAAATCTAGGGAGCTCTGGCTGAAGGACGGTGATAGAAACACTAAATTCTTTCATGCCTCTTGTAAAGCAAAAAAAGGAATTCAATTTCATTTCAGAAATTAAGAATAGTGAAGGGGTTCGTCTGGTGGAGCAGAAGGATATCATCTCTAAAGGGATTAATTTCTTCTCCTCCTTGCTAGCTAGGGGATGTTGCCTCCTTTGAGGCCGAGCAGACCTCCCTCTTGGATGGCATCCCTGCTCTCATCTCTCGAGAATCAAAATGTTGAGCTCTTGAAGCCTTTCTCCTTCTTAGAAATTGAGAAAGTTGTATTCTCCTTGGAGAAGAATAAAGCCCCAGCCCGGATGGCTTCCCTGCCATTTTTTTTAAAATTTTGGGGCATTGTGGGTTATGATGTATGGGTGGCTGTGGAGGCTTCAAGAAGATCCCGCTCGGTGCTCGGAATGCTTAATAATACCTTCATCTACCTTTTTCCTAAAATGCATCAACCTTCCTCCTTCGGGGACTTCAGGCCAATTTCCCTCTTGTAATACGTCTTACAAAATCATTTCCAAGGCCATTTCCCTTCGTTTGAAACCTATTTTGGATCCCCTCATTTCTCATGAACAAACTAGATTCATGCCTAGTCGATCTATCCTTGACGGTGTCATCTTGTCTCATGAGCTGACTCACTCTCTCTCTTCCTCTAACACCCCTGGTATGATGCTAAAATTAGACATCAACAAAGCTTACGATAAGCTTAATTGGAGGTTTCTCATTAGGGTCCTTCTTAAGTTTGGCTTCTCCAAGCACCTTTGTGAGTGGATTTTCAGTTGCATTTCTCGGCCCCTCCTTCTCCGTTCTTATTAATGGGAGTGTTGAGGGTTTCTTTGGTAGTAATCATGGTATTAGGCGGGGGATCCCCTGTCCTCTTTCTTATATATTCTTGTGGCGGAAGCCCTTGGCAGATCCATCAAAGTCAAATTGGGGAAGGTAAGATTAATGGCTTAAAGATTGCGGATGGTATTCCTCCTCTTACTCACCAGCAATTCGCAGATGACACTTTTCTGTTCGGCAGGGCCTCCACCCGGAGGCTAAGGAGTTAAAGGATTCTTTGGACAGATACTCTAAGGTGGCAGGGCAAGATGTTAGTGTGGCTAAATCCTGCATTTTCTTCTTCAATGTTGCCTTGCAAACAGAGTCAAGAATTCTAAATATTTTCAATTTCAAAAAAGGACACCTGCCTGTCAAATATCTCGGTATTCCTTTGTTTAAAGGTGCAGGTAAGAATTCCCTGTGGAATGATTTACTCAGTTCTCTAGATGTTAAATTGAATGCTTGGAAAGGTAAATGGCTCTCCCTCACCGGAGACTTATGTTGATTAAATCAGTTCTATGTGTTGCTCCTCTGTATCTTCTTTCGGTCCTTAAAATCCCTAAGGGTGTTCTTGATAAAATTAAGGGCATTTTGAGAAAATTCCTGTGGCAAGGTCTCTCCGAGGAAAAGAAGCTTCCCCTGATCAGCTGGATACATTAACAAATCCTAAAGAGCTTGGTGGCGTGGGCATCCTAAATTTGGGTTTGCAAAACGTGGCACTTGGTGCTAAATTGGTCTGAAGCTTATCTCCAATCCCAACAGTCTTCTCAGCCTGGTCTTCGAGAAGAAATATCTGGGTGCTCCCCTTCCTGAGTCCATCCTCCGGGTGGCGAACCCTCCTAAGGGCTCACATATATGGAATTTCATGATTGAATGTAGATCTCTGTTTGTCTTTTATGCGGATTGGAGAGTGGGTAATGGAGAGAAAGCTCTCTTCTGGGATGATCCATGGAATGGATACCCTACCCTTGGGACTCTCCTACTTTTGAAGACATTAAGAGGAGATTGGGTGAATGGGGTCCTTACGTTTCTAACTATGGGGAACTGAATGATTCCCTTCCCTCCATGTTGCAATGGAAAAAAGTGGACCATTTGAATCTCTCTCCTGATTTAAAAGCTAATTTTTTAATCTATTTTGCAGGAAAGGTATATTTTGATCTCAAATAAGCAGGATGAAATTGTTTGGACCGCAGCTCCCTCGGGATCTTATTCCCCTCATCTTGGCTACCTCCTACTCCATGAGGATGTTGCCTCTCGAGAAACCCATATGGAAGGATTGTTGGGACTCCCAATGCCCCCTAAAGCTGGTCTTTTCACCTGGATGGCCTTTAAGGGTAAGATTTTAACTCAAGAAAGAAGGAAAAAATTTGGTATTCAAGGTCCTACCAGATGCCTTCTATGTAAAAAGGATGTGGAAGATAGAGACCATTTGCTTCTACATTGCCCCTTTGTTGTTGAATGTTGGAACTGGTTGTGTGCCAAGCTTAACCTTCCGTGGGTCCAACCTAAATCCCTCTGGATGTTATCCTAGCCTGGCCTATTAATTCTCACTCAGGGGCTTTTTCTTCTATTTGGTTGTGTAGTCTTGGTGCTTCTGCTGTTGTGGCACATATGGTGGGAGAGAAATAAAAGGCTTTTTAGGGAGGAATATGGCTCAGTGGAATCGGTTCTCCTTAGGCTGGAAAGGGCTATATCCGAAGTTGTGTCTGCTAATTGGTCTAGATCTTGTCCTTTTACTTCCCATGACAGGTTGCTTGAAAGAAGTTGGCCAATGATAATCAAGCCTGGGGATGGTGCTATGAAGTCTTCCATCTTCCTCCCTGGCTAGAAGAAACACAATTTGGGCTCCCCCTTCCAGTGGGTTTTTAAAACTAAATTTTGATGGGGCTTCTAGGGGTAATCCGGGGGCCTCCGGTGTTGGATGTCTCATTCACAATTCCTCTGGTGAGGTGGTTATAGCTGCTTCATACAAACTCAAGGAGGGTACTTGCAATGCTTGCTGAGATACAAGCCCTTAGCAATGGTTTGCTTCTCGTTGCTTCCCTTAATATTGAAAATCTGGAAATTGAAGGGGACTCCATGATAATCATTAACACCATCATAAAAAAAAGAGCTTTGTCATGGAAGTTGGATCTCGAAGTTCAGAAGGTCTTATGGACGTTGTCTAAATCAAAAATGGAGTATTAAACACATTTACCGAGAAGGCAATCAGTGTGCCGATTGGCTAGCGAATAAAGGCATCGAGCAAGATTGTGGGGAGAGGGTGGCTAATAATTGTTCTGCATGGGGGGGGCTTACAAATGATTGCCTCGAAGGACTCATCCCATCATGAAATCGATGACAACTTCCCCACGTGTGAAGCGTAAGGCACTTATTTAAGACCGGTTGGTGGTTGTCTCATTCATTTCCCTTTGCTCTGTGAAATGGCTCCTCCTAGGGCTCTGTGCTTGGCTCTTTCTTGTGATGTGAGAGAAATGGCATTCAGAAATAGGGTTACTGATGGTAGGCTGGAAGATTTTCCTCATCTCTTGTGAGAGGACCTGGAGGTAGTTAAATTGGTTTTGGGTCTGGAGTTTCTAAATTTGGAGGGGTGGCCAAGGGTAAATAGTGGTATTGCCTCCATTTTCATGGAAAATTTGTTGGTTCTGCATCCTTCGAAGGTGGAGGTTGTTAAGTCATGGCTCACTAGATTTTCCCCATCTTCTATGGAAACCTTGCATCGGAGGTGGCCAACTTTCAACTTGGCTTCATGGCCTGCTCACGATGTCACCTCGGGCTCGTCGGTTGGTGATGCCTCGGCCTTCCCGGAACTCGAACACCGCTTCAAAGTTCTGCTGGAGTTTGCTGAGTCCCTCACGTCCTACGTGAAAGATAAAAAGGTGGGGCATATTCGCATTCAGTTGCCCAACGTCAAGGCCCTGGGGGCACCGCTTGTTCCTATTCCGATTTGGTGGAATGATTTGCGCTCCTCTGCGGGCGATGCATTCGATTACCTCTGGCGTGGTTGGCTTAATGGCAACTCGGTGGATGGTGAGTCTGATGGCACACTTGCTGAGCTGGATCATGACATACCCAATATGGGTATTAATATTTCTGCCTTTTAGCCCCGTAAGCATAATTCGGGCATAGTTATAGTTATAGAATAAATAGTGGTTTTTGTTAGTATGCCACGATGATGAATGTGGTTATGTTGTTCCCTTGGTCACCAAAAACATTGAGGTTATGCCTCCTTTTTGTAAATAGTAGGAGACTTCCATGGCCACATCCCAACATTCTTTGGATGAGACTCTATTTTCTTGAACCTTAATTTCCATATCAAAATGTTGTGTTTGATCGTTACAATTAAATTTTAACCTTAAATTTGATGTCTATTTTATCTTGACTTAGAAGTATTTTCTTTTTGTTTTGAGAAGTCAAACTAAACATCCTAATATATCAACCTTATTGTGGAGTTTGGAGCTTGGCTTTTTCCCATTTTTCCTTTTTCAAACCCAAGACAATGGTGTAGCTAGATTGAGACCATTTGTCACCACATAACTAAAAATTTGTGAAAATAAAAAAACTTATATAAAATTATTAATCAATTTTTATGTAAAAAATCAAAAATTAACACCTTAAAATTAATATATTTTAAAATTTATCTATTTGTTATAATTCATTACTTTTTCAAAATAAAAATCACATTGATCAATACACGCGTCTTTCTTGGGACTAATGGCTAAAAACATTCTCGACCATGGAAGATGATTTTAAAACTCAAAGCTACTATTCCATTTGCAGCTGGAGTTCCCAACTTTACAAATAACTATTACATATGATCTAAGATTCCAAAGCTTAAAACTATTTCTTTGAGGATTTATAAATCGATTATGGTTGTGCTTATAATTTATATAGACTTTTGAAATCTTCATTTCTATTTATGGTTTTTAATGACTCAATGCCAACCTTGTATATAGGAATTTGAAAAGAGACATATAAATTATAAATAAATATACAGCTCCAATGTCCCAATACCAACCTCTACAATGGATAATTCATATCACAAATTTATCTTTCTCAAACATCATGATTCTTTCTAAGTTGTTTTACATATAATCCGTGTTAATATAGCACATGGCTCGTGTTTGAAGAAATGATACAGGGATTGCTTCAACTTGGAATGGGAATGCATGACTGAATGGCAGTCTTGACTTCAGTAATTGTGGGTTTCGCCCCAAGAGGTGCTTCTTTAACCTGCAATAATACAAACTCAACATCTTTTAGTTTGAGAATTTAATATAAAAACAAACATAAGAATATAATACTAGAAAACCTTGCATGGATAAGACCACATTCAATTTTCTGACCACTTTTCATAGTTATTAAAACATGGGAAATATTTGTTGGAACTAATCAATACACATAAAGTTGGTAGGGCCTATTCTCTTCACCATTCACAAAATTCATATAAAAATTTTTAAATACATAAAAAATTGTGATTGGTGGAGAGATAGACCCCACCACTTTGTGCATGTTGGACAAACTCCACAAAAAATATATCACTGAAGTGCATACAATAAATATTTCTAATTTACAACTTATGGATATGTAGTCTGAAAAGAAGTGATAAAGCAGGTAGTGTGAAGTAAATATTATCTTTTCTGTCTAATTTTTTCAGAAATATTTAAAGATAAAAGTATAATCTCTACTAATGAACTTTGAACAATCCATTAATTTATAGTTAAAATAGGTAACAATATATTGTGGTTTACTTATTAGGTTGATAGGCCTATATAACATGACTCAGTGCAACTGTCTGCTGCCCTTTTTCATCTAGTACCCTGTCTGCTACCTTTTTCCATCCAATGGCGGACGGGTCTATAAGAGTAGTAAAATGGTACTTGCCTATCGCTCTTTTCCATCCAGCAATAGACAGGTTTCAATTAGAGTGATAAATAATTTCAACTATAAAAAAAAGTTTGAAGAATAATAATAAACAAACAAACAAACAAACAGTTCCATAGGACATATACAGTTATCAGTTAAGGCCTGAAGCATTATTTCTAGTATAATAAGTTTGAAAACTCTAATCAAAATATCATAGGCATTGGAGCTTGGTACCTTAGCTCTAATTTTTGCTACAAAAGTTGCATCAACCATAGAAGACTGTACAGAGTAGGCTTCCAAAAACAGAGAATTGAGTGTCTGCATCAAATCAAGCAATAAACTGTCCCTCCAAGGGCACTGTAACTCAACCAGTGCTTCTCTCTCAATTATAGAGACCTGCACATCTGTGCCACACCCTTCTACAATCTTGAGGGGCTCAGATCCTTCAAGAACTCGGATTTTCTCTTTTCAAACCTGGATGCTTTGGATCGGTCTGTGTCACTGAAATTTCTGCAGCTGCTAACTAGCTCCGGATCTGTAACCTGATTGTGATTGCCTACACTACTGTTTTGTCTGGCTAGTTTTTCCTGTGATCTATTGTTTAACTGTTTGCGAGCTATATCTGTGGTAGGACTGATATTTTTTCCTTTGATCTGGGCTTCCATTTGTTTTGAGCGAACTTCTAACTCTTGTATCTTCCTTCTCAGCTGCTTTACATACTCTATGGCATCCCCCAAGATAGAGGCCTTGTCCATCTGCATTTTTAACATATTACATTGAAAAAACTTTCTCAACTCCTGAAGATCAGAGAATCCAAAGAACTTACAAATTCTTTCACAGTCACTTTTCATTATTGGGAAATTACATAGAAAAACATATAAATTGTCTTAGCCCATGAAAATTCAACAGCAGAGAAATACAAGTTCTTCAAAAATTTAAAACTTGGCAAGCCTACTTTTTAATAACTGGAAGGAACTACAAATTATCAATTTTCCCTTAGCAAACCTGACTTCCATTGAGGACAGGAGAAACAGAAGGATGGTAATGTAGAAAATTTTAGATTGTCTAAACATTTTAATATGTTTTAACATAAACTTTACATATGTTTGCAAGGCCAACTAGTCAAGCAACCAATGATAAATCCACCCCAAAAAGTGGTAAACAGCCCATTAGTTGTTGACCAGTCAGCCTATGCAAAACATGTGATAGATAGACTCTTCCAGACCAATTTAATCAAAAGATATCATATGATTTATTGAAATACTGACCGCACCTTGGTGACAAATGGGACCAGAGTCCTCAGAATAATGAATTTCTCATTGAGTTTCTCCCTCCTCCTACGCTCTGCAAGTACATGGTTTACAGTAAGGTCATCCTGCCCATTTTTGCGAGACCTGCTGCTATTGTTGTCTCCTTCTCTGATTAGTTTAGGGAGCCTTCATTATCCTTGTCTTTGCTATGGAGGCTAGTCACTGTAAACAATATGTATTTGAGCATGCACTGTGGATTGGGAGTGGACTTGTGTTGCAGCAGAAACCCAGCATTGGATGTCCATGGTGAGAATGCACATTGCTCAGGAATATAGTCACTGTGAAATGTTGTTGGGTCAGTCCATTCGCTTTGTGGCAGCTGCTGCTGTTGGAGTATAATTGAAACAGTTCTGGAATAATGGGTGCTCTCTTCTTCGGTTGCTTCCTCTTGGTAAGGTCCTGCATGCTAAAAGCATCAGACTATAAAGGTCTAGGAAGGTTTTAATGTCAAAACCAAGGTAGCAATTTTTTAAAATATGGAAAAAAAAAATGGCCTATCATAAAAATATTGAAAAAAAAAGGCAAATTACATATTTAAAAAATATAATATTTTTAACAATTCAAAGACAATTTTACAAAAATCACAATTATTAATATTAAAATAGTTATATGACAGATAAACTATTTTTAAAAATGTTAAAAAACAAGTGCCGCCAAAGATAAATTCAAAATATATTCAATAAAAACTACTAATTAATTATATTTATTTTGTGTATAACTATTTTCAATTAATTTAAATTATAAATTTCCAAATGCCAAAAAAACTTCACTAGTGTACTGATAAATTCTAAACTCTTACAAAAACAAATTTTGGAATTTTTTTCGTTTTCTAAAGAGTTTTAGCATTGTAAATAATGAAAAAGAAAAAAAACCTATCAGTGGTATGTTCTAGGTCGTTGTGCCTAATCATGTGTGTTTGTGTTTGTGCCTAATCATGTGTGGTCGTTGTGCCTAATCATGTGTGTTTGTTTTGTTTCATTTGTTTGTAGGATAGTGGTAGGCTGTGAGACTTACCAACTACAGGTCAAGAATTCAAATTTTGTTGTCTAATTTTAGTTTGTGCATGCATGTGTAATGTTTTTTTCTTCTGCAAGCTACTAGACTTGCAAGCCACATAAGGATTCAAATTTTGTTGTCTCTGATTCTAGTCCGTGCAAACATGCGTAATGTTTGCTCTTCCGCTCTACATTATCTTAGATGAGATTTTTATTGGTTGATCATGTTTTTTGAAGTGCTAACTTGTCTAATAATTAGATTGCTTCATACATAAGCTAAAAAACCAAGTCTACATGTAAATTTGTGCAGCAAATTTATGAAGTTAAAAAAAAAAAAACTTAAATTCCAAGGCATTTTGATAGATGTGCAGGATACATTGATAGCAAAATAAAGTGATTTAGATAAAATCAATCTCTACAGCCGCAGCATTTGATCAAATTCTCACATAGGTCTAGTCTATGGAAAAAAAAATTCTGAAAGAAACAGTTTACCTGGTGACTGAAGCCCATGGCTCATATCTGACCAAGCCTGAACTGAACTCTTCTGATGCATAGAATTATTTCCACATAGAAGCTGTGCTTCAGAGCCAATATCATTATCATTGGAACAATCTTCCGTCGACATATCTAACTCCATTATTTCGCTCCCGTGCGGTCCAAATTCTGTAACTGTTTTCTCACTTTGTAGTCCAGATACTTGCACAGAAATGTGTGGGTTTTCATATGGGCTTTCTGAAAACTCTTTAGCCTTAACGTTCTGCTCTTCAAAAACTATTCCTGTAGGAGGCTGCACGCTGAGCTGATCCTCAGAGTGGACACAGTGGCATTTCCTGAAGTTTGAGGATTTGAAGTGGATTGCTCGGAACACACTGGTTTTGAGTGATCTACAAGGAGGCTTTTACATGCTGCACCAGTCCCCATCTTCACGTATCTGATAATTGTATCACACACACAATGGTTTCACTTCATATATTTTAGTGTAGTTAAATTGACACTATTTGTGACAAATCACTAAATAAAATTAATAAACAAATTAAATTATTGAAAATCGGAAGATTTTATTTGTGTTAGGAATATCTATGTTGTAGTGTGAACATAGAATATTATGTAAGTGATTATATTATCTAGGATAATATAATATGTGTTGTAATAATTAATTACATTATTGTAAATGTAATTATGAGTGGGTGAGTAAATATTGTTATGAGTTGTTGAGTAAACAAATCATTAACAATATTAGTTTTGTGAGAAAACAAAATCTCACGTATAATAGCATGGAGTTGTTTTAGGAGTTATGTGTGGAGATATTTATGGAGATTATATCTCCTTAAATATAGGAACAACATCTCCTATTTAAATGGATATGTATTGAGCAAGAATAAAGAGTAAGATTTCGAATTTTCTTTATGCAATTATGATATTAACTTTTCATTTGGTAACAGAGCAGGTTTGATGCAAGAAATTTCAGTGCTTTCATGATCAGATCCGTCTCAAAGAATATATTATATTTTTCGTTTCCAGATGTGGGTTTTTCTATAATTTTGTGTGCAGAATCACGTGCTGGTCAAGAAACTACAGAAGAAATTTCAGAAGAACCCAGAACGTAGTTTGGAAGAAATACGGATTTTACTATGCAGCTATCAAATTAAGCACATCAATTCTTCTACTGAAAGTTTTCTCCAATTTTCAATAATGTTGAATTGTTAATACAAGTTCTTGACTTGCTTGGAGGTTAAAAGGTATTCAATATAAAATTTTAAAGTACTTGATTCAATTTTGTATTTTTTATCGAATTGTACAAAATAATGGAGAAACTAAATCTTTGAAAAGTTTGAAGGACAAGATTTCCATACATGGCAACTTGCAATTACATTTAATAGAAAAGGATCTATGGGATGTGGTGAAGTCTAATTCAACTCCACCCATGGAGGAAATGAATTGGCAAAATGGAATGCAAAAGATCAGAGAGCATTGGGTACCATTGGTCTGGGCTTATCAAAAGCCTATCTACATCATGTGGATTTCACAAAATCTGCAAAAGAAATTTGGGAGTCTCTTAACAAATTGTTTGGTTCTGAAGCTGAAATGGCAAAGACTACATTGAAGCAACGCTTGTACGGGTTGAAAATGGAAGAGAACTCAAAAATGGCAGATCATATAAGTAAGTTTCGTTCTTTGCTAAATCAACTAGCTGGAATTAAAGAACATGTAAAAGATGATGATGCTAAAGCTATTCTTCTTAATAGCATGCCTAAGAGTTACTCAAATATTGTATTTACTTTGAGTAAAATTACTATTAGTCTAGAAGGAGTGATTTCTACATTGTTAGAACAAAGCAATCATGAAGAACATGAAGAAGTACTATATGTAGGAAACAAACCGAGCTCCTCATCTAAGAAGGAAAAACATAAACCAAAGAAGGTTCCTTCACATGGAAAAATAAAATGCTTTTATTGTAATGAGATTGGGCATGTAATAATTTAAATGTAAAGAGAGCTCGGGATCTTCTTGATGACAAGATAGATCTGAAAGCCCTTCTAGTCCGATTGGGAAGTCTACTCAACCGATGAAGAACTTTCATGTCCTAGTGATGAGGATTTCCTATGGTAGACTCTTTTCTTGTTGGAGGAAGGAGGCAATGGAGGAAGGAGGAAAATCGGCGTCCTCTCGTCATTCACCAACGATGGGGTGTCAGCAGATGTGTGTGATATTTTATTTCGAATATGTGGTGTGTTTATACACAAGGGGTGAAACTAGTTTCATGTTTTGATTTTAATGTGTTCACATAGACTAACAGCCTTTGTCTATTTGGTGTGGAAGAAGCAAATGACTCCTACAGGAAAATCATCTACGTACGGTCCTCTGACTGTCGTACGGTCCTCTGATTGCCATACTTCGGTGGAAGGTACTTCGGTGGAAGGTGATCAGTCGATGAAGATGTTCATACGACAAGGATGATCATTAGCGCGTAATCCGAGATAGCAAGATCCGAGTGATAATACTCCACAAGGTTGATGTTTCCTCTTACCCCATGTTCACACTAAGGGGGCGAATGTTAGGAATATCTATGTTGTAGTGTGAACATAGAATATTATGTAAGTGATTATATTATCTAGGATAATATAATATGTGTTGTAATAATTAATTACATTATTGTAAATGTAATTATGAGTGGGTGAGTAAATATTGTTATGAGTTGTTGAGTAAACAACTCATTAACAATATTAGTTTTGTGAGAAAACAAAATCTCACGTATAATAGCATGGAGTTGTTTTAGGAGTTATGTGTGGAGATATTTATGGAGATTATATTTCTAAATATAGGAACAACATCTCCTATTTAAATGGATATGTATTGAGCAAGAATAAAGAGTAAGATTTCAATTTTCTTTATGCAATTATGATATTAACTTTTCAATTTGCACAACAAAAAAATTGAAACGAAAGAAAGTATTTAAATTATGCATTTGAATTTATAGATGTTATTGCTATGTATAAAGAGGATTTAGAAATGTAAAATAGCAACAACCTTTCGTTAGAATATCATCTTTTGGAACCTAAATAAAATAATAAACATCCATTTCTTGGGAAGGTAACTTAGCACAGAAAATGATTTATATCTATTATCATTGCATAAAGTACTAGTTTCCATTTTCTTCTTTTAGAATTGTAATTGTTTATGTTTTTTATCTTTTTAATATATATTTTAAATTTTTCTGCGACTTTGGGACGTCCCTAGTTGTCTCGAGGACATCATGGCATACATGTTGGAGTCCCCAATGACTCGAAACACCCAAGACATGCCGAGTGCATTCTCTAAACTCAAGGGACGTCCCCTTCGATTTTACATTTAAAGGATGACGAGACAACATTTTATCCTTCCCTAAACCCCGTAATGACTTAGGGATAGCAATGTGTGTCCCCGCGTAACACTAGAAGTTAGTGGAATTGTCCCACAACATATCACTATGTTGCAAGCATTTTAAAGATTTTTGTGAAAATAGTTAAAATTTCCACTATAATTTAGTGTAGTTAAATTGACACTCTTTGTGACAAATCAATAAAATGATTAAATTATTTAAAAATCGGAAGAGCCTTAACATCATTTACGATGACACAAATTAGAATGAAAGTCAATAAAATACGAAGTAGCCTTGATTTGTGATTTGGAAGTCCCACAACTTATTATTGCGTTGCAAGCATTTTAAAATAAATTTGCATGGTTATCTAAGATTCTAGGATTGGGGTACATCGAGATGAGGGACGTTGGGATGGGATTTTGAGATGAAAAAAAAATCTCATATTGTGGCAATGGTGGGAGATGGGAGGAGAACGACTTTGAAAATAATACACAAACTTTTAAAATATACAATGGGTTCCCCAATTCTTGAAAACATGAAAGATGATTATAATTTCAACACCATAGCTAGCAATGTTACCAAAGGGCATGCAACATCTCTTTATCATGTCACTTATATGGTTATATCCTTGAATTAAATAAATAACTTGGCCATACAAACTACATGAATAGCCATCCACAGACAAAACCCAACTAAAGTAAGTGAAAAATGCTAAAAAATTAAAATACAAAGTTGGCCTCGAGAACATCATAATATAGTGGTAAAGCATCCATTATTAATACAAAGAAAGACTTGCGCAACAAAAATTTGAAACTAAAGAAAACCTAAGTTAAAATATGGATGTGAGTTTATAGATGTTATTGCTATGTATAAGAAGGGCTTAGAAATGTCTAATAGCAACCTCTCATTAGAATATCATCTTTTGGAACCTATATAAAACTGTAGAATTCCATTTCTTGGGAAGTTAACTTAGTATGGGAAAATGATTTATAGCTACTATCACTGCATAAAGTACTAATTTTCATTTTCTTCTTTTCAGAGTCGTAATCTTTTATGTTTTTAATATATGTTTTAAATTTTTCGTGACTTTGAAATATCCCCTAACTATTTCGAGGACATCATGGCATCCACATTAGAGTCCCCAAAGACTCAAAACACCCGAGATGTACTAGATGCATTTTATAAACTCAAGGGACTTCCCTTCATTTCTACATTTAGAGGGTGAGAGGACGTCATTTTATCCTTCCTTAAACACCCATAATGGCTTAGGGATAGGGATGTGTCCCCGTGTAACACTAGAAGTTTGTAGAATTGTCCCACAAGTATCGCTATGCTGAAAGCATTTTTAAAAAGATTGTGAAAATAGTTAAAGTTTCCACTGTATAAACACACACGGAGTTAAAAATCTATATCTCTGCATTTTGCAAATAAATGTCTAAAAATATGTAAAAGATTAACTTCTGAAAGGTTTGTTTGCAAAGGGTTCCCTAATAAACAAAATGTATTACTCGGTAGTTTTTTTCCCAAATAACTTAGCAAAACCAAAACACGCACATTTTTACATTTACAACAATCTGAACAGTAATTATGTATATGTAAAATGTAAGAGAAAGAATAGGTAATTGATTACCTGGTCTGTTGAGCCAATCTCTAGGATGCCGTCCATGAAGGGAATGCATACAACAGTCTGGAAAGCCATCAAACAATCTCTACATAAGTCTAATCTATTGAAATCAGATAATGCAGACAGTGGACTACATAGTTTTTCCCAAATTTAATTCACAATTTACCTGAATTCGAGCACTCTGAAACGATCCATGTTGACATGCAAAGAGCCAGAGTCAAAGTTTAGACACGTACAACAGGCATGTCAATGAATAGTGTTAGTTTAGAGCCTTAAAAAAGAAGCAGGTAATTAATATTTATACTAGATTTTTTCCACCGAATACTTTATATAAATTGGTTGGTCAACAATTCTAATATTTATGTTGAAAGTGAATAATCTACCATCAGCAGATGTTAATATATTAACACTAAAATAAACTTCTAATTTTATATTCTTAAAAATGATTTCAATTTCTTCTCATAGAAAAATATTCTCTCTTAATATTTAGCCTGATTTGTGTATATTTGATAAAATACAAATCTACATTAGATAAGTATATAAATACATGGTAGTACGTCATACCTTGGCAAGAATGGCCCGAGAAAAAAATTTACTATCTGCTTCGTGAGCTTCGGAAAGCCAGACATGATGACGTCGAGCAAGTGCTCGCCCAGGTAATCTGCATAAAGAAACAACCTCAAATCATATGCAACATTAACCAGAATTTAATACACATTTTAATGTATCTTAAATCTCTTATAGTATTGAAATGTTTAAGGAAAAACATTTGCATGGCCTACACCTTCATACTAGAAACGGAAACCAAACTTCAAAATAATTAAAATAATCTATTATATTTATGATAAGTTGAAGGCTTTCATGAGAAGTTTAATTAAATTATTAAATTAATATAAATTGGGTTGTAATTGAGTTAATCCCGTATTACTAATAGACAATGGTGATTTACATGAAGGTTGTTTCTTTTTTACCAAAATACTTAGTTGTTTTACTTTCTATTCTAGGTAAATATCTCTTAATTTTGGTGTGAAGCCACTTATTAGTCACGATATTGCAATATTTAAAGGCATTAGTGTGTTTTTTAAGTATCGGTTCAAATTAAAATTTTATATGTATGTTCTCCTCTCTTTGGTTGTTTTTTGTTGTATTCTCTTTATTTTTATCTTTTCTCCCCCATGTGATATTATGACATTCCTTCATAATTGTACATAGTTATTGTTTTGCATCCCCCATAACCATTTTTATATAGTACTATGCCTCATATTCGTATTTGTATGGTTTTGTAGTATTTTTGTGTGGATTCTTTTGACCCTTAGTTGGGTCTCCTGTTTTTTTAGCATTCTTCATCATTTTTCCCGGTTGTTGTGGTTTGGCTTGTGCACAAATAGGTCCTTATTTGAATTTAAGAAGTCCACAAATGCAAGAGGAGCATTAATACATTTAAGATCATGAAAAGGAAAGTAAGTCAAGAGTGCATCATTGTTAATTCAAAGTAGTTGGGACGCGAGAGTAGATGAAACATTATTTATCAAGTATTCATTGTTATATATAGTACGCACTTAATTGTTTAGTTCAACTACATTATACTTAGTGATGTTTTCGATATATTGTATACTATATATGGGCTTACTAAGTATACCTTGTTATTCAATATCCTACATGTATATCCTAATCGCATGCACCTCTTAACAAATCTTTACCTTATTCATTTTGCAAACCTATAAGCTTTGCTCTATTAGAGGTTTAAAGCAAAAGAGTAGTTTCCCAAAAATTTGCAAGTAATTTCAAGAATGTGTGCGGGTTGTAAAGCAAAAAGAGTAGTTTCCCAAATAGAGTCGTCAAAACATATTTTTGTATATGCCACATTTCCTAGAAGCTGCATTCGATCTTAAGTGGAAGGTAATGATGGGCCAAAAGGGCTAGGGTTATGTGGAAATGAAATTTCAAAAACATAGCGATGTCTCAAGTTCGATTGACAATTTGAGGGGTTTCCATGAAGAATTTCATCACAAAGTATAAAAAAGAGAAGATGTAACATTTCAAATTTAATACCAACCCTCCTAGTGGGTGGGGTGACCACCCGAAGAGCCCCCCGCAATCGCCTCCTACCTCCATGTTCGCCACCGCCGCCTAGCTCCATGCCTGGCTTGGTTTCTACAAATTTTGCTCCGACTTTTTTTTTATTGATAAGCTTATCTTAATATGATTATGTAATTTGTGCCACTCGTAGCCTTTTTATGGCTACTTTTGCTCTGCATGTGGGGTGTGATCTTTTCCACCCGATTTTGTATGATTAGCATTGTACATTTCATCATTATTATATGGATATGCTTTTCAATCAAAAAAAAAAAATTAATACAAATGTATAGATGAATATTGTGAAATTTATAACAAAGAGTATATTTTTAAAGGTTCGTAAAGAGTAAGGAAGTGTTCCCGAGTCTTTTTATATATAATAAGTAATTTTTTTATAGTTTTTTTAAATACATGTGGAGGATGTGATGAGGAATGCAATGGTATTTTTAAAAAAAATTAATAAATATATATTTATTAATTATTTAATTATGTATTTATGAGAAATCAAAATTGACTATTTGTTGAGGTAAATATGGTCACATATTAATATTATAGTTTATTTTTATATTGTAGTCTATGATGTATAGAGTGCAAAGATACAAAATTTCAAAAATATTGAATAAGTTAAAAGTTATTTAAAAAATCAGCATGTATATCTATTAACCACCATGAAAGCTGGTTCGTTAAGTAAACTTATGATATATCATGTGCATTTATAGGATACTAAATAATACACCTATTTCAAAATCTATGTCTCAATCTTATTATTAACAACCCTCCTAATATAACTTTCTAATTATAGAATACTTCTTATTTTACAATACAACCAAACTACTTGGTTTCCTATGAGATTATTTATACCCCTTTCTATTTCTACATCTTTAATGCTAGATTCAATATCTTACATTTTCACAAAAATTAATTACATTTCCACTAAAAACCTTGATGAAATTCATATTGGACTCGAAAAATACAAAAAATTTGTGTAATTTGATGTCTTTCTTCTTTTGTTTTCTATCTACATTTGTGACACTAAACAACTTATCTATAATAATGTGAAGGGTCATGTATATCTTCATTCTTCTCACTTAAATTTTTTAACATTCATGAAATCTATTCTTTTAAACAAAAAAAGAATCAACATGATAAAAATATACCTCGAAGGATGTCCTAGCTATTGAGAGTGATGCATTGCCACTACTTTAGAAATGTGCATCATTGCTCTTAAAAATGTGTCGTTTCTCTGAAAATTATGCAATGAAAATGATCTACAAATTTATGGTTCCTTCATCTAATCTCGACAGCCTACTCCTCACTTATCCTTACCATTCTACCCCGGTATATATATATAGTTAAACGCTTTTGACCAAAGCTTAGAACCGGGGTTCTTGGGTCCCCTCCCTTAACAATACAAATGTCCTCAGACAAGATATTACAATTAATCCATCACAATCACAAATCGCGACCACTGAGCCCGCACCGATGATGCAATTTTTCCACTACCTCTATTTTTAGAGTCACTAGCCAATGCCAATGCCAACACCGACGATGCAAAGTCCGCCACTACCGAAAGGAACCACTAGCCGCAACCACCGGTGATGCAACACCCGCCACCACCGATAAACCACCCCGAAGGATCGCACCCAATGGAATTGAACTTGGGTGGATCCGAACACAACCGTCCGTCATAACCAATCCACCCAAACCTCGTTGACACCCGTGGCATATTTTTAAAACCTCTATACGTTAACCTTTTATATATTTCATTATAGAGTAATATAGGATAAATATGAGATCTATTTTGAATAATATTTTAAAACCTTTATATGAACTTACGTATTAGGTATTACCTTCGTTTTTGAATCCCCTTTATTAACCACTAAAGTGAAGTGAAGGAAATAAATGAATAATATTAATTAATAAATAAAATGAAATCTTAACAACGAAAATAAATAAATTACATATCCCAAACCGCCACAGTTTTCTCTAAGTTTTTGTAACTTTAATTTTGTATTAACATAAGTAATATAGATTTGGAGGTGAAGACATAGAAACTCCATTATAGTTATATTGGTCGTGTACTATAAAAACACAAGTGGGTTTGGTAATCTAAGACCAAACTAAATATTGAAAGGAAATGCGTATTCATTTCACTCGGATCATCTTTTGTGAATTTTTTGCATTATTTGATTTTTTGGAGATGGACATCCACTTTCCAAAATGGATATCAGTTTAGGCTCATTTTAATTTATGGATATTTGTTTGCATTTACCAAACTGACAACAGTTTTGCATTCTACTTTAAAAAGAACATATTTGGCTTTTTCATGTCGCTTGTTCCCCTCTTGACTCCTTTCAATTCACAATTTTTATTATTATTATTTTTTTGGTAATTTCTTTCTCCAGCAATAAAAATTTTAAGTATGTAGAGAGGCGTTTTACAATAGTAAATAAGATTGTAATGGAGTGAGCTGTTCATTTTTATTATCGATATTAAATTTGACATAAATTTGACCATCATGTGAAAGTTCATTCATAAATTTGACTTCTATTGCTAAATAATTTCATTTGCCACAAATCAATAGGAAATTGATAGAGAATTTAATAAAGTTGTTAATTAAAGAAGTACATGTAAAAATCAAACAAAAAACCTTGAAATTGATACCTACTAATGTATTTCATATATATACATTTATTATATTATATTTATTTTTAATTGTTATTTTTTTTGGTATACTTATACTACACTTGCATACTTAGATGAGTGCCTCATGATTAATATCTCTCAAATAATATTTTAGATAGATGTATTTTAGATACCTATACTAGTTCTAATGTATATTCTTAACAATCATTTTCATATATTCTTACACTCACAAAATTTTATGAAATTAGGTCTTGTTGTATTATGTATTTTTTAAAGATAGATGCAATTATATAATCCATGTAAAATCACCTTCCCATTAAACATTATGGTATACTTGTACATAAATTAAGGGTTTCATCATTTGATGTATGCATGCTTGATATTCTTATATGGTTAGATTTTGCTTAAATTGTGATAAATTTGATTATTTTATGGCTTGCTCCCTCTTATGTGTTTTAGTTTACTATCCCTAATGACTTTGTGTTGTATTATCTGCATATTGTTCAAACTCTAAGGTCTTTATATGTTTTATGCCATCCTAATTAATTAGATCTAAAAGTTTATAAGATGATTTCTAGAATAAGTTACAAACATGTTGATTTTGTTGAAATTCATTTAGTTAATCCTAGATCTTATTTTAAAAATAAAATAATGTTACTCCTAAAGTGATGGTTTCTCTTTGCAATGATTTTTCTTTGAATGAAAATATTGTGAATGGTTCTTAAATTTATCTATCATATGAATTTATTTAAGGAAAACAAATTTGCTTAAAATGACATGATAAGCTTGAAGAACCTACACAACTTAAACAACATCTTATGAAACGCCTAATGAACTAAAATACTTGATAAATATGTTCAACGTAAAACCCATAGTCAAGAGACTAAAAATGGGACTATGATACAAGATATATACCTTATAAGGTGGAAAATGAATATTTTAATGCTAACAACATAAAGATTAAGCACTTAGGGATCATCTTTTATGCTTAGTCCATGCGATTATTTCTTATATTTCTTCTTAAATAATTTATCTACATGCTTCTACTATTGTTAAGATTTCACTTACTTCTCAACACACTTTGGTAGCCTCTTAAGTTCATAAATATCTTCCACTTTCGTTTTTTTTGTCTTCAAACTTTTCGTCATGATGGACTCCTAAAATGATTTTCAATTTGCTTTTGTTTCCTAATGCTTCTTTTCTTACTTATTCAACTACTATGTCTCTTCCAACTCCCAAAATGACTATAATGATAAATTCTATGTGGGACTTGCAAAATAAAATCCAGGTCTTATCCCAAGGGTCTCATAATCCATTGAACATATGGTCACTTATAATATTATTTTACTTAACCCTTTGAATCGTGAGGTGTTTTCTAACCATTTGTACTATGATTTCTATTGGTTCCAAAGTTTGAATTATTTAATGGAAGATGATACCTTCATCCTTATTTGAATTATTTATTGGAAGAGGAGACTCTTCTCGGTGTATTAGGTCATTATATGTCTCTTTCACATGATGTGCACAAAATGATAAATCGAACTCTAAGGTCTCTCTATGTTTATATGTTTTAGGCCATCCTAATTAATTAGATCCAAAATGTTGATAAGAGGATTTCTAGGATAAGTTACAAACATGTTGATTTTGTTGAAATTCATTTAGTTAATCCTGGAGCTTTTTTTTTTTAAAATAAAATAATGTTACTCCTAAAGTTATGGTTTCCCTTTCTATTGATTTTTCTTTGAATGAAAATATTGAGAATGGTTCTTGAATTTATCTATCATATGAATTTATTCAAGGAAAACAAATTTTCTTAAAATGACATGACAAGCTTGAAGAACCTACACAACTTAGACAACATCTTATGAAACACCCTAATGAACTAAAATACTTGATAAATATATTAAAATATGTTCAACGTAAAACCCATAGTCAAGAGACTAAAAATGGGGCTATGATATAATATATATACCTTATAAGGTGAAAAATGAATATTTTAATGTTAACAACATGAAGATTAAGCACTTAGGGGAACATCTTTTATGCCTAGTCCATGTGATCATTTATTATATTTCTTATGAAATAATTTATCCACATGCTTCTACTATTGTTAAGATTTCACTTACTTCTCAACACACTTTGGTAGCCTCTTAAGTTCATAAACATCTTACACTTTCCTTTTTCGATGTCTTCAAACTTTTCGTCACGATGGACTCAAACTTCATCTACTACTAAAATCCTTTTCTATTTGGTTTTGTTTCATAATGCTTCTTTTCTTACTTACTCAACTACTATATCTCTTCCAACTACCAAAATGATTATAATGATAAATTCTATGTGGGACTTGCAAAATAAAATTCAGGTCTTATCCCAAGGGTCTCATAATCCATTAAATCTAGGGTCTCTTATAATGATACTTTATTTAACCCTTTGACTCGTGAGGTGTTTTCTAAACAATTTGTACTAGGATTTTTATTGGTTCCAAAGTTTGAATTATTTAATGGAAGTAGATACCCTTAACCTTATTTGAATTATTTATTGGAAGAGGAGACTCTTCTCACTGTACTACGTCATTATATGTATCTTCCACAAGATATGCACAAAATGATAAATTATTGATTAAGCTCAATCCAAAAAGCTTAAAGGGTTATGCACTTGATTAGTTTTATTCCTTACCATGTAGATTTATGTATGATTTAACATTAAAGTTTATTATTTTCTCAATCATTTTTCAGTCAACATTAGCATGAACGTGACCTTTTTCACAAAATATCTCAAATCAAACAAGGTTACTATTAGTGACTATGTGTTTATATTCAAGACTATGGTTACGAGATGACTCATAAATTTCATGAAAGTGAACTTCAAAGCCTTTTTCTCAAAGCTTGCTTCCACCTATAAAAATACAAAGAGGTTTTCACCTCACTATTTTTTGATGTGAGATTTTTCATACAAATAGAAAAATTTAGATCAAGCTTTTAGAGGCCAATATGCTTAAATATGAGACAAATTACCATACCTATAATGGATCCAAGTTCCAAGAAAATAAAATTTTACTACCAAAAGTAATTATGACACTATCTTTGAACCTAAAACAAAGGCCAAGAATGTGGTGAATGTTGTAGAGAAATAAACTAGCATATTAGTCTTGTCTCAACAAAGGGAGTGTAGATAATTTACAAGATTAAGTTAAATTTAAAAATAAGTATGTAAAGTTTTCTTTAATGGAGTATGATTATCTTTCCTCTTATTAAAAAACTTGATTTATTGAGGACATCTTCCAAGAACTATTACACTAGTACACGATTTAATTATCATATAATATAGAGACATTATTCAAATAGATGCATTATGCTGAAATATAAGATCCAATACCTCATTGAAAATAATCAAATTTAGGTGTAGGGAGCCAATATCATTTTAAATGAATTGGCGACTTAACATAATCAACATGTTTAAATATCTACTAATCCTCTTTCATACCATGGTACCCGATCAAAAATAATGACAATGTTTATATGATATTAATAAGAATAACCCCATCTAACTAATGCTTGTCCACTTGATGGGCTTATTAGGTTGGTTGATATTGTACAACGAATATCAAGCCTCTTAAAATTGTTTTTGATGAAAATGAGATTCCAAATCATAGATATTACAATGGATTGTGATTCAGTCAAGCTTTTATAAATGAATGCTTGCAAGAAAAAAATAGATTTATGATTGATAATGTCTCGAAGGATTAATGTATGCACAAAGAAAACTATCAATACTATTAGATTCCAAGAAAGATTTAGTGGGCACCACAATGGTTATTGTGGGATATGATGGAATCACTATGAAACCATTTAGTTATATTGTTTTATTTGATATAGTTGCTCTAAGACTATTTTAGTTTGGTTTCATGTGATGCCAAATATTGTAATGTTTTCTCAAAAAAGCGGGGATAAATAAAATGAGAGAAAATCCATCCTTACACCAATGTTTGAGATTTTTTCATGGAGATCAAGTTGTCACAATCCTAAAGATTTATTACTCTCCACAACAAGTTCAAGATGAGGTCTTACCCAAACAAACACCATGGAAACACCCAATGCTTATATCTCAACCAAGTGAGCATAAAATTCACAATCCAATGCTACACCTACAAGGGCATATTTATCACACCTCTTATTGCCACACCCATAACGTTGTCTAAAGATGATATCATTTTTAATTTCATACTTAGATAAAGGATCATACTACTATCAAAGACCTTTACAATAGATAACATTGATAATAAAAATGATATACTAATAATAATGAAAATATATTGTCTTTCTTAGACTCATGAAAACCTCTACATCTTGATTTCACTCCAAATGATACATGCGCTTAAAATTATAAATAATACGACAATGATTCTCTGGAGGATGATTATATAATTGGTCATTTTTAACTAAACATTCTTTTTTTCAATTTAGAGATCTATACTTCATGCACATAGTTTTATTTTATATCGTTCTCTCTTTTGATTCATTTCCATTCCTTTATTCACTTATTTTTAATTTTTTACTCTTTTATTTAGTATATGGTGTTTGGTGAGTACATGTTATCTCTACATATTTCTTTCTTTTTTATTAGCCACTTAGGTCTTTTCTACCTATCATATTTACAATGATATCTTCTAGAATTTTGCCCTTTAGTTCTAAGATTGATGGTTCCTCACTCTAATGATTCTTTGATGTTTTAACATCGGCCTATTAAATCCATGTGATGAATTATATTTTTCATAGGCCTTAATTTTTCTAGTAACTCACTCAATACTATCTTCATAAACTCCCCTTGTGTTTCGTTCACTTCTCACGACATTGATTCATCTTTCTCCATCGATGTACATGTGCTTTATACTTGTGTGGGCTTTATTGTTAGTAGAAAATATGTACTGGTGTATCTTACCTCACTCAAGAATTGCATTTCTAAAATAACATAGCCTTGTGTCCTTACTCTATTTCCACACTCATCTCCATCATCGGGTTTAGAGTGTAATATTCTCCATGCTTGACCTCCTTGTAGGTGTCCGTCACGGCATCATGTGGCACCCTGCGATCAAACTTCCATAACCTTCCAAGTAGCACATGAAATGCATCCTTAAGCATTATGTTGCACATAAATTCATCTTATATCTCCCTATTTGGAACTCAACTAGACATTGCTCAATCACCAAAATCTGGTGTCCCTTCTACAACCATGAAAGTTTGTAAGGATTAGGATGTGCAATCCTCTTCAACACAACGTGTCTACCATTTCGATGCAACAAAATTTTAAGTGCTTCGATGTCCACTATCATCTTGCATAATTTACATGTTTAGAACATTTTCCCCTCTACTCCAAACCAATTTATTCTTTTGTTGATTTCAATAATCCAGGACTTAAACATCAATGTCTCTCCCATCTCGGGGTATTCTTTGTGGCTTGACATGTATCATCATTGATGGCCTATGTGATATGTTCACTTGCATTATTACACTGTCATCCCTCTGGGTGTGGAAACCTTCATAATTTGTATGCCATATTTCTTCACATCTATAACAGGTTTCTTTGAATTTTTACCTCTTTCACATCTATAGGATTCTATTTCCATGGATATTTCCTCCTCCTCTATGCGTTCCTTCATTGTGTAGTGTCAAATTTCCTCTCCTTTATGATGTGTAAATGTTCCCTTGCCACTAACTTATTTGTGGCCTTGCATGACCTCCCCTTTTCCTTTGGTAATGTTATATTTCTTATACACCAAATTATCCTCCACCTTGATGCATAATGATAGGCCTCTTGATGAACCATACTTAGATCATTCCAAATTCATCTCGATTGCAATCCTTAATCCATTCATATATATATATAATTTGTGACTATAGTTCACGAAATAAGTTTACTTTGAGCTTAGCTACCAACATATACTATGTGTTGATCTCTATCTTGTCTCTTTGCATTTTGTCTATCTGGATATGCTACCATCAAATATATGCATAACCTTTCAATTTAGTATAGAAAAATTTAAATCTCCTTGGATCTTTCATGTATTCATAGTCAAGAAAATATTGAATTATGTTATCCAATCAATGAGATAATCTAGTTTTAAAAATTTAGAATAACTTGTGGTGTCAAATCTTTGCTTACTCTCCATTCTACCAATCATGCATAAAACCCTATCTTCTAGACCTTCCTTATGCGTCTTCTTCTTCCTCATCTACATCATGTGCTTTCTATTATGTGGGTTCTTCTTCATTATCATAGTGATCCTCCATTACAACACCTCAATATTTTTTCCATAATCTCCAACTAGGATTGCATATAGTATTCATCAATTTGACAAAGTCCTCAAGTATTTTTTCTTGATCTATATTACCTCTTACAAAATTTCTCTTGTATGCGATTGGGTTTCCTATAAAATGACATATTTATGACATCTAAACCTTCACACCTTCTTCCCAACAATATTCTATTTGGAATATGTTCACAATGATTTTCTTCTCACACTCATAAATGTAGAAAACTCCTAATAATTGTTGTATAATCTCACACCTTTTACCAAACAATCACCCACTTGAATGATGTCCACAACACTTTTCTACCCACATCCTCGATTTGGGAAACTACCAATATTAATTGCGCCCAATTTGTAAGAAATAAATCCTTTCTCACGATACGAATGATGACCATGTGATTAGCACTTGCCTAATGAAGAGTCTTGTTAGGCCACGTAACCCTCAAAGATTCATATAGAATATATTTAAAAATTATAATAGCATGAAATGGAATTATGAAACAAAAACATAGCATGAAACATATATTGAATTAACTCATTAGAGCAACACACGCATATAAATTGATCACCAATAATGTGGATTCAATAACACATTCAAAAAATAATAGTATCAAAGAAATGTTTGCGCTAAGAACAAATACCACACTTGCAATGTCAACTCTCATTGATCAACTTCCTAAGGAAATTATGCTTTGTTATTATAGGCATGCAAACCACCTAAATGCTATCTTGAACTTAGCCTCTAAGATTATAAAGATAAGGCCTAAAGGACCCATCACAAGACTTAAAGCATAACCAATTGCCTTGAATGAGATATTTGGTGGGTCAACTCATATCCATATTATATTGTGGCTTTAAACATGTTTTTAGTACTTCATGGCTTCTTGTAACGTGTTTCACGACTTCCATAGACCTTGGCATCTTGATAGTGTTATGTGAGTTCAATAGACCTTTGTGGCTTCAACTGATTTTACATGTCTTCAATAGAATTTTGCAGCTTTAGTAGTGTTATGTGGCTTCCATTAGGATTATACTTTTCCCGCTAACAACACAAAATGCTACACAACTAATCTAATTATGTTTGGTTAAATCGGGATATCATGTAAACCTAGATGTTCTGCTTCATGAAGGTGTGTCATCCACCATGTTTTCTTATTTCGCGCCCTAAGTGCCCAAGATTTATATACCCTCATCCTCATAGATGAGTACAATCTTCCCATCACCATATCTTCCTACAAATGCTTATTCAAAAGCACATATACATCTTTCATCAATGATTTGAGCATGAGTTTCCAACCTTCTCTTCATGTAAAGCTCTATAAACATGGGTATGGCATGGCTTTAAGAGCATGTGCTTTTCCTAAACTATAGATCTACGGTGAAAATCCATTATGATTTCTCTTGTTTCTAATAATACATTTCTTAAATCTTACAATTACGTTTATATTGATGATACTACCGATCGTAGTACATGCTCTAGCATTGACTAGCTCATCAAAAATTTATTTTGTTATCAATAATGGAGATTTTTTTATCATAAACCTTTGGGGTTTAAAAACCTTTGTGTGTTCACTCATTTACTATTTAAGATCATATCAACTAATTAAATTGTAGTTATAGCTTCATGTAAATCATAGTTTTAAAGACGACATATGGATTGATTAAAGTCATATTATTAGGCACATGTTATAATGTTTGATATGCGTTCTAGTTACATTCATGACATAATTGATGTAAAACTAAGTAGATGTTGAAGGTTATGCCCAACTAGAATCTTGTTACTTTATATGGTGATTTCCTAGTAGATCGTTGTAATTGGGAAGGACACTATGTTATCGATATGGATGAATCTCATAAGTACAAACTAGAGGAGTTTAAAGGCCTTCTAATAATTCAATATTATCAAACCCAAGGGTTTTATAGACCTTTAAATATCCTTGAGAGTCAAACTAGAGGATTTTATAGGATTTTAAAGATTTTGATGTTATCTTCCATTTTTAGTGATTTAGTTATTTAATTGCAATACATGAAATATTTAATAGTTTAAAAGCGATGATATAAACCAAAAATCAATATGAAGTCATTTTGAATTGTGCGGGGAAATGATGATTGTGCCACTCTAAGTACATGTGTACATCCAAGGTTTAGATTTGATAGCCATTTACACGTTTTTCATGCTTTAGCCGTAAAATACTTAGAATTTTGAAACAATTATATCATGTAACTTGTATAATTAAAATATGAACATCATTTTTATTTTAAGTTATATATAAATTATATTTCTATGCATAAAATTCTATGTTTCAAAAGCTAATATTAGTCCCTTAAAAATTGATGCCAAATTTAAAGTTTGGTTGTATCACGACTCTTAAAAACATTTTCAATTACTTATGCAACAAACAACTTTCATCAAAGGGCCCTTGGTCTATTGGTGAAGTTGATTGACTTTGAATAAGCCCTCGAGGGATGAATTAGTCTTGTTGAGTGCAAAGCCTAGAGATATAGAGTTGGAGCGTTTTAATCATTTTTTAAAAACATTATTACATTTAAATAAGTAAAAATCACAAAACATATATTTTATTTAACATATTACTTAATGAAATGTGCATTTAATTGAAGTGAAACTATTTCTTATATTATTGAGTTTGTATCTATTTTACTCTCGTGTTCTTTTACAAAAGTGTATGGTTAATTTATTGTTGTCAATTAAGATATAATTTTTAACCATAAACGAATAAATTCATTTTATAAAACTAGATTTTATGGAACATATTATTTTAAATCAATTATATATTGAATTTATTCTTTGTCAATTAAAATACAACTATTTCTTATAACTTTTCATAACTATTTTAATATTTAAAAGTACAACTTTTCCTTTTCCTAAAGTAAGACCAGTTCTCAAATTTGATCACTGATCACTGATCACTCCAGTCTCCATTGGATGTGATATAGATTTCACCTACTCCCATTTAGATTACTAGAAACTTCCATCCAGCTAGAAATTTATTTTGTTAAATAAAAAACCAGACGTACGAGTGAGCAAGTCTCTATTGGCATTATTATCAATATCCCAGATGGTGACAGAAACCTCACCTTACAATAACAATTTCCTTTCAAACTGTTTTGGAACAAACGTGCACCGTACCAGACATTATTTTCAGAATTAAAAAACACAAATAGAGAGTACAGAAAGCTACTATATATTTCACAGGCACGGGGCCACAAACTCGGGTATATATAACTATTTGTTGTTTGTTGACCATGGTTAACTTATTCAATGCAACATTGTCGATAGGGTTAGGTAAGAAGGGCAGTTGAGGGTGGGCTGGTTGGATCGTTAGGTGGGTAGTTGCATACTATTTAATATCACCCCAAAGAGTTCAGAGAAGAAAAGAAAAACATGAAGGATTGAGAGAAATACCCGACTCCTGGAGCGAAGGTGAAGGACATGCACATTAAATAGAACCATTCGGATTCAGTAAGGTCTTCAGGAGACAGTGCAGCGCAGGGTCTTCTGGCCGGTTGATTGCTTTCTCCAGCAGACAGAGATTCAAACAGCTCCCTCAGTTGCAGGCTTCTCTGTGCACACAGCTCTTCGTTGCTCAGCTCCATGGGTTGTACTGTTTTCCTTGTCTTTATGGCTCCATTGTAAAACCCATCAGCCCATTCAAGCAATCTGTCAAGACAAACACTGTAAATTTCATGTGATATAAATTTGAATACAGAAGAATATGTGTACAAAACGTTCAAAATTTTAAGATTATAATAAGTAGATATAGAGATGGTTTTATATTCAAACACGTTTGTCTCATGTAAACAATCATTAGTAGGTATGGAGATGGTTTTATTTCGGACAACGTATTAGAAAAAAGGCTCTCCCATCGAGTCCCATGTAAACAGTCATGACTAGATATAGAGTTTTATTTTCAAACTCGTTCACACAATGTGTAGAATAAAAGGGCTGTCTCATGTAAACAGTCATAAGTAGATGTAGAGATGGTTTTGTCATCAAACTCTTCATACAATGTATTACAAAAAAACAATATTGTCTGATGTAAACAGTCATAAGTTGATATAGAGATGATTTTATTTTCGAACTCTTTCACACAAGGTGTTGAATGTACCGTCTCACTAAACAATTGTTGCATTCAACTTTAACACTCAAAAACGTCAAAAGATGTTGAATGTATGGACTTTAATACTTTTTAAAAAACTTCCTTAACGAGCCTATGTATAAACAGTGGATCAATGTCAATTCATTGTTTAAAATATTCTGAACAAAAAGGAGTGCGTCTAAAAATTGTATGAGAAGATTATATGAAGAAGATCTGCAATCTAAAGATTATAGTATACATTTCTTTTACTTAGTACCAAAAATTAGTGTATATCCATTCCACCAAATTCATCTTGAATTTAAACCCAACATCATTTCTAGCTTAAACTCCAGGCCCAGTAACGTCTATCGGTGTTGAAGATGGAGCAACTTCACACTTTTTAAGTGTGTTTAAGTATTAAACCCAGATCAGTTTGTTTTTATACCTTGGCGGATGGCAAGCGCATAAGCTCTATTGTACCTTTGGTTCTCTATTATAATTCTTCTTTCACACATACTACTTATTCACAATCTAAAATTATCTCCAATGTCGTACAAGAACATCACTTAAAACTAATTAAGGCGTAAGATTAACACAGTTTTTTCCTTAAAATATTCTCTCTAGTCATACGGAATGTGGAAACACTACTGTAACTCATAGTTTTATTTAAAACATGGTTAAGAATACCTACAATTAAAAGCAAACCCTGAAAAATTTATGAGCCGTAAACTAAGAACCAACTCAAAGATCAGAAACACCCGGATGGATCCACCGGAAAACACAGTCCAAACAAACAACATATAACTCAAATAAAACAAATTTCCTTCTAAACTACCATCTGTGTAGTGCAATATCATGCATAATTATACAGATATATGTGAAGAATTTGTAAAACTGATTACTCCTGAACACAAGTTTCTAAAGAAATAAAAAAATACACTTTATTAGAAACAAATTTGACCTACTAAAAATGTTTCATCTCATAACAGTACCCTGGTTGGGAGAGAATTGCCAGAAAACTGAGTATGTCCACTGGATGCTTTGTACAGCTGCCTGTATCTGCTGTCTCAACCTCATTCTTATACCTGCTTCTGTGAAATCTGCAACAGCGGCCGGTGCATTCTGTTTTCCAGGTGGAGCCATAGCCTGCACTCAAATTATATAAACCTTAATTATAAGATAATAGCTACGTTGATCACAGCCAAGAAGATCCATTCTGTACCTAATCAATAGAACAAATAATTTAACAATGAAATTGAAAGTTTGTTGGAAATCTTTGGTTACAACTCTGTAATATTTCTATCTCCTACATTTCCAGCCTTATACTAAACCAAAGGATATAACTGTAATATTTTTATTTCCGGCATTTGGAGTCTCACTAGACTAATCATTAGGGAGGAAGTATTGAGTCTCATATTAGACCAATCATCAGGAAGGATGTATCGAATGGCATATTAGACCAATCATCAGACTTAGTGCTTGGTGTTTCCTTGTTGATGATTGGTCTAGCTGTATGAGACTAAGACTAATCATCAAGAAAGAAACATCGAGTTTCATATTAGACCCACAGGTTTCCTTCTTGATACAGGTCTAGTATGAGACTCTAAAATATTGGAAATAAAAATGTTACAGGTGGGTGTATATCTCAAGATGAATCCAACCTCAAAACTCATAGTCTTACCTCATATGCCCTAGGGCATCAGCAGCTCTAAATCTCCATACAAGAGAGTGCAGTATATAACCTTCACAAGCAGCTGTTTACAATTTGAAAATAGAAGAATCCCCAGAATGGAGATAACCTTACATACCAACCATTACACACTTTCAAACACCTAGAGGATAATCTTCACATTGTCTTCTCCACCCAAATCTTTCTCCAAAATAGAAATGTCATGATATAACTGGCTTCCGTTAAAACTCCTCTACAAAAACCAGCAACCCCACTCGGACATGACAACCACCAGTACATTAAGTAATAAACCCCATCACAGCAATTAATTTTCACAATTCCACCTCTCTGCAAAACACATCAGATATAGAAAAATGAAAAGAAACCATAGGTGGAGTCTGCAGCATGCCTTGAACCAGACAAATCAAGGCTTTTTCAGAACTAGTAGTAGAAATCCACTCTTCTCTGCAACTCACTACATACATCAGAGCCACATAAATCTCGAGCTCTGCAGACGACATTAAATTTTCCCATAAATCATATGCACGAATGCGGTAGTGTAGCAGGAGGCGACTTTAGGCGAATGCAGTTTTCATGGACTTAAAAAAGGGCTTGCGTGGCAGACACGTGGGAGGCGGTGATTGAAGGCGGTTACAGTTTCGATGGGGTTAGTTGCGGATGGAGCTTCGTCTGACTGGCAGGTGAACCTGCCAGCTCCTCTTTAACAGGGCTCACGTGGACTTCTTACCGTTAGGTGAGAGGTAAGCTTCCTGGTTGGAAGAGGTTTTCATTAATTAAAGGCACCCCCACATTTACCATATTTGCTCAGCGCATTTAACCTAAATTTCACCTAGGCCTTTTGACTATTTCCATGACTGTCAGATGGCACAGTTTATCTAACCCCACCTCTATTTCGCCACATGTTCAAATCAGAAATTGTTAAAAAAATTATGTGCTTTTTTTTTAATTGGATAGTTTTGACCTTAGCAAATTGGGAGTTGAATTTTTGCTATTTATCTTGCACCAAGATAAATAGAAATGGCAACGACTATTCTCCCAATATAATGTACTATCTAACATGCATGCCTCCATGAAAAATATGCATGTCCATATATGGGTGAGTCCCGCGGCCGGGGTTACATCATAGGCGGATTGTTTTTTAATATGAGTTTGACAATGTATAGTTGTAGTTTGGCTACAGTTTAGTTGGTAAGACAATACCTTGGCGAATAGGAGGTCACAGGGTTGAATCCCAAATTTTCACAGCTAAATATGTGTTTTTCAACCAAAAAATCCTAAACAAAAATTAAGTATAAAGGCATGACACGTATGCGGGAGATGGGTGGATGTCATTTTTATAGACATAGGTGCATCCTATTGGGAGAATAGCCTTCGCCCATAGAAATATATAAATATACATGTTTACCAAATTTATGATATAGAATATTTTTCCTTCATAAATATTGTGTATTAAATACATGTAATTTGATTTTTTGACTTTTTTAATTAGAATAAGAATTTACAATTAAATTATATGGTAACAAATGAAAGTGATTGAAATGTGATATAGATATGTAGATAGATTGAATTTGAACTTACACTCATTAGGTGTACATAATTTTACGTTTAGTTTTCCAGATTGAACGATTCTATTTTGTCAAATTCATTTGGGACGCGATCTTGACCTCATCCCCAATTATTTGGTATCTCGTGAGATTTATATCTTAGTAGATGGTTAGGTAACATCATTTATACCATCCTACAACCCATTAAACTACGACCAGTTTGATATCAACTCTATATTTTTAAAAATTAAAAATAGACATATATATAATATGATAGATATTTATGAGACCCACATTTCTTAACTCAAATATTATAAATTACTCTATATAAATATAATTAGAAACCTTATATAAATAATTAACAAATTAATTTAGTCTGTAATAATGGATTATGAGATGTGGCTGCAAAACTACATCAAAAAATGTGTTCCACAATTTAGTTTAAAAGCATTGAATCTCTCATGTGTTCAATCTCTTGCATGAAATAACCATGCAAATAGGGCTTTCTTTGTTTAAAGAATATTCGACCAAGGCTTCGTGGAAGCATTTTAAGAATGTGCTTTGGGATTTGAGTTCCAAAGGTACATATTTGAATGAGTTGGGCCCATTATTCCATATTTATGACTATGATGTACACCCCTGCACGTAACGGATCAATAGAAAAGTTTAAGTCGCAACTTGCAAGTGCCTCAATCCTCATGTGTTTGAATTATCGAGGTAAACACTTTTCTTATTTTTTTCAACATGGAAACCAAAACTTGTTCGATTTTAAATAGGTATCATGTGCTTTCTCTTTCTCCCTATGTAACCCCAAATAAAACGTCCGGGTATTAGATTTGTTTATGATGTAGGTATGAATTGCCCCATTAGACAATTTCAAATCTGAAATAATGGCATATTCTTAAAAGTAATGTCTTATTTAACAAATTGTTTGATGGGAAAGTAGTTTTATATCATAAATGCACTAGAACTACCCGTATATATTGAATTTGCCAAGCAAAAATGGGTAAGAGGGCTTTGTTTTTCTTTGGTAAAAATTGTAAATAAATACTATATAGTAATTTAGTCAATTTTTTAAAAAGCGTGTCAAATAAAATCTTAAGGATTTAGATCAAACAAAGATTGTTTTCGAAGAACTGTCATGATATTCCTCCAAAGTTGTAGTTATATTCTTCAAGGAACACAAGTGTATGGTAATATAGTTTGACCATGTTGTTTGTTAGGTCTAAGGCTCCAAAATCTTACCTTCATTTTTGGAAAATTTCATGATTTTATAGAAAATTAATCTCTTTCCTCCAAACACTAGCAAGGCTACAACCCCTGGAAAGTACCACATAGAATGGCGAATGTATTAAGAGATCTTTGTTGTCCCTTAAGTCTTATCCAAATTTAATGTTTACATTGTACAAAGTTCACAATCAACACACCATGGATAATGCATGTTTACCATGTAATCCAATGAATGTAGGCCCTAGTCCTATAAAAATTTCATGACGTCACAAACAAATAAGTGCTTTAGATGTGTTCCTACTCTAAATGTTTTGAATTCACAATGAAGGCTCTCTTGAATTTACTTGTATCTCTATATGTTTTGATGTCTTGTTGTCGAAAATTGCCCTCACACAATTTTGAACAACTCATCCAAGTTGGGACTTAGGCACTTTTTCTCAGAAAAGTCGCGGAACACTAAGTTAGTCTTCCATAGAATGAGTGAAAGTAGATTTTTGCGGGTTCTCCTAACCCACCGAACAAAGAAAATAGAGATAAAGACTCGGATGGATTTTTGATGGAGTAAGTGCTTCACTGAGGTTGAAGTTAGATGTTAGACCTTCGCAAAGATTGAGGAAGTCAACCTTCCACGGATATCAAAATTAGTCTTACACTTTGAAGGTTGAAGGCAAAGTCGAGCATCACAGGGGTTTACACGCCCGCGAAAAGTTAGAAAATCGGCTAAGGACAAGATCCGCGGAGCGAAGGAGTGGGAAAGCTTAGTGCTTCGTGGCATAGAAAATACAATGATATGCAAACTTAGAAAATACAAGTTTCGCATATTTGGTCAATTCCAAGAAAAAAATGTTATAATATGCTAAGGTTAAAAGCCACGAGGCAAAGAAATAGACCACCGTGGCGCGTGGAAAAGGAATGTAAAATGCAAAGTAACAATTGTGCAAATTCAAAAATCAAACCGATCCCACGAGCATAGTGAATGTCGCATAACAAGGAGGAAGACTTTGTGGCATAGTGGAAGTGTTAAACGACTAAGTGTGGGAGTTTTCAAAAGTCGTGTAACATGGAATAGCCGCAAGCACACAACATAAGTCGCAGATCAAGGTAGAATCATCTAAAATCTGCAAGAGGCATGAAAAAGTCGTGCCTAACTTGATCCAAACGCTTAACCACCTCGGTGACCATAATTTAATGAAGTATGGGCATCGTCCTCTTGCCTTAGCTATTTGATGGTGTGCAATTGGATCAATGTCAGGAAATTCTTCTCTCCTCCCCTTTTCTTCTCTCTCCTATGTTTTATAAATGCAACTCAAAAACTCACTGTAAAGGATTATCTTTTGATTATAACGACACCATGTCAAAATGGTGGCCGACTTCCTATGAGTTTCATACCTCATATTTGAATGCATGTGGCGTGTCTAACACCTTCTAAACGTTTATATTGGTTTATGCATTTCCCAACAATGATTTAATGAATATTGTGGCTCATTTTCACCCTTCTCCTTGCATTGTTGTCTTCTTGCCTCTCCTTTCATGCATTTTATGTTGTGTATGGATTCTACCCGTGGATTCTTCATTTATGTGTGTTGATAGGATGTGGAATGCAAAGGTTGATGCAAGATTGGTGCATGGGCACATGGTTGCGCTCTCCTCTCTGTGTTTCCTTCTATTCTTCCCCTCATGGTGAGTGATCACCACTTCTTTCTGGTGTCATCACCTCCTTCCTTAGCATAGGTTTCATTTCTTGCATTCTCTCTAACCCTATCCCTTGGAATCCTAGATTAGGATTAGTTAATTGTTAGCTTTGTTTATGAGTAGTGTTAGCTCTATGTTAGATATCTAGGGGAACTAACCTTCTTTAGAGGTCTGTCTCAAGGAGAAAGGTCCCACACCTTGGAGACATTCCCATGTTAGCCAAAATTATTGATCTTCCATGATCAAATCATAGGGTGCTACTTTTGTGTTAACATGTCCTAAATACACTAATGTACCTATGCATGTATGGGCTTCTTGACTTAAAGTAGGACTTTATTGGCATACATAATGATCGATTTAAATTGTAAAAGAATGCCTACAAACCATATGGGGCCTAAATAACTTGGTCAAATCAACCTATCATCGAAAAAACCTAGAAGCCTATATATATGGTCTTGGGGTTCATGACTCTACATCTACATTTATGGGGACCAAAAATAGGAATTATACAATTTTGGGAAACATCATAGCACTTGAAAAAATAGATGAGAATAGGAGATACAAAAATAGGGGAACACTACGAGAAACAACCAAAAATAAGGAAATTTGTCTATAAGATCCTAATCAAGACCGGTAATCAAAAATACACAAGTACTCTTAAATAGTGTGGTTTTATGACTAGCTAGTACAATTACACCTTAGAGGTGTTGGTGCACACAATGGAGACGCCGATAGGGGTAATGAGATGTGCATAGGAAATAATAGAATGAAAAATAAATTAAGTAAATTGACGTATTAGGAAGAGGAGAAGAAAGGAACATGTAAACGAGGGTGTGAATTTGATGCCAAAAATGAACTTGCGAAGGTTTTCATTGTTAGTGGTGAAAATTTTCCACCTTAAGGGATTCCCTCTTTTTACATTCCCTTCTCACCTATACAAAACAAATTGAATTTATGTATTATGTTTGGCATAACATCAACAAACAACACCATAATGATTATTTTGGAAAATGTGTTGCCCATTGTTATGTCGATGAATACCCTTGGATTTTTCATCCTTTGTCACAAATACACAAATCAATTATTAACAATGTTCTATAAACCATTGAGTAAGTACAATAGTCAACAAAATTATTATTGAAATCCACACCACCAAGAAGAGTATCATTACACACTACTAACAACTGAAATTTAATTAAGAATATGGGTATTATATATGCTAGTAAAGTGTTGATATTGAAGTTGTATTACTAGTTGTGTGTAAATTGCTTTATGAATGCTAGTCATAATTGTACTGAGTCACTTATGTTAAAATGATTTGAATGTTAAATCATAAAGGATAAATTCTACAATCAATCATTAATATAGTACATTAAACCTTAAATTCTTTAAATCTTACGCTAAATGTTAATATGTGTCCGAATAGTAAAAGTTACATTTAGTACAAAAGAACTATAGTTAAAGATTGATTAAATAAACACGTGAAAAATAAGTTTTGGCGAATTAGAGATATCGTGAAGTTTTGTAACTATTTCAAGAAATTAGAGAAATGGGGAATCAAATATCGCTTGTAGTTTTGTAGTTTTAGGGAATTAGAGATCTTAGATTGTTTTACGGTTTGAAGGAATCAAAGATATCAAGTTGTTTTGTCATTTAGATACTTAATTGCTTGAACCTCTGAAAATATGATTCCATGAAAACTTGATAAAGGTGGGGAATCATAACTTAGAGGCGAGGAGTAATTTGTAATTTTCTTTCCCAATGCTATAGATCTCCCAAACCCTAAATCCCCGAAAACATGATGAGGGCAGCCAAAATTGGAAGTTAGAGGTGGAGGATTGATTTGTAATTTAATTGCAAAATTACTTGAAAACTTTTAAAGATTGATTTTGCCTATTTCTTTTTACCCTTAGCTAGTTTTTTTAATTCCATAGATCTCACATTTTTCGGTTTCAAGGAATCAAAGATCTCGGGTAGTTTTATAGTTTAATTTCTTAATTTATCCAAATCTTTAGAACTCCAATTCCACAAAACCCAAAGAAGGTGGGGAATCAAAACTCGAGAGGTTGAGGAGAAATTTACAATTATTACTCTTGATCTATGAATCTTTTATTCCCTAGAAACTCGATAAAATTATGGAATCAAAATTCAACGGTTGAGGATAACTTTGTAATTTAATTCTAAAACTACTCTGGATCTCTCAAACTCCAATCCCCTAAAATCTAATGAAGGCTAGGAATATAAACTCGAAGGTTGAGGATAAATTTTCAATTTAAATAACAAGAGTGCTTAGGATCTCTGAAATTGTGATTCCCTGAAAATTTGATGAAGGCAAGGAATCACAACTCAGAGGTTGAGGAGAAATTTTTAATTTAATTTTAAAACTGCTTTAAAAATATGAAAGCCCACTTTTGTGTATTTCCTTGATCCTTAGTCATTTTTTTATTTCTCAAGCCATGGAGTTATTTCTATATGGTACTTGAAATTGTATGGATCTATCATTTCAATGCAAGCCCTCGATTCTTAAGGTGGGATATTAATATTATAATAATATGTATACAAAATTATAATTATTTACTATACATATTAAGTATTAATACGGTATGGTAGTCAAAATCACAATGGTTAAAATGCCCCTACATTTCTTTTGAATGTTCTCATGTGCAAATTAAGTGCAAAAAGTAGACTTGTCGAGTGTCATTTTCAGGTGGTAAAAACCTTCCATTACAAAGGCCTCACCATTTTTTTCCATGCCCTTCTCACCCATACACAATGAATTGAATTTCTCTATTTTCTTTGGCATAACACCAAAAATAATGTCATAATGATTGCTCTATGAGATACATGTGTTTCCCAGCTGTTATGTCAAAGAATACATTGTATATATCTTCCCCCTCGGGTAGATATGAGAATAACATAAGGTAAAGGGCGCACGACATAAGGTGTCGACACGAAGAAATTCGCGCCTTAGCACGCGAGGTAAAGGCGCACGACATAAGGTGTCGACACGAAGAAATTAGTGCCTCAGCACAGTAAAGGGCACACGACATAAGGTGTCGACATGAAGAAATTTACGCCTTGGCGTACGTAAAGGGCGCATGACATAAAGTGTCGACATGAAGAAATTCGCGCCACAGCGCGCAGTAAAGGGTGCACGACATAAGGTGTTGACATGAAGAAATTCGTGCCTTGGCGCAGGTAAAGGCGCACGACATAAGGTGTCGACATGAAGAAATTTGTGCCTTGGCACAAGTAAAGCGCACGACATAAGGTGTCGACATGAAGAAATTCGTGCCTTGGCGCAGGTAAAGGGCGCACGACATAAGGTGTCGACATGAAGAAATTCGTGCCTTGGCGCAGGTAAAGGCGCACGACATAAGGTGTCGACATGAAGAAATTCACGCCTTAGCGCAGGTAAAGGGCGCACGACATAAGGTGTCGACATGAAGAAATTCGCGCCTTGCGCGCAGTAAAGGCCACGACATAAGGTGTCGACACGAAGAAATTCACGCCTTGCGCGAGTAAAGGGCGCATCTTCAGGAGGCACAACATTTTGAGCATTGACACCCCAACAGAAAGCAAACCCTGGCGCAGATATTCAGATGGCCATAACTTTTCACAGGGAGCTCAGATTCACGCAAGGTTAGACTTTTCGGAAAGCTTACAAGGTCCTCTGTCCAACTACGACTAGATATCTTTAATTGGGTGAGAACAAATTCTTAAAAATGCAAAATATAGTTCGCCACTTTTTGGGTTTGCTAGGGTTCTCACCTACCGCCATAATGAGATAAATTAAATGTAACCTAGAAGTGGTTGTGGTAGATTTGGATTTCCTCTCTCTTCCTTCTCTAATTCTTCCTATAAATTGTAAGGAGGGGCTTCTTTCTAAAGGTTGGGCATTCTTGTTTTGCCTCTCCTTCTTCTTCTCTTTGGCAGGTGAATTTGTGGAGTTCAAACCTCCCATCTAAAACTGTAATGCAACTTTGCCTCTTGGCACTTTGTAGTGTATTGTGTCGATATTTGGAGCAAATAATGCATGTTTGTGGATGATTCTCAACCCTCTCTGTGTTCATTTACATCCTCTTGATCTTTCACTGCAAATCTGTTTATCTGTGCATGATCTTGCATTGCATTTTAATGGTTTGTGTTTATTGGCAAGACAGGTGTTCTTCATTCCTCGGTGCATCATATTTTAGGTTTTATTTTATGCATCTTCTTACCCTGTCTCCTTAGAAAGTTAGTTTAGGTTTTGAGTAAACCCTCTGCATTTTTACGTGTGCATCTGAACAGAGGAATAGGAACCGGCCTTCATCCGGAGAGATTTTCCGATTTCGCAAGGTCCCACACTTGGGAAAAGCTCCATGTTATGCAATCACACTGAGAGTCTCAACCCATCGGGTTGCAGACATTGAGAGGTCTTTGTGATTCACAATCAATAGTTCTGGCATGCCCTTAGAGTGGGACCAAGAGGTCATTCCACAAGATTTGAAGGAATTTTCAAGAAATTTGGACTTAGAAATTACAGGTTTTACAATTTCATATTTTTCACCTTCTAGGCTGAACTTTGAAATTAATTTTCAAGGGCTTAACTTGCTCAAAACAAGTCAAAATTTCACCAGTTGATAGATCGGGGATAATCTTCAAAAGGGTATTCTTAGATTTTTGATATTTTGACTTTCAAAATTTCATAGTTTTTAGTATTTCGGGTTTTCCCAGGTGTTGAGCATGTCCCAAGTTCCGACAAAGTGTGTTTAAGGTTTTGTAAGTTGCCTTGCATGACTTAGGTTTCACCTGTACCTTTCGGGGATTAGTAGTTGCACAACAAGACCCGATAACCGAATTAAAGAACTGTATCTTCCGGGTCCTTCAAAGTTTTAAATGCTATTTTTTTAATATTGTCAGGTTTGGTGTGTAACTTGGTAGAATCTAGCCTTTTGAGGCTCGTTATCTAACACATCCGCGACTCAGAAGGGATGGAATTCAACGGTGTGGCAGCAAAAGTTGCCCGGCATATGAGAAGAATTCAAATGAGGTCGATATTCAAGAAGAGGGGCTATTTGTCCACTTGCACTGACTATCACCAGGAAGAGGAAGGAGAGGAAGAAGACCACAAAGATCACCATCTCCACCTAACAGGACTTTATCAACCCCTCCACCTGGTAGACCTTTCATCCAATCAACAAGGGTTCTCAGGCCAATCAGAATGGCGCAACAAAACCCTTTTGTCAACTTCACTGGTAGCAGCCCACTTGCCCTCAATGCACAGAATCCGGTTCCAATTGCAGCATTGAAGAACATTCCATTTTTCACTGGAGAAAATCATACCACTCCACGGTGATCATGTCAAAGACATTGCTAACGCGTTTGTGTAATCCATGAGATAAATGAAATGGATGTTCTTTGTCAAATTGTTGGCATCTTCGTTCAAAGGAAGGCATTGCGATGGTTTAGGAGCCTTGGGCCGGTTCTATCCAAAATTGGAATCAGTTATGCATAGTTCTCCATGAGCAGTTTGGAGAAAAGGGAGACAATTTGTCTCTACTAGAACAATTGACAACTATCAAGAGAGCTCCCAATGAGCAGTTGACTAACTTCAACTTCAGATTTCAAAGGTCTTGGGATAGAATTCCAATGGTTGTCGGCCAACAAACAAGGTGCTTTTCTATATTATCTTAAGGCTTTGAATTCTGATATTTCTATGTTAATTCAATCTATGGGAGGAACAACCTTACCTATTGCTTATAGCATTGCCATTAGGGCTGAAAACTGTCTTATTCAAGCTGGTAAGCTGGCTCCTAGGCCTCCCATGCCCTTGTATCCAAACTTAGAAAATCCAAGCACTAGTCAAGCACCCACTTTGGCTCCTATTCCCACTCCTAGAAATCAAAGTTCAAATGAAACTTCTACTTCATCCTCTAGTGCTTCAAATGAACTCCAAGAGGTCATGAAACAATTACAAAATTTGGGAAATGAGTTGGTTACACTCAAGAGGCAACAGGCCCAAAGTTTTAGACCTTCTTATCAGCCTCAAGCTCAACCTAATAGGCCACCATACCAGCCCAATAGGCCACCCAATCCAACTGCAAATCAAAGCCAAGTAAGGCCTCCCGCTAATAGACCATTTCAGCCCTATAACCCCAATGTTGCATCTGCTTCTAAAGCATTAGTGCTAGTGCAAAACAATATAGCTCAAGAGTATGATTGGTGTTTCCCATGTAATGAACCTCACAACCAATCTATGTGCTTCAATGGTGCTTTGAACCAAGCCTTGATGGTGACAACTACTGGCGTAGAGGGTGAAGTGAGTCAAGAAACAAATCAGCAACAAGGGACATCTCAGCAAAACACAGCTCCAAATGATACCGCACTTGTGAATTGGCAAGCTGAGGATTTTTGTGGCATGAATCAAACAATTTCTCAGAGTGTAGCAGCTAACACAAGATCAAAGAAGAGGAATATTGGTGAAGGGTAGTCATTGGCTCCAAGTGATCTACAACCTTCCATCACTCCACAAGGTGTTGGTAAGCAAAATACAGTTCCAAACACGCAAGGACAGCCCAAACCACCTTCTAAACCAACTCAAATGCTAGCTGTTGTTGCCCATGCACAAGAAAGGAATGTGCACCTAAAGGACAGCAAAGAGATCTTTCATCCCCATTTAGCATCATTGATCAAATGAAGAAGACAAATGTGAATATATCAATGTGGGAATATTTATCCATCCCAGGCCAAAGAGATCTTCTACAAGCTACCATGAAGAATTGGTCAACTTCGAACCAGCAGGTCCATATGCGAGAGAATGTCCTCACAAATGCTTCTCAGCCTGAAGGGAGTCATGGAGGACAACAAGGTAAAGTTTTGAAGCCCCCTCCATTCTATGTTTCATTAATCATTGGCAATAAACTAGTACACAATTGCATGATTGATTCTGGGGCAAGTAGTTCTGTCATGCCCAAGCAAATAGTTGATCAGCTGGGTCTCCAATATGAAGTCATATCAAAGGGGGTAGTGCAATTGGATGGGACAACAGTAGCAACGATGGGAGTGATTAAAAGTTTGAATCTTACCTTACATGCATGCCCCAACGTTACTGTTTTGCAAGATGTGTCAGTGATAGATTTGCCACCACTCTTTGCCCTATGCTTATCAAGGGATTTCACAGCTAGAATTGGAGGCTACTTATCTGCTGATTGGTCACACATGTTGTTCAGAACAAGATATGGTACTAAGGTCACAATCAGATCTAAACCAATTGTAAACTTTCATATTGAGCCTCATACTCCAAGCCAAATCAATGCCAACTGTTCAGCATTTGATCAAGAAGATTATCAAAGCACAGATGAAGCTGACACCAAAGTTGGAAGCATCCTAGATTTGACTCTGGATGAATGGGCAAGCAAGGTACATGCTTTTGATCCCTACCAAGAAATAGAAGAATCTGAGCTAGGAGTCTATTGCATACATGAAGAAAACTAGCCTATTCCTAGCATCACCAAACCAGACCATAAGGATGACAATGAGGTATGGTAGTTATTTTTTGATGGATCAAGGAGTAGGCAAGGTGCAGGAGGAGGAGCTATGCTTGTTTCACCTCAAGGCATCAAATATTATTTAGCTTTCCGTTTCCAATTTTCCTGTTCAAACAACACAGCTGAATATGAGGCCTTGATTCATGGACTTCATTGGGCTAGGAAAAAGGGCATAAAGAACTTGCAGGTGTTTGGAGATAGTGAGCTAATCGTCAATCAAGTCAGGGGACAACATGCTACAAAGAATGAACTACTGAAGAACTACAAGAATAGGGTGTGGGACCTCATTGAGGATTTTGAAGCTTTCAATATTGTGTCCATACCCAGGAAGAAAAATGAAGCGGCGGATAGGCTCGCAGCATAGTTGGAGCAACGTTTGATGTGGTTGACAACATCAAAAGGAAAAAACACAACCACGTATCCATGTGATTTTGAGGCCAACAGTTCTAGATAATAACACAAGCTGGCAGGTGTTTGAGAATGATCAATAGATCGTCAATTTCTTACAAGAAGAGGCTGAATTCTAAGCTAGGAATCAAGACAAGATTAGAGCAGCAGTATGGGGACAAGTAGTGCAGTTTCAAGGACAAACAAGCTTCCTCGTGGTTTAGTAACATTGGAGTCTATCTTCAACCCTAACGACCAGTTCCGTAAGGAAAAGGCTAACATACAGGTCAAGAGAGAAGATTCAGAGCCAATTCTGGTTGGGGAAGGCAAAACACTTCAAATTGGCAAAGTGTCCACCGAAAGGGGAGAAATCAGATTTCATACAACTTTTCCAAGAATTTCCAGGATGTCTTCGCTTGGAGCTATGAAGACTTGAGAGGTTTCAATCCGAAGTTGGCACAACATACCATAGAATTGGATCCAGGATGCTAAGCCCATCGGCGACGCGAGACCAATCAACCCTCACATTAAGCCTCTAATGAAGAAAGAGCTAAACAAGCTAATAGAGGCAAGCATTATATTCCCATCAAGCACTCAAGTTTGGGTTGCAAACTTGTTCCGGGAAGAAGAGCGGAGAAATCAGGTTGTGTGTAGACTTCCGAGACCTCAACAAGGCATCTCTCAAAGACCATTACCCACTTCCTTCATGGAACAAATATTGCAAGTAGTATCCGGGTTGAGAGATTCTCTCTCTAGATGGCTACTCGTGGTATAATCGGTAATGGTGAAAGAAGATGACCAGTTCAAGACGGCTTTCACCACCAAATGGGGCACCTATGCCTACAAGAAGATGCCATTTGGACTATCAAATGTTGGAGCCACTTTCCAAAGGGCCATGGATATGGCATTCAAGGGATTGATCAACAAAATAGTTCGATATATCTTGACGACATCACCGTATTCTCAAAAAATGTAGTATATCACCTCTTTCATTTGAGGCAGGTATTTCAGAGGTGTAGAAGATTTGGGGTATCATTGAATCCCAAAAAATGCATATTCTTGGCTCACGAAGGAAAACTTCTAGGCCATATTTTTTAAAGGAGGGGTTGATTTATTGACCCGAGAAAGAGTTGAAGCAATTCGAGCGTTGCCATTGCCAAGTCACAAGAAGGCTCTTCAAAGCTTCTTAGGAAGGGTCAATTTTGCCCACAGATTTGTGCCAAATTTTACTGCTCTCGTGGAGCCGATAACTCTGATGTTGAAGAAGAGCATGGTATTTAAGTGGACAAACAAGGCAAGCAGGCAAGTTTTGAGGCAATAAAAGAGGCTATATCTCAAGCTCGACTCTCGTCAATCCGAGACTTCTCCAAGGACTCCATGCTATATGCCTTCGGTGGTGGAGACACGATTTCGCAATCCCGTACAAAGAAAAACAAAGAGGATTAGAACAACCAGTTGCTTTCTTCAGTCAAGGTCCTGGAGGAATACAAAACAAGGTACTCTTTCATTGAAAAGCATGTCCTTGCAGTGATCAAGAGCTTAAAGAAATTCAAGCACCTAGTCTCAAACAACAAGATCCAATTGTTGGTCTCTCATGCAGGAGTCAAGGACTTCCTTCTAAATAAGGATCTGAATGAGAAACGTGCAGGATGGATAACCCGTGTCATGGAATATGACATCGAGATCAAGGTCACAAAACTAGTACGTGGAAAAGGACTATGTGAACAACTAGCTTTGAGTCGACAAGTTGAAGCAGGTGATGAAAAAGAGACTGTTTTAGTTCTACAAGATGGTCAAGAACAGGAAAATGATGACGTGCCTGCTCCTTGTTGGACTCAGAATATGATACATTTCCTACAGGTAGGCCTATGCCCTCCAGAATTGAGCAAAGAAAAAAGGAGATACTTCAGATTACAAGCCATCCCATATGTGCTCGTTGATGATGTTTTGTTCAAGAAATACATCAATGGAGTTCTATTGAGGTGCATTGGGACAGATCAAATTAAGAGGGTGTTACAAGATTTTCACGATGGAGATTCTGGAGGACATTTCACCCCACGAGTAACAACTCTCAAGATAATAAAGGCAGGGTATTATTGGCCCACAATGTTCAATGACTGCTATACATGGATAAGAAAGTGCAAGAAATGTGCACTCTTCACGGGAAAAGAAAGACTAGCAGCGCTTCCATTGCACCCAATTTTGGTTGACCAACCATTTATGCAATGGGGATTGGACTTCGTTGGGGTCATCAACCCAAACTCAAGCCAAGGCCACAAGTGGATTCTCACGGCAACGGACTATTTCACCAAGTGGACTGAACCAGTAGCACTCAAAGAAGCAAATGAGTCCAACATACTAGACTTTTATGAAGGAATAGTGACCAGGTTTGGTGTGCTAGCCACTGTCTTATTAGACAATGCATTGGCATTCATAGGTTCCAAGATTACAGAATGGGCTGTCAAAAATGGAATCTATTTGAGCACCTCTTTAAACTATTACTGCGGGGTAATGGACAAGCGAGAGTCCATGAACAAGAATTTGCTAAGAATCATCAAGGACTCGGATGAAAACCAAAGGACATGGCATACCAAGCTAAAATCAGCATTATGGGTGTGACAGATAACACCAAAGAGGTATACGGGTAGTTCTCCTTACAAGTTGGTCTATGGGAAGAGGCGGTATGCCTATATCATTAGAATTGCTGCATTGGAGCTCATGAAGCGATTGGAGTTATGCGAGTTCAAACCAATGGAGGCTAGATATGTAGAGTTGATGGAATTGGAAGAAATCGAGAGAATGCGATTCGAGACAATTGAAAAGGATCCGTCCTTAATAAAAAGATGGTTTGATAAGAAGGCAAGAGCAAAGACCTTCCAGGAAGGGGACCTAGTTCTAAAATGGGATGCAGATCAGGAAAAACCAGGAAGGCATTCCAAGTTTGATGCCATTTGGAGTGGCCCCTACATGGTCATGGGATGTAAAAGTAGTAATGCCTTCCAATTGTCTACATTGGATGGAGAAGAACTCCTGATTCTGGTTAACGGAATCTATCTTAAACATTGCTACTAAAAGGAAAAGGTTTACCCTTGTAAATATTAGCCTAGATTTCAATTCCTCTAAGTGCGTATGCACATTGTCTTGTTATAGTTAGGTTTTAATTTCCCTAAGTGCTCCGGCATAGGTTTTGTTGCTCTCAAGTTGAATTTCTATTCAGCATGCTCTCGAAGAAGGGGTTGTGGTATCAGGCTCGGGATCAGAGATCAAGTTGGTTTCAAGTTATTGCTTATGACTCCATGCCCAATGGATTGCTAAAAGGCCACTGATCTTCTACCTAGTAGGCAGGCGCCCCGTTGAGTCACCAAATTGTTGTATATATCTTCCCCCTCGGGTAGATATGGGAATAATAGAAGGTAAAGGGCGCAGGTAAAGGGTGCACGACATAAGGTGTCGACATGAAGAAATTTGTGCCTTGGCGCAGGTAAAGGGTGCACGACATAAGGTGTCGACATGAAGAAATTCATGCCTTGGCGCAGGTAAAGGCGCACGACATAAGGTGTCGACATGAAGAAATTTGTGCCTTAGCACAGTAAAGGGCGCACGACATAAGGTGTCGACATGAAGAAATTCGCGCCTTGGCGCAGGTAAAGGGTGCACGACATAAGGTGTCGACATGAAGAAATTCGCGCCTTGGCATAGGTAAAGGGCGCACGACATAAGGTGTCAACATGAAGAAATTCGTGCCTTGGCGTAGGTAAAGGGCACATGACATAAGGTGTCAACATGAAGAAATTCACACCTTGCACAAGTAAAGGGCACACAACATAAGGTGTCGACATGAAGAAATTCGCGCCTTGGCGCAGGTAAAGGGCACACGACATAAGGTGTCGACATGAAGAAATTCACACCTTGGCACAGGTAAAGGGTGCATGACATAAGGTGTCGACATGAAGAAATTTGTGCCTTGCACGAGTAAAGGGCGCATCTTCAGGAGGCGCAACATTTTGAGCGTTGACACCACTGCGAAAGTAAACCCTAAGCGCGAGATATTCGAGATGGCCATAACTTTTCACAGGGATCTTGGATTCACGCAAGATTGGACTTTTCAGAAAGCTTACGAGGTCCTCTGTCCAAATACAACTAGATATCTTTAATTGGGTGAGGAAAAATTCTTAAAAATTCAAAATACAGTTCACCAATTTTTGGGTTTGCTAGGGTTCTCACCTACCGCCATAATGAGATAAATTAAATGTAACCTAGAGGTGGTTGGGGTAGATTTGGATTTCCTCTCTCTTCCCTCTCTCATTCTTCCTATAAATTATAAGGAGGGTCTTCTTTCTAAAGGTTGGGCATTCTTGTTTTGCCCCTCCCTTCTTCTCTTTAACAGCTGAATTTGTGGAGTTCAAACCTCCCATCTAAAAGCTAAATGCAACTTTGCCTCTTGGCACTTTGTAGTGTATTGTGTCCATCTTTGGAGAAAATAATGCATGTCTCATGGATGATTCTCAAACCTCTCTATGTTCATTTGCATCCTCTTGATCTTTCACTCCAAATCAAGTTATCTATGCATGATCTTGCATTGCATTTTAATGGTTTGTGTTTATTGGCAAGACAGGTTTTCTTCATTCCTTGGTGCATCACCTTTGTAGTTTAGGTTTTATTTTATGCATCTTCTTACCCTGTCTCCTTGGAAAGTTAGTTTAGGTTTTGAGTAAACCCTCTACATTTTTTACGTGTGCATCGAACAGAGGAATAGGAACCGGCCTTCATCCGAGAGAGCTTTTCTGATTTTGCGAGGTCCCACACTTGGGAAAAACTCCATGTTATGCAATTGCCTTTGAGAGTCTCACCCATCGGGTTGGGTCTTTGTGATTCACAATCAACAATACCCTTGTATCTGTCATCCATTATCATAAATACACAAATTATTGATTTATATGTTCTAAAAGCATTGGCTAAGTATATAATCAACGAATTCATTATCAAAACCTGCACCATTGAGATGAGTATTAATGCACGCAACTAACACACGAAATGAGATTACGAATAAGAGTAGTTTATATGGTAGTAAAGTGTTTATATTGAAGTTGTATTATTAGTCATGTGTAAATTACTTATTTGAACGTTAGTCATAATTTTACCATCACTTAAGATTTAATGAATTGATCGTTAAAACGTAACATGGAGAACGCATAAAATCAATGATTAATATACTACATTAAACCTTAGAGTGTTTAAATATTACCCGAAATGTTGATATGCACCTCAACTATAAAATTTACATTTAATACCAAATAAGTGTATTTAAAAAATTATTAAATAATCGCATGAACAAACATTTTTCAAGGAATTAGAGAATGGGATATCTTAAATAGGTTTACATTGTCAAGGATTCGGATAACTTAGGAAATTTTACAATATCATGGAATTAGCGATCTCGAGATAATTTTGTATTTTTGGGAATTAGATATCTCAAAAAAAATTATATTGTACTTTCTTAATTGCTCGGATCTCCATGTTCCTCACCCTCGGAGGAAAGGAACTTCTCTACTCAACACTTCTTGGGAAAATCCCAATTTTTTCTTTACTATAATGAACTATGAAAACCACGTTTATTTATTTCCCTTCTAACATTTCCATTCTAGTTGATTTTATGTTCTAGTTGGCCATTCTTTCCCTCATGTGTCCACTAATATTTAGATTAAAATCAATCTGTATTTTGTATTTGTAGCATTACAAACTTAGATCTCAAGTATCGGGGAATCAAATATCTCACGTATTTTTATAACTTTCAAAGACCAAATATCTCAAATAGTTTTACAATTTCAAGGAATCATATATCTTAGGAAATTTTATAATTTAGTTTCTTAATTATTTTGGATATCTCAAACTATGATTCTCCAAAACTTTATAAATGTGGGGAATCAAAATTCAAGGGTTGGGAGGAATTTACAATTTAATTTCAAAACTACTCTGGATCTTCAAAACTATGATTTCCATAAATCCCAATGAAGGTAGGGAATCGTAACTTGAAGGCTAACGACCAATGTGCACTTTAATTACAAAAATAATTTGAATAGTTGAACCTTTCATCCCCTAAAAATCCAATGAAGGCATGGAATTAGACCTCATAGGTCTCTCGAAACTTTAATTCCTGAAAATTTGATTAAGGTTGGCCATTGAAACTTAGAGGTTGAGGAGAAATTTGTAATTTAATTAAAAAATTACAGATATCGAAAACTATGATTCCCTAAAAAATGATGTATGATGGGAATCCAAACTCAAAGGTTGCAGATCGTTTGTAATTTAATAACAAAACTACATTAAAACTCTAAAATCCACTTTTACCTATTTTTTCAAATCTTAGCCATTTTTTTAATATTTAGATCCCGTGGAGTTGTTTCGACGATATGGGACTCGGAATTGTGTGGACCTATCATTGTGATGTGGGCCCTTAACATTTAATGTTTTAATGTAATTTTTGTGATTTGTGGATAGTTAGAGGCCACACCATTTTTGGGAAATTCACTTGCACTCTCCAGGGAAATTATAGATACAAGAACATATCGAGGAGATTCAACATCCCATTTTAGGCCAATGCATTTGCTAAATTTGGTAACCATAAAACATGACAAGTCATATGGTTTTTCCCTAAATTTATAAATAAAATATTTAACTTAGTAAGGTGGACCAAATAGAACATAATCGTTACCATCGATGCATCACCTTAATTATATTATAGTAAACTTCAACATAAATTTTATTTTAATAGCCACTAATTACAAGTATGAGTTTTAATAATAATAAAATCCAATATTGTTATAAATATATAAAAACAAGCTGTTGGAGCTCAAAATTGCACCTTGCTTTGAGTCATAGACAACCCGGATTTTGAGACAACATGGGACTATCTCCAGTGTGAACAATGAAAAGTTAGAAAAGCTATGGAATGAGGCAAGAACACTTAAGAATCCCCAAAGCTTTAACCATCAAGACGATGGACCATCAAGATAAGAGATAAGCAAGAACTATTTCTTTGCATGCATACATAACTTGAAATAAACAATCAAACCTAGCATATCTAAACAATTATTTACTCTTTAAAAGCTATGAAAATATGAACCTATTGAAGATTCTAGCAATCAATTATGATCATTTGATTCTCAAGGTTTTTGAGAGTGAAAGCTCACCATTAATGGCTACAAGACCATATGGTTCCTCTCATTTACCCAAAGCTTGAGTGAAAGATGCAATAACAAAGCAAAATATCTCAATAACAATGAAGAAATCTCTTAATCCTAAACAAAATACTATAGTTTATGTTAGAAAGGGAGAAGTGTTCTTAGAAAATGACTTGGGGTAGTGGGGTATTTATAGTTTTCCAATTCTAAGAATGGAATGATTTGGGTGCATGTGGGACAAAAGGTAAGTCCAAAAGCACTTTTAGGTTTAGAAGAGGTTAAACATGCCTTAGGCTAGTTAATCTTGGTTTAGCAAGGAATTAGTAACTTGAGAGAGTTGTGAGGGGTCCACTTAATCTAATGTGATGGATTGATAGCCTAGGAAGCTTGTAAAAGTGGTTTAGAAGGAGATATGAAGGAGGTTTAGCTAATAAGAGGGTATATTATCCCGATTAGTCATTTATAAGAGGAATACAACCAAAAGAATGTTGTAAAAGGAGAGTTAGATAGGCCTAATTGATGAGGTGTCGTCAATTTGTGGGGAGTAGAATAGTTAGTGCAATATTAGGAATAATATTAATTTGATCGAACTATAGGTGTCTACATTTTCCCCTCTTTGGGGTGGCATAAGCTACACCACTTCAAAGAAAGTAGACAAGCACAAACAACTACAAATTTTTTTGAAGGAGTGGAAGAAAAATTAGTAGAGTGAAGGATGCCCCCTCGAGTGTCGATGGGGTGATGGAAGAAGTCGATCGACGATCGAAAAGATAGAAGAATAAGGAGGGATAGGAGGTCCCAAGTGAAATAGTGGAATATGGAAGAGAGAAGAAAGGGGATATAGAAGAAAAATATCAAGGAAGGGATATTGAGCTATCAATGATCCAATATTGTGTAAAACAATATTCTTTTCATCATATTGCTAGAAATCTTCATCATCGATCCTTATTAAAAATATAAGCATACGATAAAAGTGTAAAATGACATGAAAATCTAGAATACAAACAATTATCCATTGCTAAAATGCCAACTCCATGCAACATACAAAATGCAATGCAATACGAGAAGTAAACAAGATAACCTAATAGGGAAACAAGTACAAACACACATACTCAAACCAACAACGTTTAAGATAGTTGCACAAATGTTTTGTTATCAAGCTTCAATCCCCAAATGTTCATGATAAATGAAAAGGGTGAAAATGATTCCCCAAGCAAGGATACATGCAGGGGATTGACGGAGGAAACTTGGGTCCTATGATAAAGCATTGTACACTATGAAACAATACCAGACAACTCGTTGTGCCCCAAAGTACAGACAAAGCATGCAAACTAGCTTTGTTAATGAGGGTAGATCTAGATGATCTGCGAGTCATCATTTCAAAAACACGTGAAAACATAAGAAAGATACAAAATGAATACCATGTGTGTGACACAAATCTCAGCTGTGTATGAGCTTTTTACAAATTTTTGATTTTTTGTGATTTTTTTTTGGGTTTTTTGAATAATTTGTAATTTTTAGAGTTTTTTGATCGGTTAGAAAAATTTTGGAATATGAGAGATTTCACGAAAGCAAGAAAAATACCCCATGGAAAAGAAGCAGTATTTAGGAGGTAAAAATATGCCTCGGCGGGTCGAAAACGGGTTAAAAATAATTATTTAATAAAGATAATTATCACGATGGGTAATAGAGGAAGTAGATTGATCATGGTAGGTAAAACATGCCCTTGGCCAACATGGCGGTGAAAATGCAACATTACAAGGTCAAAATAACCCTATATACCCTCCCCAAGGGGGGTAAATCTTTGCGAATAGTACATTTGATACCAAGACTTTACTAATTTTTACCGTGAGGTGATTTGAGCGACGAGAGAGATTGCCAGAGTTTAAAGACATACGAGACATGCAAACTAGATCAGGGAGTACCTACAGGAGGATGACGATGGACTCTTTGTGAGTGCTCTATCCTTTCTTGTCAAATTTAGCATTTAATAACCTTTATTACAAGTATTTAGGCTACTTCAAACATGGGCTCACGCCACAGGGGCATGCAAGCATCACTGGGTGCATACATGTGTCGAAAACACATGTGTGCACATGTGCATACTTTAAAAATATGTGCATGCAAGAGCAAGTGCAAGAATGGATGTGTAGGTGTCCTAGGGGAAAAAATGTATGTGCACATGCATCAAAAGCGTGTGCATGTGTCTAAGGGCGTGCGTGCGTGCGCAGTCGAGGGGAGTTAGGGTTGCGATCGCATGTGTCATGTATGGTGTACATGTGCTAGGAAGAGGCGCACATGTGCTTTGGGAAGAGGCGCACATGTGCCAAAAAGATAGCGTAGGTGTCAAAAGGATGACACATGTGTTGCGACGTGTTTTTGAGAAAAACACTTAGAAGAAAATAGAAAAAATTATAGAAGAAAATAGGAGTTAATTTCATAGAAAAATGTAGAAATTGGTACTTAGAAGAATAAGTTAGTACCTATTGTAAAATAAAGGCTGATATATAAAAGAAAGGTCTAACAAGTGTTTTGTGATGTTACTGAGAGATGATTGCCAACGTTGCGGTGAGAGAGCGGCATGGCCGATTGGCTAACATATAGGGAGGCTTCCATCGCCAAGATAGGTAGTTGTTAGATATCCTTCTAGAGGTTACTGAGGTTGGATCATATAGAGAGGATGCCCCATATTACTCTTGATCATAGTCTAATCACATGCCTTGGTGGAGATATCACATAATGAGAGCCGGTGTTTCCATCTCCCAACTAGGGAGATGAATATCACATTGGAAGACATTTGGCGGATCTTACGTGTGCCGATTCAAGGCCAACTTATCGAGTATACTAGTGATAGAGCCCAAATTATATATTACCCGATTAAGCTATTTGGATGTGATGAGATACCATGTCATGGGATGACGGTGCGAGATGCACAAGTGTATAATAGATCCTAGACTATCTTGAGTGGTAGTTTACCTCATGGCCTTTGCCTGTGGTTTTTTTGATCACTGACAAGACGGACACCTCCTTCCCTCTTGGCCTTATTACTATTATATGTGGATTGATATGAGGTGATAGATATTGTTGGGGCTAGTGCATACTAGCACACTTATATTGGGATCTTCACCGATTACGTATCACGGAGCGAGAAGATCGTGGGCCGGCCACTTTGTTGCAGATTTGGGCATGGGACTACATAGGTTTTCTTCGTCCTACAGGTGCTCTACGAGTTTGGGCTCCTGATGAGCCCTCAGTGATGGGATGGGTCCCGACCGAGGACAATATTAGAGGACACATGGGGTATTTTTAACATTATTGGCGGAGTTTTAGATGATATTCAAAACATATGATTGTATGGAAGCCATACGAGATGTATCGATGGGGAGAATGGACAAGAGCTGAGTATATGCATGGTGGAGCACTTCATGTTTAGCAGTCGGGGTTACATGATAGAGTATTGTAGAGTAGACCGATTCTAGATTTAGTTTGGTGTCATGCAGGATGTACCGAGATCCGTAGAGATTTAGTATGCCCAACGAGCTCGTGATACATTTGGCATGGGGCCACAGATTCAAGCTAGGGCCCGAGCTATTTTTGACCAAATGGTACTACGGTATGGGGCCCACCGAGACAAATTAAAGACCCTAGAGTGACATCAATGTACGCTTAATGATACTTCACAATTTTACCATGTCGCATCACTATTCCATAGGGTGCGTGGGATGTGGGGGTGAGACTATCTCTAGCGGTGCTTAGTGATAGTGATGATGATGATGATGACATAGATGATGATGGGTTTGATGGGCGCGGATGATGGTGGTGGTGGTGGATAGCCACCTAGACAAGGATAGAAGAAAAGGCATATCCCCATTATTATTCGAGATACATATGCCTCTGGTGGGTATACCGGTTTGGATACAGTGCCATTGCGGAAGGTACATCCACGAGAGAGCGGCATCACGAGGTGCTCCACCTAGAGCAAGTATGCTACAACAACCTCCATATCAAGCTTCGAGATAACAGATGCCTAGGCGGAAGGCTTCATAGTAGGGTCCTATTCTAAGCCCACCACATGGGGTAGATGGGGAGGTGGTGTCATGTGGTTCCATCAAATCTAGCAGATTGGTGGCTCGGATGGTGTACATTATATGCCTATTACAACATTCTACGGCCCAGAGTTCAGTGATTGACTATACAGAGAAACCAGACCCAAGTACATGTTCATACTATTACTGCCGAGAGGGACCAGGTGACAAATGAGAGGACAAAGTGGGACAAGCTAAGATTCCATGACTTTTAGTGGAGGTGGCCTCATTTAGGTGTACTAATGGGGTTGCGGTGACACCATGTATGCATTTAGAGTTGTTGATGACTAATGGTAGGGATTCTTATTATAGGTATTTATATTACAAGGGCCGAGGGTACCTAGTTATAGTCAAGCGTCAATGTCTGCAAGGTCATAATGATAATCAACATCGGCTAGATCAATGGAGTAGCAAGCGAGGTAGTAGACAAGTCGGCGGGTCTATAGGTCATGGGCCCTCCTTTGGATCATAGGACACCTAGTCCCCATGAGGGATCGAGTCAGACATGACTCATTTTTACTTATGATGTATACTCAATATGTATGTACTTTTTTATGTACGCCTCTTATGAAGGCTCATTTTTGACTCATGCCCATGATGGCATATTTTGTATCCAGATGTATGTATCGAGACACATTGTATATGGACATTTGATTCTGACATGTTATATGATTATGATGATTATGGATCTATTCATGATGTTGTTTTTATGATTTTGTATCACATGTACTTTGATTTATGAGATAGCATATAGATGATATCACATGTTTTGATGAGATGTTTCATTTTCTACTTATCACATTTCATGTATGAGATGGTAGTAGATGATATCACAGGTTTTGTATGTGACACTTATGATGATCCATGTTTTTATTATGGTCTACATTTTGAGGGGGGGACAAAAGATGATCCCTCTTTCCCCCTCTTGGCGATACTATACGGATGTGGCTTAGAATCCATGTTTTAATTTCCATGTGTATGATTATGTGACTTAGATTTTATTGATATATGATGTATATATGTGATGATAAATGATATATTAAATGATGTTATGATGACAACAAACTATACAACACAAACAACAAATACAACTAAATTAAATCTAATCTAACACAACACAATTACATACAAGTATGCAAGATAAAAGGAACTCAATGCCTATGTATAATATATTAAAGTAACACTTTAAACTAAGCAAATGAATCCAATTAAAAGCACACAACATGAAAATATAATGCAATCAAAACTCTACAAACCAACAACTAAAAGTAATCAAACCATTACTTTGTTTTTACGGGATAGTTTTGAAATGGTTTCTACTATTTTTGGTGTTGTCTCAAAGGTAAATTTTTAAGGCTATTTTCATATTGTTTTTGTATTTTTGTCTTTAAAGGGGCTTCTCCAAAATTTTAGGGTTGTTCTAACATATTTGAATTTTTTTGTGTTTTATGAAGGGTTTTATGACTATTTTTGGAATTTTCCAAGGTCTTACGAAATTATGTACGAAAAGGAAGAAGTGTGGATGCCCCCAATGTTAGATGGGAATATACAAAGGCATAATGCCATGTGTTATGTGTAAGAAGCTGCAGATGTGAAGTTTCCTCCAGCGTTAGGTGAGAATACACAAAGGCCATTCCTTCACATAGATGTACAAGATTAGATCAGCCAGATCAAGGCTCTAACAGATAGGCTCAAGAGGATCCTTAGACCTTAGGAAAAATAACCTTAGATAATAGTGATATTAAACCATCCAAATGCGAGGTTTCTTGTGAACAATGAAACCACCTTAAGCGTCGAAAACTAGTTTTCACCCGAGGACTTGCCCAATGTGCCACAATTGCGTGGTTTTCATAGTTGGATGACATGTTTTCTTTTTACTGTTTTCTTGATTTTTATTTTTTTGCTTTCTTTTCTAAGGAAAATCATACTCAAGCATAGAACCACTTGAGGTGCATTGTGTTCATTGGTTCTTGTTCATCACCATCCGAGTGAGCTAGTTTATATGCCCTTGAATTGTACTTAGTGACCATGACATATGGTCTTAACCATTTGGGCTCAAACTTGCCTTTCTTTTCTCAATCCTTAACCATGTTAAACTGGTTTTATTTTAAAACAAGATCTCCTACGTCAAATTGGTGAGCTATAATCCATTTGTTTTATCCTCATGACACTTAGTTCTGATAACCTTCAAATGATTGAGTGTTCTCATGCGCTTCTCATCCAAAGAGCTCCATCTCTACCAATCGAGCTACCTTATAGTCTTTGTCTTTGTCTAGATAGTCCCGAAGAGATTTTCTTAGGGAGGGAAGTTCAACTTCCAAGGGTATAATGGCCTCCATGATAAAGAATAATGAATAAGGAGTAGCACTAGTAGGGGTGTGGATGGAGTTTTGATAGGCCCAGAGGGTGGGATGGATCTGAAGGTGCCAATTATGACCAATTTTACTAACCATCTTTTCCATGATATGAACAAGGGTTTTATTGGTGGCTTCATCTTGTCCATTACCTTGAGGGTAATAGGGGTTGACCACTTGAGTCGATTTAGAAGCATTGGCATAACGCTTTGACTGTCTTGTTCTTAAAATATTTACCATTGTCATTGCACCATAATGGTAGAGGGGATGTTGTAATGGCAAATGATATGGTTCGTTATGAATTTAGATATTTATGCACCAGTTATGTAAGTGAGAGGCATAACCTCTACCCATTTGGTGAAGTACTCGGTGGTGGTGATAATATGGGTGTGGCCATCTGAGGAAGTTGGATTGAGCTTCCCTATGAGATCAAGTCCCCATTTTGAAAATATCCAAGGTGTCGTGATGGGCTGTAAACCCTATGTTGGTGCATGTATCAAGTTTCCATACTTTTGGCAAAGTTCACATTCCTTGACAAAGTTTCAACAATATGCTTCCATTGTAGGCCAGTAATAACCTACTCTTAATAGTTTCTTTACAAGAACCATTCCACTTGTGTGTTCTCCACAAACACCTCTGTGTACTTACTTAATTGCTTGGAATGACTTGGTCACATCCAGACATCGTAGCCACGACGATATAGGGTGCCTCCTAAAAGGGTATGATGGGCTATACAATGGATAAGGGATATTTTCTCGGTATGGGATATATCCAGGGAAAAGTGCCATCTTGTAAGTAATTAAAAATGGAATCGTATCAAATGGATAGAGGACCAACAACTTCACATGCTAGACAAGATTCTGGCATGTCATATTCGAGCACTTCTGCAAGTGTTTAAAAAGAAAGGCATTTTATTTTCCTATGGTGGAATGTGCAGTAAAGACCCAATCATAGCCACGATGTTTACTAAGTGGTTATGTGATCTTTTCTTTGTTTGAAGATAACTTCTCAAAGTATTCTTTCAAGGTTTCAACCAGTTTCTTGTATGGAACACGTTTTCATCTTTGACTTTGTATTCATCATAAACCTGTTTAACAATCAATTGGGAGTCACCAATGACTCGTATTTGTCTGATGTTCCATGTGATAGCTAGTTTTAAGACAGAGATGAGCACCTCATACTCTGTAATATTATTCATGCAAGGGAACCCTAAATGAAATGCTTGCGAATAACTTCTCCAGTGGGAGTGATAAGTACCACTCCAACTCTTGAACCATGGAAGGTGAATGACCCATCAAAGTGGAATTGCCACATGACATATTCCTCAATATACATCATAGATGCATCTAGAAGATCCAAACACAATGGTTCCATCCCGGTAGGGGAGCTTCAACCAATTAATCTACAAGTACTGTCCTTTTAGGGATTTTTAGTTAACGAATTCAATGTCAAACTCACTAAGGAGGATGATCCAATTATCCATCCATCTTGTAAGGGAAGGTTTAGATAGGAGGTATTTGAGAGGGTCAACTTTGGATATCAACTTGGTCTTATTATTAAGGAGATAATGGTGAAGTTTCAAAATGTAAAGACCATAGCTAGGAAGACCTTTTCAATCTAAGGATAGTTCAGCTCATAGGCAATCAAGGTGCAGCTAAGGTAATAAACCGCCCTCTCTTTGTGGCCAAGATCATATTGGGCAAGCAGTGCACCAATAGCAAATTGGTGGCTGAAATATACAATAGTAGGGGTTCTCCTAGGGTAGGCGGCATGAGTACATGTAGGTTTACCAGATATTGTTTAAGCAATTCAAAGGCTTTTCGACAGTCAGGTCCCCAGTTAAAGGTGACATATTTCTTCAAAATATATTTAAAGGGATGGCACTTATCTATAAGTTGTGATATAAATCAGTGGATTGCTTGAATATTTCCTTGTAAACTTCGTAGTTGTTTAAGGTTCGTTGGTGGAGGCATCTTTGTAATAGCTGCAACCTTGGCGGGATCTACCTCTATCCCTCTTTGTGAAATAATGAAACCCAATAATTTTCCTAATTGGACACCGAAGACGCACTTCTTGGGATTCAAGTGAACCTTATAATCTCATAGGTGTTAAAAGATCCACCTTAGCACTTCTGGGTGCTCTTCTCTAGTTTTAGATTTTGCTAAGATATCATCCACGTAATCCTCCATGATATGAATCATCATGTCATGGAAAATAATGGTCATTGCGTGTTGATATGTATCTCCAACATTCTTGAGTCCGAAAGGCATGACCTGATAGCAAAATGTCCCCCAAGGGTGATGAAAGTAGTCTTATTTTGGTCTTCCTCTGTGATCTTGATCTAATTATAGCCTTGAAAATCCATCCATTAAGGACAACATCTCATAACCAGCCATGGAATCAACAATCATGTCAATGTTAGGTAGGGGAAGTCATCTTTGGGACATGTTTTGTTGATTTTCCTGAAGTTGGTACATATTTTGATGTCGACTGGATTCTTTTGAATAGGACTATCTTAGATATCTAGTCTGAGTAGTCAATAGGTTTGATAAAACATGTTGCTAATAGTTTTTCTAGCTCTTCTTTGACAAGAAATGTAGTCTTTGGGTGCATCTTTCTCAATTTATGCTTTATAGGTTTGGCATATGGGTGTGCAAAAAGGTTGTGCAAGACCAATGTTGCTTCTAAACCTAGAATATATGTGTATGACCTCACAAATATCTCTAAAAATTCTCATAATAGTGTTACAAAAGTTTTATGTTCTTACCCCGAGAGTGAATCACCCAACTTTATCATCCTAGGATCCTCTTCTGACTGATGTTCACATTGATTATCTCTTCAATTAGTATGTTTCTGTGACCTCCATCCATGTAGGATAAGGGGGAGAGTAAGATCCACTTCTACAGGTGGCTCTAAAAGAGTTTTATCTTCCCATGGTGGAACAATCTTTTTGTTGATTGTTTCATTTGTTCATCCACTAGTGTTTCAAAGAGTTTGTCGCTATGAGATTTGTGCTTATTTTTACTATGAGGCTTTTTGTGGTATTTTTCATTTTTTTATTACTTTTTTTCCTAAGTTACCACATAATCTGCCTCCTCCCCCAATGTACACACATACGTCCAATTTGATGGAAATCCCTTCTTATGATCACTATTTGGGATGGTATCTCTAAGTCCCATGAACTTTGCAATGGCCTCATTATTTTCAAAGAAATTGACCGGCATGTGAAGTTGTTGATCCCAATCAATGAGGTCGGGATATACAAGGGTGACTTGGTGATTATCTTGGGAATTGGATCCGAAAAGGGTGAACATATCTAAATTGAGGAATATATTAGTAGAGGCAAGGTCCTCGTATAGTCTATATTAGGATTTTTTTCATTTTCTAAATGAGACGAGCTATCCTCGCGTTCGTAATAAGTAGCATCTATCTCCAAGGGTGGATTGTTGCAAGGTCTAGTACCAAGGCCATATTTTTTTACTTTCGAGGAGGATTAAGAGAGGCTCTAGTCTACCATATCCATTTGTGCCACATCCAAGTCCCTTATAGCCCATAGTGTGCATCATTCTTAGCGCTTTGATGTCTTGTGGGGCTTTATTATATGAAGCTTCCATTCCTTCAAGTACCTAATGTTAGGAAATAAGAGATAAAATATGTGTAATAATCCCTTACGAGAATCGCAACAAGTACAAACTAATATGTAAAAATATTACAAATCTCAAATAAAAGTGCGAGAATAAATAACACAACACAAAGAGATAGTATTTAACGTGGTTCACCCAATTTGGGCTACATCCACCAAGAATCACTTGCTTAGATTTTATTACAAGCCTCCACTCTCTCAATATAATACCCAGATCCGTTTGGAGCTATGCTCAACAAACTCTACAGAATTCACACCCGAATTCAAAGCACATCTATAATACATTTGCTTGTCTATCTATCATATGCATAAGACCATATAAATAGACAATTGCTTAAGCAGTTTGATACAAAACCGTGGGTATCAAAACCATGGGCAAAAACCGTGGGTATCAAAACAATGGGTACCAAAAAAACCATGGGCCCAAAACAGCCCATAACGGTTACCCATTACCCATGGGTTAATAAACCACCCATGAAAATTTGCTTCGGGGTTTCACCCTTGAACCCCTGCACTCCACTCACCGGCGAGTGGGACTGCTATAAAAATACCGAGTGTAACACATAGAAGGTGTACCACACTCTAACATGAAAATAGGCTCCACAAACATAACAATCTCCCACTTAGAGACTGATTTTCACTGAGCAAGCTTCTCAACCCTTCACTGTCATCCGCAAAGGCCAACCAAAGCTGAACATAGCTTTATTTTATCCCTTGTGACCACCTTGGTCATCATGTATGCAGGATTCTGACTGGTATGAATCTTCTCCAACTTCAACTTATCTTCCTCCAAATTTGTCCTGATGAAGTGATATCTCAAGTGTATATACTTCATCCTGGAGTGGAAAGCAGAGTTCTTAGCTAGGTGTATAGCACTCTAGCTATCACTATGTAGCTTACATTCCTCCTGCTTATGCCCCAACTCCTTAAGAAATTGTTGTAACCAAATCATCTCTTTGCTTGCCTCTGTGGCAACAACATACTCAACCTCTATGGTTAACAAAGCTACCAGCTTCTGTAGTCATGAAATCCAGCTTACTGCTATCCCACCTACAGTGTAAATATAACCTATCATGCTCCTCCTGCTATCTACATCTCCAGCCATGTCGAATCTACATAACCACGTAAAGTGGTGTCTCGATCCATCAGTAGCATAAAACTATCCCCATGGTCCCTCTCAAATACCGAAGGATCCACTTTACTCGCTTGCCAATGCTCTTTACCCGATCACTCATAAATCTACTCACAGCTCCTACTACATGGACAATATCAGGCCTAGTGCATACCATATCATACATCAAATCACAACCGCGATGAGTAAGGTACCTTGGACATATGGTTTCTTTCTTGCTCTGTCTTGGGACACTGCTCCTTTGATAACTTAAAATGGCCTACCAAAGGAGTCCCAACCGGTTTAGCATCCTACATGTTAAACCTATCCAATACCTTCTTAATGTACTCTTCCTGAGATAAAATCAGCTTCCATTCCTTCCTATCCCGAGTTATCCTCATACCAAGGATTTGTCTAGTAGCCCCAAATCCTTCATATCAAAGGATTCACTTAGCTGTTTCTTGAGTACTTTTATTTCCTGCATGTTTTTACTTAACCAAAGATGTCATCAACATACAAACATAGGATAATATAACTTTCATCCTTAAATTTCTTTGTGTACACACAATGGTCGAATGACATCTGATATAACCTTGCTCCATCATGAAGCTATTAAAATTCTTATACCATTGACATGGAGCTTGTTTCGAGCCATACAAGCTCTTCTTCATTTGCACACCATCTCCTCTTTACCTTTGACTTCATATCCTTCTGGCTTGCTTGCATATATAGCTCCTCCTCCAAATCACCATGGAGAAATGCGTCTTTACATCTAATCTGTTCTAAGTGTAATTCTTTCTCACGCTTTGCCACTATTCCAAGAACAGTTCTAATAGAAGTCATTTTACTACGGAGAAAAGATCTCATCGAAATCTATATCTTATTTCTATGCAAAACCCCTTAACCACCAATTGGGCCTTATATATTTTCTTTCCTCCTTCTTCATCTTTAACTCAGTACACCCACTTGTTTTGTAATGCTCTTTTGCCTTCCGTAGCTTCACCAAATCCCAAGTCTGGTTCTCCATGAGAGACTTATGCTCCTCATCCATGGCTTGCTCCCACTTCTTACTAGCATCTACCTGCATTGCTTCATCAAAACTCTTTGGCTCTCCACTATCAAAGTGAGTAATAAATAATAAAGAGATGGAGAAAAATGTTCGTGTTCTTTTCTTACCCAAGAAGACCTCCTCACTTGTAGGAGTTTAGGGTTCTGTCTAGTAGGTTCCTGAACTGATTCATGGGTCATTGTCTCATCCAAAAGATCCTCTACCACTGCATATTATTTCTTGGATTCTTCCCTATTTTCCTACAACTGTTGCTTATACATGACTTTCTCATTAAAGACCACATCCCTAGACCGAATGATTTTCTTGTCCTTAATACTCCAACATTTAAATCCAAATTCATCACCACCATAACCAATAAAAGTGCATTTTTTTGATTTAGCCTCTAGCTTGGTTCTATCATCCTTGTCAATATGAACAAACACCTCACATCCAAAGACTCTAAGAAATGAGTAATCGACTTTCTTACCATACCAAGCCTCCTCAGGTATGCCTCCATCCAAGGCACTTGAGGGTCCTCTGTTTATTAAGTACACAACTGTGCTCACCGCTTCTACCCAAAAATAAAGAGGCAGTCCTGCATGTATCCTCATGCTCCTAGCACGTTCCATTATTGTTCTGTTCATCCTTTCTGACACCCCATTCTACTGCGGGGTTCCTGGAACCGTCTTTTACCTACAAATTCCATTCTTAGAACAATAATCATCAAATTCATTGCTGCAATACTCCCCTCCATTATCTGACCTGAGACATTTTAACTTAAGACCTGTTTCATTCTCTACCAAGGCTTTCCATTTAACAAAAGTATCAAATACATCAGATTTGTTTCTAATACAATAAACCCAAACTTTCCTTGTTGCATCATCAATAAAAGTAACATAATAACTTGAACCCCAAGAGATTATACTTGAGTGGCCCCACACATCGAAATGTACCACTCTAACTTACTCTCTTTCTTCGTAGGTCAAACCTTAAGAAACCGTACTCGCTTCACATTTCCCATATATGAATTTCTCATAGAAATCTAAACCTATTTCTGTATATCCAAGTAAATTCTTCTTTATGATGTCCATGCTCTTACGGCTCATATGACCGAGCCTATAGTGCTATAATGTTATATCTGCATCTGAAGCCACAAGATTACAATTATTAGTACTATCAGTGGATAAATACAAGGTTCCAACCTTCTTACCTCTTGCCACCACAAGAGCACCCTTGGTAACCTTCCAAGAGTCAGCTGTAAATATCACAATACAACCATCACTTCCCAATTGCCCCACCGATATCAAATTTCTCCTTAATGTAGGCACATGTCTAACATCCTTCAATAGCCATGTATTCCCATTCTGCATCTTAACCTGAATAGAACCTTTTCCAACTATACTGCAAGGCTCATCATACCCAAGAAAAACATGCCCAAAATCCCCAACATAATCAACAAAATAATGCCTATGTGGAGTAGCATGAAAAGAAGCCCCTAAATCTAAAACCCAAGATTCAATAATATTATACAAAGAAAGAATCAAAGCATCCTGACATACATTACCCGATGCCACATTTGCCTCCTTGTTTTCTTCCTATTGTTTCTTCTTGTCTTGAAGCTCCCAACAGTCCTTCTTTACATGCCCAAACTTTCCACAATTCCAACATACAATCTTGCTATTGGATTTTGACCTTGCCCGATCTTTTGATTTCCACAGTTTTCTCTATTCTTTTGTCTCCCTCTAGTTTCCACTGTCAAAGAATTCCCTGAAGTAGAAGATTCCCTGGAGCTTTTTCTTTGCATTTCCTCACTTAGAATCACCCCTACAACATCCTCAAACTTCAACTTCGAGTTAGCTGAACCGAGTTGCTTACCGCCATTACCAGGCTATTCCAACTTTTAGGTAAAGAGCACAAATTAATAAAGCCCTAAATTCTTCATCAAATTCTATTATAACCGAAGCTAGCATATTCACAACCATATTGAAATCATTTAAATGATCTGCCATCAATTATTCTCGACATCTTCATATTAAACAATTTTTTCATTAAAAATATCTTTTTAGAGGCAAAGGGTTTTTCATATAACTTCCTAATGCATCTATTAGATCTTTTGTAGTCTTTTCCTTTGAAACATTAAATAATACCGAAGATGCAAGATATAGCCAGATCGTTCCAAGTGCCTTCTGATCCAACAAATCCCATTCCACATCTTTCATACTCGAGGGTTTGTTCAACTTCTCAGACAGCGGAGTATAAAGATCCTTTTGATAAAGGTAATCTTCCATTTGCATCTTCCAAATACTTAAATTCTACTCATTGAATTTATCAACCCTAGATCTTCCATCATCTACCATAGCTCCCACTCAATCTAAAAACTTTCCTATGATTCAACACTTCAAAAACCAAACCAGAGCTCGATACCAATTGTTAGGAAATAAGAGATAAAATATGTGGAATAATCCCTTACGAATCACAACAAGAGAAACTAATATGCAAAAATATTACGATCTCAAATAAAAGTGCGAATAAATAACACAACACGAGAGAGTATTTAACATGGTTCACCCAATTTGGGTTACGTCCACCAAGAATCACTTGCTCGATTTTATTACAAGCCTCCACTCTCTCAATACAATACCTGCGATCCATTTGGAGCTATGCTCAACAAACTCTACTGAGAATTCACACTCAAATTCAAAGCACATCTACATACATTTTCTTGTATATCTATCATATGCATAAGACCATATAAATAGACAATTGCTTAAGTTGTTTGACACACAAACTGTGGTATCAAAACCATGGGCAAAAACCGTGGGTATCAAAACAATGGGTACTGAAAAAACCATGGGCCTAAAAATAGCCCATAACGATTACCCATTACCCATGGGTTAATAAACCACCCATAAAAATTTGCTTGGGGCTTCGCCCCGAACCCTCTCGACCCACTCACCGGTGAGTGGGACCACCGTAAAATATCCGAGTGTAACACATAGAAAGTGTACCACACTCTAACATGAAAATAGGCTCCACAAATATAACACCCAATTGGTAGGTGTATCTAGCATCTTCTCATTTGATAAGAGACCACTAGGACAAACCTCTCAAAGGGTTTAGGGAAACTAGCCCGAGTTCTTTTGAACTGAAATTATGGTCTGCCACGTGTCTTAGGTGACACTTTGAAAGATCATATATTTAGAAGATCCTGTTGAAGGTTGAATTCATCATTTGGGCCATACTTTCCAAACGTTGCTTCCCATGAGGTAAAGGGATTGACCAATGAGGGAAAATTATGATTGCAAGAAGTTAATGTATCCAAATCTATATGATCCTTCATAGCCTCAGTTTGTAATGGGACAACAATATCAGCAAGGACATTCATATGTTGCATGAGAAAAAGCTGTGCAGTGCTCTACAATGTGTAAATGGTTCAGATCACCTAGGATGGTAATTGTATGTCCTCCATGACATAACTTAATGCATTGATGGAAGGTCAAAGGAATGGCACAGTAAGGCATGAATCCATGGGTGACCTAGGAGCATGTTATATGGAAGGTCCAAGTCAAGGAAATGGAACTTTGTATCATGATATGTGGGACCTAATTCCATTGGGATCACTATGGTACTGTTGACTCACACTCTTCATTATCATAAGTTGTGATCATAATGGTCTCAAAGATCCAAATTTTCTTCTTTATGGCCTATCTTCCCGACAAGTTTCAATGTAAAAACATTCGGACCAAATCCGTCGCTTTAGAAGCACTCTCTTTATCTTACAACAAGTAATGAATACCTCTATGTATAAAGGTAGGTTGTGTTCAAGATCTTTACGTGGGATTGCCCACGACACAATTGTTACCTAAGATCCTAATAGTGTTGACTTGTTCATTAGATGAATATATACAACCTATGAGGGAATCAAAGGGATTATCATTTGATGGATACACATAATTGGTAGTTCTATAGTCATTAGAAGACTGACCTTGATCTAGATTCTTGTTTCCTTTCTTATCATGATTGGGAAAATATTTTTGAATTTTCCCATCTTTTAGTTGGGGGACTATGTCCCGACTCAGTGAATCCACCTCAATCTTTCCTTCTTCAATAAGGTCCTGAATGAAATGCCGCAACTTTAGACATCTTTCAATTTTTTTCCCTTTGATACGATGAAAGTCACAGCGCTTCATTCTCTTTGAACCATATTTGTTTAGGTGCATCATCCGTATGAGGCACTATTATGATTGATATTGCACCATGTTCACAACATCCAAATATTTAAGGATGGCTGATAGTGACTCAGTTAAAGGTGTGAAAATTTGTTTTGGAGCCACTTCATGGCGAGGTCCTTTTGGAAGTTTTAAGAGCAAACCATTTTGTATATCTTGGACTCTTTTGGAGTCTGTGATGTTGTCTCCAATGACATTCTTGTTCTTATTGAAGAACTTGGGTTTATCTACAAATTTTGACTCATGTTTATCTTTTGTAAAGGGCTTGATTGTTCCCTTTGTTATGAGAGCCTTCTCAATTTGGATTCCTTTCTCAACAATTTCTTTGAATTTTTTTGATGCAGTGCATCTGGAGATGAAAGGGTATGTCTTGATTTACATTCAAGAAAAAGATACTGACCATTTGTTTTTCTAGAACAGGGCAAGGGAAATGATTTGCTAACCCCCATCATCATTGTAAGGAACTAGCAAAGTTCTCATTTGGTTTTTGTTTCATGTTGTAAAGATTGACCATGGTAGTGTCACTCTCTATGTTAAAAGAGAAGTGACGCACAAAATTTTTAGCTAATGTAGGCCATGTCGCGATTGTTCCCTTGGGTATATGTAGGAACTATTGTAGCACTTTTCCTCCTAAGCTATGAGGGAACAAATTTATAAGATAGTTGTTGAAAAATTTACTTCCTAGCAAGCCATGTAGAAGTCTTTAATATGATCACGAGGATCACCTTTGCCTTTATACTTATCAAATTTGGGACAATCAAAAATTTTAGGGAATGGTATTCGTAACATGTCTCTATCAAAGGGATAAGGACATAGTTCTTTGTATTGATACTTTCTACTAAGCCCTACATTACCCTCCTGGAGGTTTGTGTGCATATTTTTCATGGATTGCAACTCTTGTTGAATGAGTTACTATTTTTTAGGGGATGATGGTCTAATTGCTTGAGTGACCTTTAGTACTTTGTCATCGTAAGGTTCGGTGTGAAATTCACCCAATTTTTTTAAGTCTTTCCTTACATGTATTCTTTCTTGAATACCCTAAGTTTGCTAACTTTTGACTTAATTTCAGTATCTATCTTTATATAACCTCTTCTTCAATTTGAGGATCATATTATTTTTCATATTGAGGAGGAGGTAATTCTTTGTGTTCACGTTCAATCTCAAATTTTCATGAGGCTTTAAAGTATGGTCTTCGAGAACCATCTATTTGTTTTGGCCCTTCACTCTCAAATTTTTTATTATGAACACCAGAAGTGGAAGCGTATCCTCCATCAAAATTATTATCCATGTTGATAAGGGGAGATTTTGGTGGCTATTCCTCTTCTAGGTTAATGGTTTTGATAGTCACTTCATGTTTTGGTGTAATTATGATCCTAGTTTTAGGACTCATGCGATTACTTAATCTATATTATAGAATAGGATTTCATTGAGACAAGCAATATCAAGAGTGTGTTGTTCTTCATATGAATCAGAATCATCACCACTATGGTCATTTAATGGTTCCAGTGTCTTTAACCTCTCGAAAATTGGGGACCCAAGTTGTGACCACTAAGGGATAGTTGGCAAAAGGATTTAACTCTACTTCACGTTCAATTTTCTTAGATTTCATTCTTGTGATATGCAACATCACTAGTCTCTTTTGTACTAGGTTTTTCTAAATGTAATCAAGATGCAACAAACCTAGGTGTAACTTTGGTATAAGTTCCCTAAGGTCTCAATGTTTCACTAATCAATGTTCTAACGAATGATGGGTCAAATAATCAAAGAATCCAATGAATTGTCCTAGATATAAGTCTATGCAACTATTATCACACAAGGAACAATCATGTAAGCCTATAAGTAAACTATTCAATCAACCAATTATTTACACCTTATGTTTCCCAATGGTAGTTTGACGTATAGATGATCAACTCGATGTCAATGCTTATGTCAAGTTCAAGATGAACGTGGCGTAAGTATTAACAAAGGGTAGATGTGACTCCCACTCAAAGGATACTACGACCAGTTTAGAGACAAGCAAGACCTAAGTCCCAAAGGATAGAAATTACATACGTAAGGAATGTAACAATACTACTAAGGCACGTTAACCAAGTTTCAAGAGAAAGCAAGGTGTTAGCACCAAAATAGTATGGATATGATACACAAACAATGTAACCACCACGCTTCAAGGCTTGAGGTAATGTTTGAAACAAAACTAAGTGTAAGTATACTAAGGACTTGTTAAGATGTAGGCAGTGTAACGCCACAATGGTGGACACTTAGATCCCATTCATAAGGAACAAGGCATAAGTATCATAATTGTGTTAATGTAATGAGAAAAAGTAACACGTCTAAGGGAGATCAAAAGGTGAATCAAGCCTAACTATGTTGATAATGTGTCTCAATATGAGTTTGAGACATAGGGCCTACTAGAACATGATGACGTACCATTCACACTTTCAACACTTGCATTCCGGCAGTGCAGCCTAGTCATGCAAGTAGAATACAAAAGTGGTGGACATGATTATTTCCAGTGGTATCTGTGCATGTTGTTTTTCTTTTGTCCCAAATGGGAAATAAGATAACAAAGGTGTAGACTAAGTGACAATGAAACAAACTAAGTATAACTCGACATAATTTCACCTTACCTTAGGGTAAGTGAAGAACTACGTTAAAGTGACATGTCGTAATTTTGTGATGAATAACACTTAGCTTCAACTTAAGTGGACTCTTGCCTTGTTCGAAAAACAAGGTTTTGACTCCAAGCAAGTTGTCACTTCGTGAGAGCTCTATAAAACATGATGGCTTGATACAAAAAGTGGGCTCCAAGACAATATGGCTTTCCTAGGTGGTTCTCTCAACTAGGTACCACAAACACCCTCTACGAGCTCAATTTACCAAAAAGTTGCACTAACTAGTCTTGGAGTATCTCAGATTTACTTTACCCCCTTCAAATACGATGAGAAATGAATGTGTTCATGTGTATCTTTCACTGGGTCACAATGGAGAATGTTTTGGTGCTAAAATCATAATGGAAAATCTAGTCAAGTGGGTAAGTGGAGCACTTCCTGTTTCATCCATGAGGTTACTCAGTGATGGAGTAATTTAGGGTTCCTAAGACCACCCCTATTTTTGTAGCTGAAGGATTATGCCAAAGGGGTTATGTCCTAATTTAAAGTGGACGGGATTTACCCTTATCCAAACCTGTAAATCAAGTGTGTTGAATGTGGTGTTTTTTTATCTTATGATCTTAATGAGGTTTTTGAACATCGTTGGAAAACTATAAACATGTTAGATTTGGTTTAGATCCTGATTTCTTTGACATGTGATATGGACCTACACACAATGATTAGTAATTCTCCAAAATGATCAATACAATCATATAAAAGAGATAGAATGTTGTTTTTGTTTCCCTAGATTGTCCTAAGACGCAAGGAAAGAGGATACACAACAAAATACCTTACTAGTCTTGTGAAAAATGGAAAACACTTATTAAAATGCAAAAAGTAGGTTCATTTTAAACCAACTTTGAAGTTAATCCTTGTAGAAAACTTGGTGAAGTGTTTTGAGAGCATAGAAAGGGTATTAAAGCATTTTTTATTCCTAAGAAGACCTAAAAGGTACGAGGGAAGAGCATACATGTTTCAAACCTTAAAAATAAAAATACAACATTCATCCACATAAACTAAATAAAGTTATCTTAAAACCACAATATTTATCAAAGTAATCTACAAAACATTGATTAGCATCAATAAGAAACCTGCAAAGTGTTAGATATTTCAATGAAATTAACCCATGTAAGTGTTAGAACAAGGTTTGGTTTTAGACAAAGGTGACACCTACATGCCTTTTATGACAAGTGCATATGGATTATGACATGTGCACGCCTGCATGATAGGTGCGTGGTTCTATGGAAACAAATAGTGGACAATTACACATGTGTGTCCAGAACGACACATGCACGCTCTTTTAAGCATGTGTGTGCCTCAGAAAGCATATGTGCGTGTAAGGTGAAAAGAAAGTTTTAACACAAATCTAATAGACACATGCACATCCTGAGAGACAACCAGTGCATGGATTTAAGTGTGTGCATGTGACAAAAGACATATGCATTGGTCTTTAAAAAATTCTTGACGGGGGTCAAAATTCAATGCAACAGTGCATGGTTAAGGAAATGTGTGCGTGCCCCTATAGATAGATGCGAGTGCTATCGTAGACAGTACACCCAATTTTTGATGTGTGCATGCTAATCCGAGCACTGCGCATGTGGGCCTGAAAAAACACAAAAGATCATGGAAAAAAGAATTCTAAAACTACAAAAAGGTTATAATTTAGCCTTTTAATACAATTTCCAATATATAACCAATAAATGTGCATGCAAAAAGAAGGTTTACTACTTCTAAGTTAGTAAAATGCGTGAAGAGAAACTAGTTAACCCTAAAAAATGCATGAAAATGGTTACAAATTGGAATAAAAGCTTGAAAAACACCCATTAATGGACTATGGACTATGAGTCATACCGTGCGTGCCAAATGTGAACAAGGAAAAGTTAGAAAAGCTATGGAATGAGGTAAGAACACTTAAGAAGCCCCAAATATTTAACCAACAAGATGATGGACCATCAAGATAAGAGATAAGCAAGAACTATTTCTTTGCATGCATACATAACTTGAAATAAACAATCAAACCTAGCATATCTAAACAATTCTCTACTCTTTGAAAGCTATGAAAATATGAACCTATTGAAGATTCTAGCAATCAGTTATGATCATTTGATTCTCAAGGTTTTTGAGAGTGAGAGCTCACCATTAATGGCTACAAGACCATATGGTTCCTCTCATTTACCCAAAGCTTGAGTGAAAGATGCAATAGCAAAGCAAAACAACTCGATAATAATGAAGAAAGCTCTTAATCCTAAACAAAATACTATATTTTATGTTAGAAAGGGAGAAGTGTTCTTAGAAAATGACTTGGGGTAGTGGGGTATTTATAGTTTTCCAATTCCAAGAATGGAATGATTTGGGTGCATGTGGGACAAAAGGTAAGTCCAAAAGCACTTTTAGTTAATCTTGGTTTAGGCTAGTTAATCTTGGTTTAACAAGGGATTCGTAACTTGAGAGAGTTGTGAGGGGTCCACTTAATCCAATGTGATGGATTGATAGCCTAGGAAGCTTGTAAAAGTTGTTTAGAAGGAGATGGGAAGGAGGTTTAGCTAATTAGAGGGTATATTAGCATGAATAGTTGTTTATAAGATGAATACAACTAAAAGAATGTTGTAATAGGAGAGTTAGATAGGACTAATTGACAAGGTGTCATCAATTTGTGGGGAGTAGAATAGTTAGTGCAATGTTAGGAATAATATTACTTTGATCGAACTATAGGTGTCTACACCAAGTTGTGGGACCTTGTGAACTCGAGACAGACCTCCGAGAAGGTAGGTTCCTCTACCTAATCCTAATTCTAAAACTACTCCTAAAGAAGTAAATGCAACTATCTAATCCTACTCTAAGATTTTAAGGGACCAAGGTATGAGAAATATGCATAAAAATGGAAATCCTAAGATAAGGGGAGGTGATAGCACCAAAAAAACAAGTGAAGACACTCTAATGAGGGAAAGGGAGAAGGAAAATGGATAAGGGAGAGGTCTAGACATAGGTGACACAGACCCAAAACTTCCTTTACCATCTATTCTCCATGAAACACAACAAAATGAACCTATAAATGAGAAAAGCATGCACAACACACTACAATAAATAAAAGAGAGGCAAAGTTGCAGATAACACAAGTTAGGGTTGAGAAAACACCACAAAACAAGTTTTATTACAATATAAACATGCATAGACCATTACAGTTATAAAAGAAGACACAAAACACATTACAAAATCCCAAGATGAAGGTTTGCAAGTCACAACTTCTCGAAACAATTTTGGAGGAGTTTCTTTACATTTTAGAATATATCCCTTACAAATGAGAGACTTTACATTATATAGGGAAAAAGAGAGGGAAACTCGAATTTTTTGTTCCACCCATTGATAACATGCATTAAATCTCTGAAAAGAGGTATGGGAAACCTTAAAAATCCATTTCCCAATGGTACCTTGCTTTCGTAAGAATAAATGGGCATCATACCTCCTTAAAATCAGATGTTGAGCTACCTTATACTGTGTTCTTTAATTTTGGATACGTATTCCTTATTTTTCACCCACCTACCCTCTCCTAACCGCTTCCCCTTGACACTTGGTTTGTTGGCCCGACCTATCATTTCCTTGGTATTAGACAATAACATCATTCTTTAGTGTCAGTTGGTAGCATCATTCTTTGGTGTTTTCCGGTAGCATCATTCTTTGGTTTTGACTGGTAACATCATTATTTGGTGTCGGTTAGTAGCATAATTCTTTGGTTTCAGCCAGTAGCATCATTCTTTGGTGTCATCCGGTAGCATCCTTCTTTGGTGTTGGTCGGGAGCATCCTTCTTTGGTGTCATCTAGTAGCATCATTATTTGGTCTCAGATGGTAGCATCATTCTTTGGTGACTTCACCACACTTCCCAAGTCCATATTTTACAAGTTGGCCAACTTTGCAAGGGGTACGAAATTGGATAACAATTTGGTGACTCACAAGGTGATATTCGTATTAGATTGAAAATATCAGTAGCCTTGAAGCATCCATTAGGCAAGGAGTCGCATGATAATCAAGACTCATTTAAAACTTAAATACTCCCTGAATCTTGATGAAGCATTTCTTGAACTTGGGGCTGATCTCACAAGACAAAGAATGAATGCATGATACCGTCCCAAATCTGATTTTATTTGCTCTGCATTTGGTTTTATGAGATATTACATCTTATCCTTAAACTCTAAAATTCTTCCCAACTCACACTTCTCCGTAATCCTCCTATGAAACATTGTGCAAGACCATGTCATCCAAAAGTAACAGAACATTTTGCAAAGAACTTAGGAATGAAAACCTATACTACCAACAAGGCAATGTGCTAGTAGAACTTACTATGTACAAGATGCAATGAAAAAAGCTGTTGGTGCAAATCAGCAAAGACTCTGGATGTTGATCGATTTCTAGTTTGACACTTTGGACATCCAGTGTGATTGCACAACATTGAATCTTTTCCCCAAGTGTGGGACTTGTAAAAATGGGAAAAGAATCTCCAGGTTAGAGGTTGGTTCCTCAAATCCTCTATTCAAGTGTGCATAACATTCTATAGAGGATTTACCTACAACTTAATCAAACTTTTCCAAGGAGGCAAGGTTGAGAAAATGCAAAAATAAACCTAGTCTAAATAAGGTGATGCACCAAAGGAGTAGCAGACACCTAATACTGCAATACATACACAATCCATAAGAAAACACAGCACAAAGCATGCACAAATTGCCCAAGATGTAATGAAAGATCAGGAAACAATGGTAAATATATGAAAGGATTGAGGGATTTTAATCACAGAGCATACATTATCATTCCAGATCCAATACAATGCATTACAGTGACCAAGAGGCAAAAAGGGGTGTTGTATTGCATGAAAAGGTAAAAATTTCCACAAATCCGCTTTGATTAGGAAGGAAAGGGAAGTTACAGAGCTAAAAAAGTGTCTCCTCCTTTTCAAAATGAGCCCATTCTGGTTTTTACAATGCAAGAAACGACCCCAGGAGAGAGAAACACGGGAAAACATGGGAGAGCTTCAACCACTAACCAAAACACAATAAAATAGCATGGGCATCCTTACAGGTCCATTCCCTAAAATTTTTCGCCATGCTAGGAGAGAATGCAAGCCATTCTTCATTAAAAATGGTGGGTGAAACATCATTTCTGTCCATTACCACGTGCCAGAGGTTTTTCTAATTTTCTCTCTCAAAACTCCATCAAAAAACACAATTGAGCCTAGAATCTTGTAGAGAATTTCACCATATTTTTGTTGATATAAAGAACGTGAAAATCGAGCTCTGGATCAAAAGTTATGGCCATTTGAAAATTTAGGGCAAAACAGGGCCAAAACGGATTGGTGGGTGAAAATTTTGAAATTTTCCACTTTTTGCATTTGGGAAAATTTCCCAAAAATCCCCGTGCTCCACCATTCTAGGTGCCACGTGGCACGATTCCATTGGCCATGGGCTCTTGATGCCTCATTTTCCATCATTTTGACCATTGGAAAAATTTTCCAAAAATCTCCGCCGGCCGATGATCTAAGGACACGTGGCAAGAGGTGATTCGCCGCGGGCATTTCCTTTCAAATTTTTGTCACTTTTTTACCATTTTTTTACTTGGACATGTGGCAAAACCCCATTGGCTGCGGGATTTCTCCTCCCACTTTTTTTTTCGGGCCTATCTTGAATTTTTTGCCACCACATGGACACGTGGCACGATCTCATTGGCTCGCGTTTAGGGGGCGGACTTTTCCTTTGAAATTTTCTTTGATTTTGCTTTGGGAAAATTTCCCAAATTTCCCCACCTTCCGCTGGTCTGGTGCCACATGGCAAGCTCTTATTTGATGTGGGCCTTGGGGTGAACATTTCCCTCTGCGCAATCCCTTTGGGAAAAATTCCCAATCTCCTCACGCTCCGCCATTCCGGGTCCCCATGGACACGTGGCAGGCTTTGACTGTTGGCGGGGCTATGGGCCAATAATTTTCCTTTGACCTAACCAAAACACTTTGCCAAAAATTTAAATCTCCCTCTCGTGGTCCGCCGGTCCTGGGACACGTGGCATCATTTGATTCGCCCGGCCCTTTTGGAGATTTTTTACGGCACCAACACTTAGTCAAATTTTCCAATTCTCTCCCCCTTGGACACGTGGCAGATCCAATTCACCGGCAGCTCATGGGTGAAATATTCCCTTTGAAATTTTTCCAAACACTTGGTAAAAATTCCAAGTTTTCCTCCGACCTCTGCCACTTCCTAGGACACGTGGCCTCATCTTATTGGTCAGCCTTTCAGGGGAAAATTTCCCACAAAATCTCCGCCGAGCCATAACTTCAAAAATACGTGGAGTTAGGAGGAAAACTTTACCTTTCTGGAAAGCTGAGAAAAAGCTCTATCTAATGGTGCCATTTCCAGAAGGTCTTGAGTGCCTAAAAAGTAAAAAAAATTATGACTGAGGCACAAGAGAGGGAAGAATGAAGGGAGTTAGCCACAAAATGAGCAAGGGGCTCATTTTGGATAACAATTTTGGCGACTCAGAGGGGTCATTTGCCTACTAGATGAACCAATTTCCTGAAGCAATCCATTGGGCATGAAGTCATTAAATTCTCTGCTTGGTACCCCAACTGATTAGAACACTGCAAGGAGGAAGGTGGAGGGTGGAACATCATCTGATTGGAGCAAGACCTACAAAACACATTTCCTGGAACAACAAGCTTGTGCCAAAGCACTTAGGGAAATCAAAGCTAATCTACAACAAAGCAATGTGCATAAGCACTTGGAGGAATGAAAACCGAAGCTAATATGTACAAGGTGGAGAATTTCCTTCAAGATGTGAACGCTTGATGGATTCCATTGTTTGGAATTTGTAATTCTTCGCCATCTAATGAAGACAATTAGAAGGCATTGTTGTCCTTACACTTTGTGACTATGTATGGGCCACTCCAAATGGCATCAAATTTTGAATGCCTTCCTAGTTTTGCTCTGTCTACATCCCATTTTAACACTAGATCTCCAACTTGGAAAGATCTATCCTTAGCCTTCCTATCAAAGGTCTTCTTGATCAAAGCTTGATCCTTCTCCATTGCTTGGGATGCCTGATTTCGATTTCTTGAGCTCCATCAATTCTCGTATATCTAACCTCCATGGGCTCAAACTCCAACAACTCCAATCTGTTTCATGAGTTCCAATGTTGGCAACTCAAGTGACATGGGAAAAATTGCCTCTCTCCCATAAACAAGCTTAAATGGAGAGTTACCTCAGTAGATCTCTTGGGAGTTATCTTATCAACCCATAAGGCTGATTTCAAATTAGTATGCCAAGACCTCTGATTTTCATCAAGAGAGCCTACTAGATGAACCAATTTCTGAAGCAATCCATTGGGCATGAAGTCATTAAATTCTCTACTTGGTACCCCAACCGATTAGAACACTGCAGGAGGAAGGTGGGAGGGTGGAACATCATCCGATTGGAGCAAGGCCTCGCAAAACACATTTCCTGGAACAGCGAGCTTGTGCCAAAGCACTTAGGGAAATCAAAGCTAATCTACAACAAAGCAATGTGCATAAGCACTTGGAGGAATGAAAACCTAAGTTAATATGTACAAGGTGGAGAATTTCCTTCAGTAGCAACACTTCAGATGGATTCCATTGACTGGAATCTGTAATTCTTCGCCATCTAATGAAGACAATTGGAAGGCATTGTTGTCCTTACACTTTGTGACCATGTATGGGCCACTCCAAATGGCATCAAATTTTGAATGCCTTCCTAGTTTTGCTCTGTCTACATCCCATTTTAACACTAGATCTCCAACTTGGAAAGATCTATCCTTAGCCTTCCTATCAAAGGTCTTCTTGATCAAAGCTTGATCCTTCTCCATTGCTTGGGATGCCTGATTTCTGATTTCTTGGAGCTCCATCAATTCTACATATCTAACCTCCATGGGCTCAAACTCCAACAACTCCAACTGTTTCATGAGTTCCAATGTTGGCAACTCAAGTGACATGGGAAAAATTGCCTCTCTCCCATAAACAAGCTTAAATGGAGAGTTACCTGTAGATCTCTTGGGAGTTATCCTATCAGCCCATAAGGCTGATTTCAACTTAGTATGCCAAGACCTCTGATTTTCATCAAGAGTCCTCCTAATGATCCTTAACAAGTTCTTGTTTGTAGATTCAGGCTGGCCATTACCCTGAGGGTAATAGTTTGATGAAGTGCTTAGGTAGATCCCATTCTTGCAACCCATTCAGTTACCCTGGATCCAATGAATGCCAATGCATTATCTGATATTATTGTGGCAGGTATGCCAAATCTGGTTGTTATTCCCTCATAGAAGTCCAGGATGCTAGATTCATTTGCTTCCTTGAGTGTTACTTCTTCAGTCCACTTGGTGAAGTAATTTGTTGCTATTAGAATCCATTTGTGTCCTTGGCTTGAATTTGTATTAATGACTCCAATGAAGTCCAAACCCCATTGCATGAATGGTTGGTCAACTAAAATTGGGTGCAATGGAAGAGTAGCTAGTCTCTCCTTACCCTTGAAGAATGCACAATTCTTGCACCTCTTGATCCATGCATAACAATCACTTTGAAAATCTTTTGCCAATAATAGCCAGCCCTCATGATCTTTAGAGATGTCACTCTTGGTGCAAAATAACCACCAACTGATCCACCATGGAACTCTTCCAACACCCTATGAATCTGATTTGTACAAATGCATCTCAACAACACTCCATTCACATCCCTTTTGAACAAAACACCATCAACAAGGGCATATGGGATAGCCTGCAATCTGAAGTGTCTTCTTTTGGTCTTGTTCATCTCTGGAGGGCATAGACCTATTCTTAGGAAGTGTATTATGTCTTGGGTCTAGTAAGGAGTGAGGGCACCATTATTTTCCTCTTGAGTGCTTCCTTGCTCTTGGCTATCTTACAACGCCAAAACAGCCTCCTTCTCATTGCATGATTCCTTGGGTTTGTTCAAGACCAGCTGCTCACACAACCCTTTTCCTCTAACCAACTTGGTGACTTTGATCTCAATGTCATACTCCATGACACGAGTAATCCAACCTGCTCTCTTTTCATTCAAGTATTTGTTGAGGAGGAAGTCTTTAACTCCCACATGAGAAACCAGCAATTGAACTTTGTTGTTTGAAACTAGATGCTTGAATTTCTTCAAGTGCTCTGATTACTTTGCAAGAACATGCTTCTCAATGAAATAATATCTCACCTCATAGTCTTCCGGCTTTGGCTAAAGAAAGCAATTGGCTGCTCATCATTGTCTTTGTTATGCTGTACCAAAATTGTAGAAATAGTATCATCACCCCCAAATGCATAGAGGATGAAATCCTTGGAGAAGTCTGGGTTAATGAGAGTTGGGGCTTGAGAGATGGCTTCTTTGATTGCTTCAAAACTTTCCTTGCCTTCTTGTCCATTTGAAAGCTATGCTTTTCTTTAACATCTTGGTGATAGGCTTGACTAGGGCTGCAAAATTTGGGACAAACCTCCGAACAAAATTTATTCTCCCCAAGAAACTTTGAAGGGCCTTCTTGTGGCTTGGCAATGGTAGTGCTTTTATGGCTTCAACTCTTTCTGGATCAATTTCTAATCCTTCTTTGGAGACAATGTGGCCAAGGAGCTTTCCTTCATGGGCTAGAAAAATACACTTTTTAGGATTCAAGGATACTCCAAATCTTCTGCACCTTTGGAACACTTGTCTCAAATGAAAGAGATGGTCTGCTACATTTTTTGAAAAAATAGTGATATCATCAAGATATATCAGCACCATGTTGTTAATCAAATCTTTGAATGCCATGTCCATTGCTCTTTGGAAGGTAGCTCCAAAGATTAGACAGCCCAAATGGCATTTTCCTATATGCATAAGTTCCCCATTTGGTTGTAAAGTTTGTCTTAAACTGATCCTCCTCTTTCACCATAATCTGATTGTACCCTAACTAGCCATCAAGTAATGAAAACCTCTCGAGCCAGCATCAACTTGTAAAATCTGCTCCATAGAAGGAAGTGGATAATGATCCTTGAAAGATGCTCTATTCAAATCTCTGAAGTCAACACACAATCTGATTTCCCCACTCTTCTTTCTAACTAGAACCAAGTTGGCTACCCAACTAGAATGCTTGATAGGGAATATGATTCTTGATCCTATCAACTTATTCAATTCCTTTCTCATGAGAGGCTCCATGTGTGGATTAACTGGCCTTTGTTTTTTCCTGATGGGTTTAATACTTGGATCCAATTCAATGGTGTGTTGAGCTAACTTGGGATTGAAACCTTTCAAATCTTCATAGCTCCAAGAAAACACATCAGGGAATTCTTGACAAAGTTATATGAACTCATACCTTTCTTGCTCAATTGTCACTTTACCAACTTGGAGTGATTTGCCTTCTTCCACCAAGATGGACACTGAATCTTCTCCCTTGACTTGAATATTTGCCTTCTCCTTCCTAAACTGATCATTAGGATTGAAAATGGACTCCAAAGTAATAAGTCCCTTTGGTAGTTTGTTGGTTCTCAGCTGTACCACTTGGTCACCATACTGTTGTTCCAACTTTTCCTGATTTTTAGCTGAGAACTCATCCTCTTCTTGCAACAAATGGTTGATTTGATGATCATTTTCAAACACTTGCCAACTTACGTTGTTGTCTGCGGCACTAAAGGCCTTACAATCACATGGATGTTTGGCTGTATTTTGTCCTTTTTGATGCTTTCAACAACATCAAAGGCTGCTCCAACTGCTGTAAGCCTGTCAACAGCTTGGTTCTCTTTTCTAGGAATGGATTTTATGCCAAATCCCTCAAAATCTTCAATGAGGTCCCACACCCTATTTTTGTAGCACTTGAGCGAGATCATTCTTGGCAGCATGTTGCCCCTTAACTTGTAGACAATCAACTCACTTTGTCACCAAAGACTTGCAAGTTCTTTATTCCTTTCTTGATTGACCAATGCAATCCTTGTATGAAGGCTTCATATTCAGCAGTGTTATTAGAGCATGCAAACTAAAATCTAAAAGTTGAATAGTACTTAACTCCTTGAGGTGAAACAAGCATAGCTCCCCCTCCTGCACCTTGTCTACTCCTTGATCCATCAAAAAACAACTGCCATACCTCATTGTCTTCCTTATGGTCTGGCTTAGTGATGCTAGGGATAGGCCGATTTTCTTCATGCATGCAATAGACTCCTAGCTCAGATTCTTCTATTTCTTGATACGGATCAAAAGCATGCACCTTACTTGCCCATTCATCAAGAGTCAAATCGGGATGCTTCCAACCTTGGTGTCAGCCTCATCAGTGCTTGGATAATCTTCTTGATCAAACGCTGAACAATTGGTATTGATTTGACTTGGAGTGTGGGGCTCAATGTGAAAGTTTGCAATAGGTTCAGATCTGATTGTGGCCTTGGTTCCATATCTTGTCTTGAACAACATGTGTTACCAATCAGTAGATAGGTACCCTCCAATCTTGGTTTGTGAAATCCTCGACGGACATAGGGCAAAGAGTGGTGGAAGGTCTATTACCGAGACATCTTGCAAAACAACAACGTTGGGGCATGCATGCAAAGTAAGACTCAAGTTTTTTATCACTCCAACTGTTGTTACTACTGTCCCATCCAATTGCACTACCCCTTTGGATATGACTTCATATTGAATCCCTAACTGATCAGCTATTTGCTTGGGCATCATCAACTACTTTCCCCGAATCAATCATGTAATTGTGTACTAATTGATTTCTAATGATCAATGAAACATAGAATGGAGGGGGCTTCAACATCTTACCTTATTGTTCTCCATGATTCCCCTCAGGCTGGGCAGCATTTGTGAGTACCTTCTCTTGCATTTGGACCTCACTTGATTTGAAGTTGACCAGTCCTTCATGGTAGCTTGTAATAAATCTCTTTGGCCTGGGATGGATAGTGATTCCCACATGGATATGTTTGCATTTGTCTTCCTCATCTGATCAATGATGTTGAATGGAGATGAAGCATCTCTCTACTATCCCTTGGCCTACACATTCATTCCTTACACATGGGCAGCAACAATGGCATTTAAGTTGGCTCAAGAGTTGTTTTAGGCAGCCCTTACGTGTTTGGAACTACATTTTCTTTGCCAATAATTTGTGGAGTGGTAGAAGGTTGTGGATTACTTGGAGCCAATGGTTGTTCTTCACCCAAATTTCTCCTTTTTGACCTTGTGTTGGCTGTAACACTTTGGGAAATTGTTTGATTCATGCCACAAAAATCCTCTGCCTGCCAGTTTACAAGTGTGGTATCATTTGGAGCTGATTGTTGCTGGAATGTTTCTTGTTGTTGGTTATTTCCTTGACTCCCTTCACCCTCCACACCAGTGGTTGTCACCATTAATGCTTGATTTAAAGCACCATTGAAGCACATAGACTAGATGTGAGGTTCATTTCTGGGAAACACCAATCATGCTCTTGAGCTATGTTGTTTTGCACTAGCACTATTGCTTTAGAAGCAGATGTAGCATTGGGATTATAGGGCTGAAATGGTCTATTGGCGGGAGGTCTTGCTTGATGTTGATTTGCAACTGGATTGGGTGGTCTTTGAGGCTGGTATGGCTACCTATTAGGCTGAGCTTGAGGCTTTGGAAAGAAGGTATAAAACCTTGGGCTTGCTTTGCCTCTTGAGTGTAACCAGCTCATTGCCTAAATTTTGCAATTGCTTCATAACTTCTTGAAGTTCATTTGGGGCACTAGCAGATGAAGTAAAAGCTTCACTTGAATTCTGATTTCTTGGAGTGGGAAAAGGGGCTAAAATAGGCACTTGACTAGTACTTGGGCTCTCTAACTTGGATACGGGGCATTGGGGCCTAGGAGCTAGTTTTCCAGCTTGAATCAAACAATTTTCAGCTCTAATGGCAATGCTATAAGCAACAGGGATAGTTGTGTCCCCCATAGATTGAATTAACATAGAAATATCAGAATTTAGAGCTTTAAGGTAATATAGAAAAGCACCTTCTACTATTGGCCTTACTGCTGCTGGAATTCTCTCCCAAGTCATTTGAAATCTGAAGTTAAAGTCAGTCAGCTGCTCATTGGGAGCTCTCTTGATGGTTGTCAACTGTTCCAAAAGGGACAAGTTATCTCCCTTTTCTCCAAACTGCTCATGGAGGGATATACATAGCTGGTTCCAATTTTGGATAGAACCTAAGGCAAGACTCCTGAACCATTACAAAGATTTCCCTTTGAATGAAGATGCCAGCAGTTTGACAGCAACTTGCATCTCATTAATCTCATGGATTACACAAATATTAGCAATATCCTTGACATGATCACCAGGAGTGGTCTGATTCTCTCCAGTAAAGTATGGAATGTTCTTCAATGCTACAACTGGGATTAGATTTTGTGCATTGAGAGAAAGTGGGATGCTGCTAGTGAAATTGATATAGGGGTTGTGTTGTGCCATTCGATTGGCCTTATAACCCTTGTTGATTGAATGAAAGTCCTGCCAGGTGGAGGAGTTGAGAGAGATCTATTTGGTGGAGATGGAGACCTTAGAATTCTCCTCCCTCTTTATCTTCTTCTTGGGGATAATTGCAGATATTCAAACAGCACCTCTCCTTCTCCAACTCTTGACCTTGTGGTGATTCTTCTCATGAGTTTTCATGTCTGCACTGCTAAAACCAGCTGATTCTTCTTCTTTGGAGTCGCAGATGTGCAATTTAGGGCTCTTTTAAGCAAGAAACTTGCAACAAATGCACATCAATTTTGTTGCAATGAAGATGAAGACCTCTAAGGTCCCACTGGGTGTGCCAAAACTGTTGGTGCAAATTAGCAGCACCCCTGGATGTTGATTAGATTTCTAGTTTGACACTTTGGACATCCAGTGTGATTGCACAACATTGAATCTTTTCCCCAAGTGTGGGACTTGTAAAAATGGGAAAAGAATCTCTAGTGTTACAAGGCTAGTTCCTCAAATCCTCTTTTCAAGTGTGCATAACATTCTTACAGAGGATTTACCTACAACTTAATCAAACTTTTCCAAGGAGGCAAGGTTGAGAAAATGTAAAAAAATAAACATAGTCTAAATAAGGTGATGCACCAAAGGAGTAAAGCAGACACCTAGTACTTTAAATACATACACAATCCACAACAAAAATAGCACAAAGCATGCACAAATTACCCAAGATGTAATGAAAGATCGGACACAATGAAAATATATGAAAGGATTGAGGGATTTTAATCACAGAGCATACATTATCATTCCGGATCAATACAATGCATTACAAAGTGACCAAAGAGGCAAAAAGGGGTATTGTATTGCATGAAAAGGTAAAAATTTCAACAAATCCACCTGATTAGGAAGGAAAGGGAAGTTGCAGAGCTAAAAAAGTGTCTCCTCCTTTTTAAAATGAGCCCATTCTGGTTTTTATAGTGCAAGAAATGACCCCAGGAGAGAGAAATGGGAAAACATGGGAGAGCTTCAACCACCAACCAAAACACAATAAAACAGCATGGGCATCCTTACAGGTCCATTCCCTGACATTTTTTGCCATGCTGGGAGAGAATGCGATCCATTCTTCATTAAAAATGGTGGGTGAAACGTCATTTCTGTCAATTACCACGTGCCAAGGTGTTTTATAATTTTCTTTTCAAAACTCCATCAAAATACAAAATTGATCCTAGAATCTTGTAGAGAATTTCACCATCTTTTCGTTGATATAAAGAACGCAAAAAACCGAGCTCTGGATCGAAAGTTATGGTCGTTTGAAAATTTAGGGCAAAATAGGGCCAAAACGGATTGGCGGGCGAAAAATTTGAAATTTTCCACTTTTTGCATTTGGGAAAATTTCCCAAAAATCCCCATGCTCCACCATTTTGGGTGCCACATGGCATGATTCCATTGGTCGTGGGCCTTTGATGCCTCATTTTCCATCGTTTTGACCATTGGAAAAAATTTCCAAAATCTCCGCCGGGCCGATGATCTGAGGACACGTGGCAAGAGGTGATTCACCACGGGCATTTCCTTTCAAATTTTCCGTCACTTTTTGACCATTTTTCTGACTTGGACACATGGTAAAACCCCATTGGCTATGGTGGATTTCTCCTCCCCCTTTTTCCTGTGGGCCTGTCTTGAATTTTTGCCGCCACATAAACACGTGGCACAATCTCATTGGCTCGCGTTTAGGGGGCAGACTTTTCCTTTAAAATTTTTCTTTGATTTTGATTTGGGAAAATTCCCAAATTTCCCCCACCTTCCATCAATCCGGTGCCACGTGGCGATATCTTACTTGACACGAGCCTTGGGGTGAACATTTCCCTTTGCGCAATCCCTTTGGGAAAAATTCCCAATCTCCCCGCGCTCCACCGCTCCAGTCCCCATGGACACGTGGCGGGCTCGATCGGCGGCAGGGCTACGGGCCAATAATTTTCCTTTGACCTAACCAAAACACTTTGCCAAAAATTTAAATCTCCCTCCGCGGTCCGCTGGTCCTGGGACACGTGGCATCATTTGATTTGCCCGGGCCCTTTTGGAGATTTTTTACGGTGCCAACACTTAGTCAAATTTTCCAATTCTCTCCCCCTTGGACACGTGGCAGGATCCAATTCACCGGCGGGCCTACGGGGTGAAATATTCCCTTTGAAATTTTACCAAACACTTGGTAAAAATTCCAAGTTTTCCTCCGACCTCTGCCCACTTCAGGACACGTGGCCTCATCTTATTGGTTGCGGGCCTTTCAGGGAAAATTTCCCACAAAATCTCCACCGAGCCATAACTTCAAAAATACGTGGAGTTAGGAGGAAAACTTTACCTTTCTAGAAAGCTGAGAAAATCTCTATCCAATGGTGCCATTTCTAGAAGGTCTTGAGTGCCTAAAAGCAAAAAATTATGACTGAGGCACAAGAGAGGGAAGAATGAAGGGAGTTAGCCACAAAATGAGCAAGGGGCTCATTTTGGATAACAACAACTTAATGGGAATACTTGAGGTAAATCTCATTGACATTTTCTTGTATCTTTAATTTCCTATGGAGAGTGCAAGTGTATCTATACATGGTGTCGATCCAAGTAGTAGTCGTTCGACGTCCCGCATTACATTTGGTTCTTCTGCATACTCCAAGGTCTCGAACACATTGTTTCCTCCAAATTCTTCACCGAGGCTTCATCATAATTCCCGTGGCCATATTTTTGCAAGTTATCCAATTTGCAAGGGGTGTAAAATTGGATAATAGTTTGGTGACTCACGGGGTAATCTTCCTGCTAGATTGAAGAGATCAGTGGCCTTAAAGCATCCATTGGGCATGGAGTTAGCTTGAAAACATGAAAACTGATCCAAACTTGAAGAACTCACCCTTGAATCCATCTAAACCACCTGTCTAGACCTAGAGTTGATCTGTTAAGACTATCCCCAAATCTGATTTTGCCAAGTTTGAAGAAGTTGAAGAACTTGGTCCTTAATAAGAGTGGAAATATGTTTAAAGTTGGGCCCAAACATTGATTTCTTAATGAATATGAACAATGTAGAGTTCTAAATTTCCTATTGATCTGGAAATGGAGTGCATGCCTTAGAACTCGCCCCAAACATCTTACTTTCACCTTAAACTATTCTTCCTCAAATGGACTATGCAACAACAAAGAGGGCATAAAAACTATATACAAAATGGAAAATCATACATGTTCCAAGTGGAAATATGCAGAGTATGCTCATTGCAAGTCTTTTACTAAAAGAAAACCTAAACTACCCTAACCTAACTTGAGGAAAAGGAAACTCAAACAAATCCTACAATGGGCGGGAAAATTAACTTCCTTTCCTCACAAATTTAGACCATGTGATTGATTTGGCATTGAACAAGGTCTTTGACTTTACTAAGAGTAAAAACTACTTTCAAGTTGGTTTTTACCCTTCTTCTTAAAGTATCAATAGTAAACAAAATGATTACCTCCTATAGTTGTAATGCACTTAGATCCGAGAGGTATTGTTATTGACCTTTGGTGTGTTGTAGCTCTTCTTCATGCTCTTAAATGAACATGACTAGTTGCGCAACTCCTTTTTGGCTCTAAACTAGAAAAATACTTGATTGGGAATGAGATGATCCTTGTGGTTTTCCCATTTCTTTGAATATCAATCCCACAGATGGGATCATCATGTAGATTTTTCTCTTGAAGGTGACTATTTTCAAGATGATATGAACTCTACTTTTCCTCTACTGACAACCATGTCTCCTCCAAAACTACATCCTCTGAGTCTAACTGACTTCCCTTTGAATCATATGCCCTTTTTTTCTCACTTTGTGCAATCTCATCTTCCCAATCAGATTCATACCACTCTTCAATAGTTCTACAATCATCAAACATGATGAGACTAGTTGGGGATGATACATAAGTGAGGGATTGCTGATTAATTTTACTATTAAGAACAGAGAGGGTGTGGAAGAAGATGGAAGAAAGGGAGCAATGGGAATGGATTTCCTTTTGCCATCTTGAATAAGAATCCTCTCAGCTACACTAGCAAAATCAAATTCTTGAGGAAGAGTGTTGCCTCTTAGAGCTTGTATCAATACAACCAAATCAAAATCAAAGGCCCTCAAATAAAACAAGAATGCCATACCTTGTGAGGGTTTGAATTCTTGAGGAATTCTATGTCGATCCTCTTGAATCTGATGTTGAAATCTGAGATGTATTCCATTGAATCCCGATGTATTGTCTGAGATGTTCCATGAGGACAATGACATTTGCATTTTCCTTGAACCAATTACAAAATTGTTTTCCGATTTTATCCGAAGTGAAAATGGATTGATGATCCATCCAAATATTGAACCGATATTTTACTTTGCCTCTAAATGATAAAACAAGAAGTCTAAGGAAAACATTTTCTTCAATAGCATTATGGATGGAACAGTGGTTGACTATGTCTTGAATATGATCAATAAGAGATTGATCTCCATTTCCATTGAAAAGAGGCAAGTTTATCAGGGTTGTTTTGGGGATATCATCCAACTGCTACAAGTGAATGGGAGAGGAACTGAAATGAGAGAATGGAATATCTCTATGAAGATCCATGAATGAAGTGGAATCACAAAAATGAATGAAAGGGTGAAAGGAAAGGAATAAATGGATGGAAGGAAGGGTGTGTAAATAAGATAATGGGTTGGTTGAATCAATGGAGTCGTTATATATGCTTCAAAATGCCTCTAAGGCTGAAATATCACTAAGAGCACATAAAAATTGATGAAATGAAGATGTAAATCTATTCAAACTTTTCCCACTAGGTGTGCCGAATCAAGTTAGAGCTCAAAATTGTATCGTGACTGAGTCATAAACAACCTTGGATTTTGAGTCAACTTGGGACCTGCCTCCAAGTTGTGGGACTCTTGAACTGAGACAAACCTCTAAAGAAGGTTGGTTCCTCTACCTAATCCTAATTCTAAAACTACTCTTACGATTGAAAGAAAATCTAACTAATCCTAATCTACACATTCCAAGGGACCAAGGGTAGAAGGAGAGAGGGTTAGAAAGATGCTTGGAAATGAAATCCTAAGCTAAAAGTGTGGTGATAGCACCAAAAAAATGGGTTGATCACTCTCTACAAGGGGCATGAAAGGGATAAAACATGGGAGAGAGGGAAGAAAAGAGTGCCATAGAAGAGAACCATGTAGAGTCACCTTTCCCACACATTGACAACACAATAAAATGGAACCTATAAGTAGGAAAATACACACATTATGCCAAAAATGAATAGAGAGGAAAAATGCAATAAAAATTTGGAAAAGGTAGAAAAATATTCCACAAATCCCAATTTTATTTTGTAAGATATGCATAGACCATTACATTCGTGGCGTGAAGGTGAGAATACATTATAGATACCAAATTAGAGGTCTAGAACTTATGGAAATTTGGCCACCATTTTGGCATGGTGTCATTACAACAAAGAGAGATCCATTTTACAATATGTGAGTTCCATATTTATAGAGAAAGAGAAAGGAAAGGGAGCTTGAATTTTTCTTCCACCCACCTAGAACATGCATTAACTATCTTAAAACAAGTATGAGCAACTTGACAAATCCATTTCCCAATGGTACTTTGTTCGTAAGAGAAATAATGGGCACCATACCTCGTTAAGAATGGTTGTTGAGCTACCTTGTACTGTGTTCTTTAATATTGAAAATGTCGGTTGGTACCATTTTTCTTGGTGTCGAACGATAGAATCATTCTTTGGTTTCGATACAGTAGCATCATTTTTAGTGTCAATTGGTAACATCAACCTAAGTTTTAGATGGTATCACCAACCTTCCTCTTAGTACCAACCAATAGAATCCGTACATGCTACCCACTAGTAGCATTTGTACATGGTGTCACCAAAGAAGAGCCGTTCGGCATCCATAATACATTTTGTTCCTATGCTCGCTCTAAAGTCCACAACACACCGTTTCCTCCAGCTTTCTTAATGGAGGCTTCATCATATTGCCCAAGTCCGGATTTTACAAGTTAGCCAATTTGCAAGGGGGTGAAAAATTAGCCAACAAATCCCAAATTAAAAAATCACATCTAGATGGATTCACATTCTAGTTGATTTCCATTCTAATTGTAAATTTTTAGCCTCATATGCACACTAATATTTAGATTAAATTTAATTTATAGTTACATCGTTATAAACTTAGATATCAATAATTTATACAAACAATTGTCATATTTAATGTAATTTTTAATGATTGTCTCAATAGACACCAACCTAAAAGCCTTACTTTTTAATGGCTTTGTAACTTTTTGGGATTATTTTAGCTACAATATTTTTGTTTTGGTAACATAAGTATTGAACTAATACAAGAAAAATATATATAAATAAAAGCCCAAAAAGAAAATAAAAATCACGTCTATATTACAATGGATTTACATTCCAGCTTGATTTTTGTTCTAATTGGCGATTCTTTGCCTCATACACACACTAATATTTAGAATAAAATTAATTTGTAACTACACCATTACAAACTTATATATTAATAATTTATACAAATAATTATCTTATTCAATGTAATATTTGATGACTATATTGATAGACACCAACGTAAAAAGCCTTATTTTTTAATGGGTTTGTAATTATTTGGATTACTATAATTATATTATTATGTGTTTTAGTAACATAAGAGTTGAACTAACAATAAAAATATATAAACACAATGAAAATAGAAAATACTTCACAAATGAGAAAAACATGGTATATTAAGAATAAATTTTGACACATATTGTATGTATCACAAAAAAATCAATAAATGTAAATATTATTAATAAAATATATGTTAGATACATTAAATCATAGCGGACATTGATTCCGACACACGGTCAATCAAAAAAATCTCTAGTTGTTGCAAAAGCCAAAATGCTAGAATAATATTTATAAAATTGAATCTTAAATGTTCTTCAAAGATTTAGAGGAAAAAAACATGTGTACACATATACTCACTTTCTATTATTCTAGAAAGTAATGAATATATATACATATATACTAATAAAAATCAAAATAGAGGATAGTGTTAATTATTATTTTGAGTGACACCCTTATGAGGTGGGAAAATATGAAGTGCGAGATGTCACACGTTGAGCATGGTGAGTGTGCAATCCGAACATAAAACATTCCATCATGCATGTTGGTATCCTAGGTAAAGAGGAAACCCCATGATGGATGAAATTTTCTCTTCAATTTTTATTTTAACCATGTCAAGCAATGCCTTACAATTCCTCCTTCCGTTCACCACTCTATCAAGTTCCCGTTATAATGCTTACATACACCATACTTTGATACATGATAGGTCTACTCATACTTATAGATAAAAAGATAAGTACATAAGGGAGTGATGTGTAACTCCCATGCCTGGACATGTCATACTCCCATGATGGAGTGAGGAGTTACAATGCTAGAATAACATGTAACTCCCATATGATGCATATGACAAGTATGAAAGATTCTATGACGGAATTTTTCATATAACAAATAACGCCCTCAAATATCTATGACTCAACTAGGTGAGATGAATCACCATATTGAGGTGGAAAAACACCTAATAGCTAAATAAAAGGTATAAGAAAATACCTCAAATTAACATCCCCTTCATCAAATATTAGGTAGAGGCATGACAAGCCAGAAAGAGAAAGAGGACTCCCCAGACAACTAAGAAAGATGCATCATATGGGTCCCAAAAAATAAAGGCATGATGAGGTACCCATGTACAAATAACAATATTTCTAGAAGAAAAATCAGATGATAAAAGGATTATAAATCCCAAAGAATATGAGTGGATACAAAGTGGTCCTAACCCGAAGAAGAGAGTGCAAGTGAAGGAACTTGGCTTCAATGAAGGGTTTGGTAAAGATATCTGTAACCTAATATGAAGTCTGATAGTACTACAAATCAATGATGTCTCTATGGATCAACTCCCAAATGAAGTGCATGTGGATCTCAAGGTGCTTTGTCCACTAATGTTGAATCGGATTTCAAAAAATCATATAGTACTCATGTTGTCACAATAAATGACGGTAGAGGTCTGTGAAAGTGAATGCCAAACTCACGAGAGAATCCCCGTAGCCAAAAAAAAATTCCTTGATAGTGTTGATTGCTCCCTTATATTCTTTCTCTGTAAAAGAAATCATTATTTCATTTTGCTTCTTGCTTGACCAACTAACAAGAATCAAACTAAGAGAAAATTTCTAGCCTGAGGTAGACTTCTAATGATCGAGATTACTAGCACAATTATAATCTATGAATCCAACTAAATCAATCTATATCCATCCTAAGTAGTGTATTCCATTAGTATGAGTACCACAAACATGGTAAAGGATCTGCTTTGTTGCTTTCCAAAGAAACTCATGAGGCTCTTGCATAAATCTGACACAATGCCAATAATGAATGAAAGATCTTGACTAAGTGTGAGTTAAGTAGATCAATCTCCCCACCAACTAGCGATAAAGGGTACCATTGACTAAGGGATTCCATCATATAACATCTTGTTGTCAAATTTCCATGGTCTTCCCAACTATACATAGAATGCATCCATAAATAAGATATCACATATAATTCTTTATGAGAATTGAGAAATGTTTATCTCCACTTCGTATTGTTCCTACACAATGACATTTTTTCCTTCTACAAACTATTTGACATTGTACGGATCTGAATGTGGTTTGTGCTCCAATCCTAACTTTTGTACCATCTCCATAAACATAAAATTGTTTTTGCTTCCACTTTCAACCACAACTACACAAAATTTACCACCTTGCATCTTGTTCAAAAATATGTTTCATTTATCACCACAAATCCTCTCTTTCATAAAACTTTCAATTATATCCTCATTACAAGTAATGCTTCCCCTTTCTCGTTTATTTATGTGATGTTTTGTTTCACACCTTCTTGATAAAATTGGGTAATATGTGTTCTCATATCCTTTCTCTTTTAAGCATCCTTATGTGCATTTTGACACTCAAAATCCAAATGTCCCACCTCACCACACTTAAAAACGCATACCATCAAATCTTCCATCTCAACCTTTCCCTCTTGCGAAAGTGGTTCTTCCTCTAGCATGTTTCCCTCATGCATTTATTATATCTTGCTCACTCTCATGCTCATGTGCCACTAGTTCTTTACCACCATCAAGATTCCCTTTGATCCTTGTTGCATTCTTTATGCATAGCACTTTCTCCTCCACTTTTAATGCATATTGGTATACATCTTCCACAATCTCCATCTCCACTATGTTAATCTCATCTTGGATCCCCACTGTAGCTAATTGATAGAACACACTATCTTCCCTTGATCCATTTCAATGTGATTATCACAAATTGTGATCTTGTATAAATCTTTAAATCATTTTGTCAAAAATTATAAATCACATAAATATATCCAACTATTAATCTTTAGGTAAAAATATTCCCGCATCTTCGCAACTATGAGCTCCTAATGGATGATCTTATCTTTAAACTTTCTATTGTACTCCAATTGACTTCATTTTTACACCCTAATTAAATTATTTTTATAGGAATGCACAATAATAAAAAGGATGTGAGGGTTTGTACAAGGACTATTTTGATTAAATTGACTTCCAATATTAACTATTCACAATTAGAATACTACATTGATACTTGCAATGATTGATAAAATGATAAGTAATTGATCAAATACATAAGAGGAGAAGGAAACCTTTCTATACATGTTAAAAAAAAGAGGATCTAGGTGTGAAGAATAGTGAAATATGTACATCATATGACAAAAATTATTTGGTGTATATTTTATAACTATAAATTGAGCAGGGGGCATGACTATACAACTATTATGCAGTCCAAACTAAAATTATACAGCCCTAACCTGAATTTATATGGTCTTAGACCCCTAATTAATCTATGTCTGTAACTTCCTGTGTTCTTCACTTTCATGGAAATGTTCATTTCATTCTTACTTGCTCAAATTTGGTATGATCTATAATCACCTGTAACAAATTAGAAACCCTAGAAACTTGTAGAACCTTTCATTAAAGAATTAATAAGCCAAAAGGAGAAAAACAAATGTGGGTGGTGAGGGTGGACTATCGTTAGTGGTTAGAATCCTAACTACTTAACCAATCCAACTGTTGCACTACATTCTCTCATTGTGGGATCAATCATCATGTAGCTCTCTTAGGTGCATGTACAAGTGTGAGTATAGATTATGTCTCTTGACACCAAGATAATGAGCTAACTGAATAGTATAGATTATACCCAATGTGGTAGTAGTGTGATGTTGTGTGCCTCACCTACATGACCTAACCCTTTCTTCCTTAAAACCCTTGAACAATGCTCATATTGAATTTACTCTTACTAAGAAATGACTCTATGACTTTTGCATGCTTTGAAATGGTGGAAGATAAAATATTTGACCAAGTTGAGTGCTTGATACCTATAGTAGGGACTACTATAATTGATGGGCTATTATTTTTGGTATATTTAGTAAACCCTTGACTTCCTTTGTAATGATATTCATAATAGGAGCTTATAAGAGTGTCATATGAGTTATAAAGTGACATTGACTTGCTTATATAACCTTTCATAAGTGAAATATTCTAATAAGGCCGACTTTAGGAAGATGAAATGACCCAATGAAGATATTCAAATCAGAAATAGAGGTAGATAAATTAAAGGGTAAATATTTTACATGTCATCCAAGACCAAACCCCAATCCCGACTGTTTGTATGATCCTAGAAAAAGAGAGGAAAAGTGAATCAAAAAGTTGTAATAGGAAGCACGAGAGGTTGTTTACTATTTTTATGATAACATTCTTTGAATTTATGATAGAGTAGAGTGTAAAGATAAAAGATTCATTGAAGAGATAGAGATATGAATTAATTTGACTCCGAATGTGAGCACTTGTCTTAGCAAGGAGAATAGTCAAACTTAACATTACAAAAGGACAAGTGGCCAAATATTAGTGTCTACATTTCCCCCAATTTAAATGTGTAATTTACAATTACATACTTAAAGGAAAAACATACATGGTTTTACGGACACACTTTGTCTTAGCTCGATAGTGGTTCTTAGATGTGTTGGCATTGGTATGCTCCATGATGAAACCTACAACACATAGTGTATTCAATGTCTATGATAGAAATTAAACCATAACTTAAAATATAGATAATGCTTATAACTTAAAATTTGTAAAAAAAAAAGCTAAGGAGTTGAAAAACATGAAAGGAATACACCTATTTATTTTGCATAGGAAGGATCTCCCATTCTTATTGTGCTTTGGAGACTCACAATTACTTTGTGAAGATATCGAGGATTGGGGGTGATCTGTCTCTTATTTATGCCAAAGGAGAGACTAGAGTGTTGAGTACACCCCGACACAGGAGAGAGTGTGAAGAGGAATCAAAGTTCCCTTTTTAGAACTTTGTAAAAATTAGAATTCATCCTATGAATAACTTATCCACATTGATACCTTCTAATTTTGAGAATATGGTTAGAAAAGAGGAAGGCAACCTATAAATAACGTATCCAATTCAACACCTTCCAAAGAACCCACATACCACACCACCGCAAATGGGTCTAGGTCTAACTACATTTGTAACTAGTGAATAAGATCAAACAATGAAAGGAATGGATATTTTCACGAGCTCATAAGGTGTTGTTTGTTGAAAAAATATACATATTTTAAGATATCATAGGGAAGAAGGATGCCCATGCCCCCAAACCTTATTCTTGTAATTATTTTGAATAGTTTAGTAGATAAGGAATGAAGTATTCATGCCCCTTGTATTTGATACTATATATAAATCTTATAAAAATTTGGTAGAATATGATCAAAACTAAAAATTCCTCTGAATGTAGTACTTGTCCGAGAATGTCCATCATAGTCAGAGACCGTGTCACAGTCCTAATCATACTGTATTTGGTTTTGACCTACTTTATCATCTACCACATTTTATTATCTATGAATTTTTATGAGGATATGATCCTTGTGATTTAAATAAATTTAAATCTTAATCATATGACTGAGATTAAATGAATATAAAAGTAACAAACAAGATCTAGCATACAAATTACAAACAATCATGCAAGATAGGAGATAAGATTGACTTAGCTTGTATCAAGAGATTTGGATTGATTTTGGGCTATAAAGTAGGCTTAAAAGGTTGGAACCAGATTGTGTAATATCTTTCTAAGAAACTAGAATTTGGAACCTCTTTGGATAAAATCGCCCAAATAGGGACAAGACCACCCCGGGCGCTAGTGTCCAATCCAAGTGCTAGTGTCATGGCAAGTGCTCTTCTTCTACTCTTTTTAGTGTATGGGAACCTATCTTATTCCTCTTATTTTTTATCACTTTAGATATGTTATAGTGTTTTTGGGTCACACTCATTCCTACAAAAACCCTATCTACCTGCACAAGGCTCAATAAAACATTAGATGAAACAAATAATGCATATGTTTGAGTCAAACTGACCTCGCGTAAACTCCAACGTAATTTTCACCAAGCACTACACTACATTTAAAACTCTATGTATTTATTGTGTGTGTGTGTGTGTGTGTGTGTGTGTGTGTGTGTGTGTGTGTGTGTGTGTGTGTGTGTGTGTGTGTGTGTGTGTGATTGAATCATGTCCCTTGAAGCTAGGTTTCCCTTGTGCCAGTCATACCAAGATAGTGGGATACAACTACTTTTCCCCAAGATGAATATGTGAGATGGAATTCAAAAACATCTTCTCCTATCTAGTGAATAATGCAGCCCAAAATGTAATCCTTGAGTGTTTCTCTTATAGATGGTAGATAGAAAATGATAGCCCAATTTCCCCTTTTATCTCTAATAATATCTGTATAATATATATATATATATATATATATATATATATATATATATATATATATATATATATTTCCTTTCCTGTGAATTATTTCATTAACAATAGAAAATGCCATCCCAAAGTGATAAAAGATATCAAATGATGTGGCAATCCAAATTTGAAAAAGAGAGGGAAAAGAACATAAGTTCCCAAAGGGGATAGTAACACCTAGTGCTCCTGTCCCTAATGGGTGGTACTTGTCTGAGATGCTTAGAGGATATAACAAAAATACAAAGATAGGTCATATTTCATTCAATGGCCAAAATTAAAGTGACCATTCGTGAAGAACAAGTTTCAAGAGTATCAAGAGGTATAAATTAATGTAAAATCAAAATAAGTGATGTTAATGTCTAGTTTTATTGCTTATGAATCATGCATATAATGACATATTTAGAGGTGTGATGTAAGTAGTAAGTGTATAATTTTTCTACATTTACCCCCACTTTATGCTGGTGAATGAATATTTAGTAGCATAACGTAGATAATAAGAGTGTGCCTTGTGGAGATTTGAGGGGAATTGTAACTAATAGCATGTTGAATGAGGATTATACTTGATACCATGTCAAATGGAGATTATAAAATGTGTATTGTGGAATCTATAAGAGGATAAGGATATTAGGGGTGACCTTGTGTGTGTATTAGGAATGATGTTTGTGTTTGTTCCTTGGATATTTCCTTTTTGAAGCATTGTGTGTTTGAGATTGTTCCTTGATCCATTTGTGTGGCCCTTTTTCGAGTAAGATTGGACCTGCAAAAGAAGATAAGTGTAATCAATTTTCATGATAAATGAAATTGAACTTTAACTTAGTAAATGTGAAAATAGAAATGTTTATTGAAAAATAAGTGAATCAAGGATAGAGTACATCGTTGTGCCATGAGAGAAGAGATAAAATTATTATTGTATCTTTTACGCCTTGGAGAAGGTTGGAATAGTGTTGAGGATTTAGGTGTCCTATCATAAAACTAAGGATTTGAGTTTCATGTCACTAAATTGACGATTTATGCATCTTGTCACCAAGGGAAGGGTATTGGGAGATTTATAGGCTTTTCCCTTCAATCGTTAACGCTTTCCCACAAATAAGTGCCACTGCATATGGTCACAAACCCAATAGAAACTAGTCACAGAGATGATTCCTAGAAAATAGGGTAATTAGTTCCCTTTCTAAAGTATGTAACTTGCCTCTGATTTTGTTCTCGTTGTTCCTAATAGTAACCTAAAATTGAGTATGTGTTGTTGGAAATTGGAAAATATTATCATTGAAAGTATGTTGATTATGTAATGTTCATGTTTCTTCCCCAGGATAGAACCACCCATGTGGGACACTAGCACCCACCACTCCTATCTGTGTTGGGAACTTCTGTCCCTACACTAATTTTGGCCCAATTTTGATTTTGATCTTGTTTCTTAGATGTTGTTTGTTCTAATTTTTTTGTGTACCATTATATGTCTAGTATTTAGACTACTGCGAGAGGGTGAAATAGTCACCAATGATTAGCCCCACTCATTTAGGGTGCATGAGATGAACCAAGGCGAGCATGTCCCAAACGAGGAAATTTGAAACTAATGTGCACATCTGAAATATAAATCTTGCAAGGGGTAGGGAATGCATATGGTGATGACCACGGTGCATGCGTAACAATGGGAAAGGCTAGCCAAAAAGTGTTAGTCACAAACAAGCATGGAAAGATGTAATAGAAACTAGTCAAAACATGTAGTAACATAGCAAAAGACATAGCGAGTAGCTAGTTGAAAACATGGGACACCACTCAGGATGTCACAAGACACTTAAATTCCTAAAGGATATAAACAAAGACACATAATCAATCATAGGGAATAGCCCACAAACAATGACAATCAAGACACAAACATAGACAAGATATAAGCAAATCAAATAACCATGGTTGGAAGTAGCCCTGAAAGACAAATGCTACACTAAAGCACCCATTAACATGTTATAAAAATTGATAGTATTAAATAATGTATACAACTTAAAATAGGAATGAAAGTAGCAGATGTTGCAATGATAGAACCTAAATATAGAGAAATAGTAAAGGTATATGCCCCATGAGCATCCTTTTGATTGGTAGGGAATAGTTCCAAGCATCATACGTCGTGTAGAAACTTGTAAGTGATATACATTCACCTCAAAAATTAGCATGTGTGTATGGAAAAATGATAGAGCATACTATGAATCCAAGTAACATGATAAGCAATGTGTAACATAGAATAGTATGAGCAAGCAAGGATACATCCAATCAAGATCTAGGCTAATGTTTTTAAATTTTTGAAAATATGTGAACACAAAATAGAACAACTATGAGAGGGTAGAAAGGTTACCCCAGTGTATATGTGCACGGTGAGGTCCATGTAGGTAATTGTACCCTCAACAATCATGTTTGGACTTAGAACAAGAGTGTTTCATTAGGTAGTGGGGGGGATTAATATGCCCCCAATGTGTGAATGCTACATTAATATAAGTGATATCATTGAGAGATTCATATAAATCTAAAATATATCCAACATGATTCATATTAGAGGTTTTTTTCTTGTGTTTTTGCATGGACAAAATTCACCTGAAAATAGGAAAACCATACCCTAGTGTCAAAAAAAATCATACCTTTCCAGACACCCCCGATCAACCTACTCCTCGAGTGTCAAGTCCTATCATGTCTCTCCGTGTTCCATTTTTATTTCCATCCATTCCCTACGTGATTTTGTAAGATTAATATCATTCAAGTACTTTTGGAGTAAGCGTCTTTCAAAGCAAGATTTCAAACAATCTTAGAAAGGGCTCTCATCATCCTTTCTAAGCCAAGTGCACAGTCACTAAAGTAATTTTAAGACCTATATTCATCATGGAGGTGTATTCAAGAGTCAGGATCATTGTGCAACCAATTTAGGAAGGGGAAGTTTCGAGAGGTTTAGGAGCCGCCACCAAAAGTGGGTTTTTGAGGCCGAAGGATCTTGCATCGTAAAAGAGTACCTAAACTTCTATAGGTGATTATGAGAGCTCTAGAATGAGTTGTGAGCCAAAAAAATATATCATTGGAAAAACAATTCAGTCCCCTACATGGTGGTGAAATCATATTTACCTAAAGCACTATGCATTTTTCAATCCAACTCATTCTTTTCAAACACAGTTTGTGGTCCTTAGAAAAAGGAGATTTTTTAGGGTGTTTTAGTCAAAATAAAGGAATTGGACCCATTCCCTACTTCTCAAAATTCCTTTTCCATGCAAAATCATATAAATAAGCATGCAAAAACTCATCCGGGAGCTCAAGTTACGGCCTTTTCAAGTTGGTGCCCTAGGTATACATTGCGATACTTAGTCAAATTTTGGGATGCCGCATGGCAAAATGAGGCCGAGGAGAATTTTTCTATCATATTCATCCCTCACCAAGGGGATAAGAGGGGTATAAAAATTCTCCCTCCCCATTTTTGCATGTTGGTCACCCCATGTGACCCCGACAACCCAATATAGGCCTCTGATCAACTTTTCTAGCCCCCTCGCATTTCACGCAGTAACGACAAGTGGAAACACCTGATTGAGGAACATTTTTGTGCACCTATTGTCCCAAACAAAGGGTATAATGGGGAAATAAAAATTCACCCTCCCCCCATGTCTCCCTCAAGTCACACACGTTACCAAATTTTGGCCCCAAGAGCTCATTTTTAGCCCCTCTCTCCATTTTTCTCGTCAAATGAGCAAGTGACACGTGGAAAGCTTAGGAAAAGGTGTAATTTTTTGCACCTATTGTCCCATTCTAAAGAGGAAAATGGGGGCATAAAAATTTTCCCTCTAGCCTCAATCCATTAAAAACTATAAATTCAACACTTAGACTCATTTTTTTCATTCCCCACACTTCTCCATACGCTCTCGAAACTCTGCTGGATTTTTCCTAGAATATTTCCTTCCCCATTTTCATCCTCCATTAATTTCATTCATCCTCCCATGATATTATAAAATAAAAAACATGAATAAATCCATATTTTTGAAGATTCCAGAAGAAATATCTCACCTGAAGAACTTCATTACCGGTGAAGATAAAATCCTCATAACTAAAAAACTAGTGCACAGATTAACGCATGGTTTTTTGCAATCATCTAGTTTTTTAGAGCCCATTACAATACAAGTGGAATATATTTCATGCATGCCCAGTATTTTTTGTAGCAAAGAAACCCCATGTTCCCCATGGTAAATTTTTTTAAATTTAAAATCTCTCATTCCAAAGACCAGGTAGACGTGAAATTTTAGAGGTGCAACAAAGAGAAAAAAATCATATCAAAAAAATTGATTTCGTCAAAAACCGAGGTCTAAAACACCACTTTCTAAAAATAGTAAGCCTCATACATATGCACTTGCTATTTTTAGTAAGTCTACACAAAAATTGGTTTTGACAAAAGTGGTGTGGACAGAGGTCATCCAGAAGGAGAAACGAGTGACCAAAGTTAGAAAGGATGGAAATTTTCCATTTACTATTTTTAGTAAATCCCCTTTTAAGTGCAGGTAATTGTCTCAAGAGTCAAGAAATTCAAGCTCACAGGATTGTTATGGTTTCATTTTCTAAACAATTACTTCAAAGGAACGATGGTGTTTCATGTTGTTGAATGAACATTATTCATTTTGGTCAATGGTGTATTCATCGGTGTTTGTATTTACCTTTTCAAAGGTGTACGAGAAAAGTACATCATTTCATAATTCATCTTTTCAAGGTGAAACATGGTAGTGTCATAGAGGATCATCACAAGCATTTCCCACAGGTCATCTGGAATCCACATCATGAGATCCCAACAATGTCTTTTGACACTCATCCTATGGTCTAGGTTGTTTGTGAATCAGGAGGAGTTTATAATCATCATCAAAATGTTTGAGGTGTGCTCCATTGGAACTTTCAAATCAACATGGCAATATTTCGAGGGTCATCACAGGGATCGATATCCATTCTTAGTTTCTTCGGAGTGGACCTCCGTGAGAAACGCCGTGGTCATCTAGGTAAGCATTTAACAGTGTTTCCAAACACTCATCTCGATGTTTTCATGCATCATTTGAAGGAGGTTTCTCATGGTGCAAAGAGTTTAAGGATCCATAGGTCAACATATGGGAGCATTTCATCATATCAATCAGTTGATAGAGGCAGCTTCTTCATCGACATTCCTTCTTAGTTCTCTCTCTTCTTTCTCTCTCTCTCTCCCCCCACTTTCTCTCTCCTCCATGTTCTAATTCTTTATTGGGGTTGCACTTTTTCATAATGCCTTTAATTAATTAAAAATGACTTTATGTTTATAATGTAATAAGTCACCCTTATTTTATAAAAGGGGACTTAATCTTTTCCTAAGAATGCAAAAAGGTCATAAGTTGTGCAAAGGCATATGAAAGGTCAGGAGGGGGGTAGGCAAAGGGTCTCTTTTATCTCTATAAATTGTAAAGGCACCCTCTTTCCAAAGGGTTGTCAATTTTGTGTGTTCATGAGAGAGTATTCCTTGTGAAGAAGCAAAAAGATAGCACTTCCTCTATTTCCCATCTATGTGTTCTTCTCATTCTCACTATTGTACAATTTTGCTACAACATCAATGAAGAAAGGAGTTTGTTGCCTCTTTGATAAGGAGATTTGTGATACTTTGTGCTCAAAATATTAACTTGTCTTGTTGCCCTTTGCAAAATTTTGTTTCTTCTAATTTATGTGTGTTGGAATTTTCTGGTTAATGGTTGTAGGAATATGATTTTCTACCTACAATGTTAATCCCTCTCCCTTTTTCTTACTCCCTTTCCCAATCTCCAAGCAGAGTCCTCTCTAGCAAGTGATTGTTATCTTTTGCCACAAGTTCAATGGAGTGCCATTGTTGGATCCGCCATAAGGACACCACGAATCAAATTTCACATGCGTATACAAACACAGAGCTGCATTGTTCAAGTAAAGGTATAATTCACATGTCATGGTATCAAAGATAAACATGACACATTTTAGAAGGTGAATTTTCATAAACTCACGAAAATTGAGGATTATGGAAATTTGTAATGGCGAATATTTTGTTGTTCAGAGCTGACTTATTCGCCAAAAATTCAGCTAACATGTCCCTTATACTATTCCTTTCACCTAGATTTTACACATATATAAGAGGTTAGGAATGTAATTCGCCACCATTTCAAATCATATAGTGCGCATATTACCATATTCTCCAAGTAAGCATATCATCCACCAACACTGAAGTCTAAAATCCGAGCCGTCCAACCATAAGGTGTCCAACTCTGAGAGTCTGAGCCATCTAGCCTTGATCCGAAATACTCTGCAATCTGAAACATCCAACTCGTATTCCATCCAACTGAGTCGTCTAACCCCTAGCCATCCAACCCCTAGCCATCCAACCCCAAGCCATCCAACCCCCCCAACCCCCTATCCAACCCCCTATCCATCCAACCCCTATCCATCCAACCCCAAGGCCAGCCGTCCAAATCTTAACCATCCATTCTCAGAGCTTTGGAACATAAAAGCCGCTCAGTAAGGCCATAAGTAGTAAGCAGTCATGGATACTAGAAATCAGGAAAAAATATTACAAATTTAGTCAGTTCAAAAAAGGGTGCCAATACTTTGCTTGGCTATTTTGGAAAATCACAAAAGATGAAGTCGGTTTCGCTTCAGCTTTGAAAAATATCGGTATGTGGCAAGTGTTATTTAATGGTTATTTTATCTAACATAATTTAATAATTATGTTTATAATATTGTTCTCGGAACTCTTTGACATTTGTACTCTGTAAAAATTGAACTATAGATAAGATTAATACAATATAAGTAACAATTTTATAAAATTATTTGCAGAATTTTCAGAAATTCCTTCACAGAATAATCAATTTATAGATATTGATGATCCGATATATGTTGAGGCAAACATACCATCCCTTGATGAAATAGAAGTACAGGAAAATTCATCAAACTCCCAGAAACACCAACAGAGGAAGCTTCTACTCCAAGGTCTATTTCCAGAAAGAGGAGACATGAGATTCAAAATATTTCTACTGACAACCTAGATGTAGAAGTTGAATCCTAGGGAAAAAAAGAAAATATGTTAGAAGAAAGATGGAAAATTGGACAATTGGAAGGAAATTCCAGTTTGAATGGGCTACAAAATATCCTTTTATTGAACTTGTGCACACTGAAAATTCTAATGATGTTCCAACACAATGTCGATGTAAAATATGTGGTTGGAAATAGGGGAAGGATCACATGATGCAGCTCAAACTAGACACAATTGAAAAACACTGTGGGAAAATATACATTTCCCAAAAGCAAAAGGATGGCAGCATAGTCAGAACTCATAAATGGAAAGATGCAAAAGATTGTCTACATGTCAAATACACAGAAGAGTACAAAAAGGAACAAAAATGTATCAAATATGTAAATGAAAAAGGTGGGACCATAGTAGGAAAATTGAACAAAGCTATGGAGGTAGAAATGCAAGCAAAGGGTATTCAATTTGCAACCGTTTTTCATATAATGAAAAGGGGAAGACCAATGTCGATTTTGGAGAAAATAGAATGTTGTATCAAGTTATTGGTTTAAAGAACGTTCCACAATCTCATTGGTCAGATACCAACGGCTGGGAGATTGCAAAATGTCTAGCTCTAGTAGAGAAGGAGGATCTGAAAATGTGTGTTCAAAAGGCAAAGTATATTTCCATTTCTTTAGACAAGGTTACCGCAGTCGATAATACATCCTGGATATGTATTCATGTTTACACATTTACTAATGAAACAAGGACTCCACACCTCTTGGAAATTCATAAAATGACAGAGAATTGCAATTCTGAGAATATTTATAAATTGGTGGTATCAAATCTAAAGGATATCACCGGAATGGATGACTATGCCATTGCAAAAAATTAGTTTGTGTCGGAACCGATGGTGCAATTGTAATGTAGGGATCTAGAAATGGTCTGTGTGTTAGACTTCAGACAACTATTGCTCCGTATATGGTTTTGTCCACTGCATGGCTCACAAAATGAATCTTGCATACAAAATTGTGAGCACATTTGAAAATGTAGCTAAAGTGGAGGAATTGATACGTGATCTCCATGCCTATTATTCTTGCAGTCCTAAGAGATTTTTAGAATTTCAAAAATTTGCTATTGGACTGACAGAGGGAAAAAAACTTCTCAAAGATGTAGATACGAGATGGATATCTATGTATGAACTGCTACTGTAGAATATATGATGAATATCCTTCACTTACAGGATTTATGTTTAAATACCACAGGGATTTAGATAAAGCTAAAGATCTATTGTGCCATCTAACTGACATAGAAACTTTACTAACACTTTGCATGTATTTTACCCATGTTGAGGGAGCTAAATATTTTAATGAAGCATGCTCAAGATCGGTCTTTCTACATTACAAACTTTATAAGACTCAGAAGACGTGTTTGCTGGAGTCTAGAAAGTTTATATATTTCTGATGGGAGTTTTAAGGGTGTGCTTTTGAAAACTGGAATGCATTAACAGATTTGAAAAATTCTAAGTGCTTCTTAAAGTACAATATAAATGATCATCTGTGTATAATAACACATGGAAAAGAGATTCCACTTCATACGTACCAAAACAAAATTGATTTGGCTTACTCAGAAATAGAAGAAGTAAAAGTGACATGAAATTTATATGATTCAATATTAATCGAAACTAGGAATAAGTTGAGAAAGATCTTTGAATCGTTAGCTAAAGAGATCCGGGAAAGATTCAAAAATGACAAAATACTTGAAGCAATGGGAGTTGTAAATCCACAGTTCTAGAATTTTCAGTGGCAAACCTTATACATCTATCAGTCCTTTATTTTTCAAAAACATGGGTGATCTTACTGATCATTTCTGTAAGATTGTAGAGTTCAATGGAGTTTCAGTAGAAGGAATTTTGGAAAGAAAACTACTTAGTTCACAGTTAACGATTTTGCTAATACAATGATACGACAAGTTCAACTTCTACAAAACCCACAAGATTACAGTGCCATGAAAAGGATTTGGAAGGATATTTGTTCTAGTAGTATTCTAAGTGAAGATTTGAGCGAGTATATTAAGTTGTATGAGCTATGTCAAACAATGATTCTGGTTTCGTGGAAGATGAGAGGGTTTTCAGTGCACTATCCTTTTTAAAGTCAAAAGTTTAAAACAGATTGGATAGGAATCTAGAAAGTTGTCTCAGATTGTATGTATCGAGTTACTCAGTGGAGTCTTTTCCTTATGATAGAGCCCTGGCATTGTGGAATTCACTAGTAGACAAAAGAGGAGTAAGTAATATTCTACCTGATCCAGGGGATCAAGACACATCCACAAATCATGTTGTAATTGATTTCCAAGACACAAATGAAAGTGTTGCTCCAGGACTATTTGAATTCACATAGATTTCATTTCTTCTATACATTATTGAGACTACTTATGTACTTCATTCAGTGATTACAACTTTCAATAAATGCAATATTGTATTTGTCATTTTTTGATCCTTCGTCATTGCAACAATGTCATCAATACAATATTTGTTTCAATAATGCCATTTGTTTTTTATGATTGCATTTCAAATTGAGACTGAAATAAGAACACATGTGACATTTATCTTTTATATCTCTTAATTTATTTATTTTACATCTGTAAGAATGCAGAAACGTAATGAAACAAAATAGTGTAAATTTAAGAAACATTTACATAAACAATAGAAAAGAAACATAGTTTGTATTTATATGTAGTTACATTATACAATTCTAACTTCCAAAGTTCATATGAAATTGATTTCTCATGTGGCGGATTACTTTATGAAAAAGTACAAATTCATAAAGCATTGTCAGCCAATACAATTCAAAAAGGGGTTGTTTTAACATCTCAAAGCTTCCAGACAAGTTCTGTCATATAAGGACACATTACGAGGTCATCCTCTTTTCTACCTATGATTCAAAATCATAGTTGTCCTTACGTCTGCCACACGGAATAAAAACTAAAAAAAGGGTGGCCACTATCTTTTAATTCCTACGCCAATGTCGGAATTGTGACAACACACCTGTCACATGGTGAACTCAACTAACTTATCAAATTTGTGATGTAGGTGAAGGTTTTTCTTTTCCTGTATCAGATGGAGCAATAACTCCTGACGCCTAAAGGTCTCCTGCTGCAGTGTTGATATTTTCTAGTATACTCAGCTCCTCCCTCGCTACATCTCCTATAGACAAAAGTGTTGCATCTGCATCTATCTTTTCCTTCAGTAAGATTTCTGGATCCATATTATGCTCCTTTATTATCCTTCTCAATGTATTATTTTGTTTATTAATTACAATGAGTTTTTCCTTCAACTGTATAAAAGAATTCAGACTTTTGTGGGCATTCTTCAAATGTGCTTCAAAAATAGCTGCCTCTTTCTTTAAATTTTCATATTTTTCCGTAAAATAGAAATATTAAATTTTTAGTCAATCAAATCATATGAAAAAATATATAGAAGTGGTAATTATATCAGATAATATTTAGTTTTTCATGTAAAAGTTAATGGCCACTTACAACAACTTTCTCTTTTTCTGCATTTGCAATCAAAACATTAGTCTTGTCTTTAGACCATTTGTTGTAGTAAGCATGTGCTTCAACATTGAGATTTTCCAACCTGTTTAGCATTATGTCTACAATTTCATCATTGTAATCATTACTATATGAAATTTTCCCTGATTGAGCTTTGTTTAGCAAAACATCTTGCCATGTTGGTTGGCTCTCTACGGTAGTGAACAATGAATGCCTTTGAGCATGATTATGGTATCTAGTATTTATTTCTTTTATCAAAATTTTTGCTCGCCTTTCCCACGACCGCACCAAATCCACATCATACATTACAACCTCTTGAATTGTTGCCCCCATGCTATCTGATATCATATTTTCTAAAATAAAGTGTTTTTTTCATCATTTGTTTGTGGTGCAGTGGTTTCGGGAGGAGGAGAGTCACTTCCCTGCATTCCCTGCACATTTGGTTATGGAGGTGGAGTAGATTGAATCATGTCGTGGGTGTCAAAATAGCTACTCTTGGCCGCATCCCCACTTTCGAAGCCTAAATACTCCTCATCAAGGGCAATGTTGTTGAAAAGTTGTGTGGTTGTTACACTTAAAACTCCACCTAATGACAACCCAAGAAATTCAGTTGTAGCAGGATGAACTATTCCTGCTGACTCTATAGGAAACCTAATATTCTTTCCCAAAGTCCTCCTTTGTGTTTGTACTTGACGTGTGAGGAAGTGGTGGCCTCCTTGCAAGTGGAATATGACCTGAAGCCATATTACCTGCATGGAGCAAACAACAAATTGTTAGAATATAATGGTTGGTGTTTGTAAATGCTAAAAAATTGTAAAGAAACAAAACATGTGAATCAAAGTACTGTAAAATATACCTCGCATAGACGGAGACACAATCGTGATATTTTGATCTCCAGAGTCAAATGAGTTTGATCTTCATCATCCATCTCAGTAGTTTCTGAATACAATACATGTAGAAAAGATTAGTAGAAATATTAGAATACATAATTTATAGTAGTTGTTTGAATTTGTAATTTATATATAAAGATAACTTCATTATTCATACCTGTAGTTAAATGTGATGGTAAACGTGTTGTGTAAATCGACCCCCTAGGTCACTTTTTAAGAGGTCTTATTGGTGTTGATTCTGCTGAATCCATGTCAGAATCAACAGAGACCTCTGGAGGGGCTTTACCTCTAGCAATTGCCTCCTTATGAGATGTTGCAGCTATAATTTTTCTCTGCAAAATATAATCATACATTTAGTATTTTATTTTAAATATTTAAATTGAAATCTTTATAACAAGAAAATAGTAAATGTAAATTTTACCTGTTGTTCTTCGAGACTAAGACCAATCATCTTATCATTGATTCCAGTAGGAATCGTATGTTGTGTCAATTCGTAGTACGCTTCATTATAGAAAGCTAGAATAAAATTGCAAGAAGAAAATACAATCCTTGATTTATCAGTTTGATTACCTTTGTGGGCATGGGAGATATCTGATTTAATTCGGTTGGACAAATAACTACACCAATCGAATTGTTGACCTGCTAGTGTCCGTAATAAATACTGAACTACCCAATAGGGAATGTCTGCAATCTCTGCCCTGTAATACTATCCTGGCCTGAAAAAGTGAAGCAACTGCAAGAAAGAAATTATTTGTAATACCTTGTAGAAGAAGGCCTCTTGATGATCGATTAAGAGGAGCTGTAATTATAGAAAGGAAACGTTAGATCCTATGTGGTCAAGTAATGTTAAAAAAATCATTTGAAAATAATAAACTTACCATCAACCTGTACATTGTAATGAGACTCCAAAAACTTTTTGTCTTCGTCTGTAAGAACTGCCTTCATAGTAACTGGTGGCTTATTTTGGAAAGGTAAACCATTAGCCGATGCACATCCTCGGGTTCAACAGAAAAAGAAATTTGACGACATTTCAGATGCACGACAAGAACGGAGAATTTTTCATCTTTTTCATTGTAAGAGGCGAGTAGGTAATCAAGGACGATGAATCTATGTCGAATTGGGGCATGTTCACAAGCCCGAAAAATTTTAATTTTTCCACCCAATCCTTTGGAGCATCTTTTAGCTTTAGCAAAGCTAAAATATGTGGGCACATGAGGTTTTTGTATTGAAATTTGGGTGAAGGAATAGATGTGGTACTGGCCATTGCTGAAATTAGGGATGAGTGAAATTTGGGTGTAAAATTAGATAGCTCAGAGCACTGGAAGTGGAAATTTACGGATAAAAGTGTAAAAATGAACCTTGAAATGTTATTTATAGAGTCCAGGGGTATCATTAATGAGCATTAAATACATTGGTAACAACGCCGAATGAAATCTGTCCAAACCACTCGACCAACCATTGCCCATCTATCCCATCTCGACCAACTCCCTATCCAACCTATATTCAACCAACTCCACCTATATTCATCTAATCAACTCCGCCCAATCAACATTCCCAATCATCAATCACACACATCCATCCAATCCTTCCCATCTAACCCCACCACCATCATTCAGCCAACACACCCATCCAATCCCTTCCCATCTAACCCCACCACCCAACCTCAACCCATCCAACAACTTGTCATCTAACCCCTTCCCGTCCAACCCCCATCCAACATCCACCCGTCCAACCAACCCATCCAACCCTTTCCCATCCAACCCCTTCCCGACCAACATCCACCCATCCCCAACCCGTCCAATCCCTTTCCCATCCAATCCTTTCCCAACCAACCTCCACCCATCCAACTAGCCGTCTAACCCCTTCACCCGACCAACATTCGTCCAACCCCGCTCATCCAACCCCAACTCATCCAACCACTCATCCAACCTCCCATCCAACCCCCATCCAACCTACTCCGACCCAAAAAAGTGAAAAAACAAGGAACCAATCCTCTATAAAATCACCTTCACCAGAAATTTTTTTGGAAATTCACCTACAATTCGAAAGTCATTTTATGAGATTCACCGATGATTCGAAAGTAATTTTTCATAGGGGTCTTCTTAAAATGAACCCTGTGTTGGTTAGTGTTAAGGGGGAATGAGTATGATGCCCCCCAAGCATGCGATGGTGAGTGTACTATCCGCTAAAGGATAAAGACAGAGACCCTCCACCCAATATTGGTAGAGATGAAGGTGTGTGATTATGCTCTAAGATTAGTGTTATATGAGATATACATTGTGTAGGTGAGTGAAGTATATATGCATGTGACCGATGAGTATATTGTGGGCATTATGGTGTAACAAAATGTGTAGGTTATGGAGACCTATGTGAAGCAGAACATAGTGGTGATGGACACTAATGTGGAATAAATCATGGTGGTGACTTGTATATAGATGTAGGAGTTGTCCTAGTGAGGGATCTGGCGATGTACTAGACTAGCGAGTAATGGGATCGGGTAGGTCATGTGTGATTAGGTGAACTAGGAGTAGAGTGTGCCTTAAGTTCTAGAGGTTGTGGTATACCAGATAGACTAGGTGATACACCGCAAACTACAAGAGGAGATGTTGACCATCGAGTAGATGGAGGTACACCATTGATAGAAATGACTTGATTGTTGTGGATGAATTTTAGATGCAAATGATTTGTGAAGATGATAGACTTAGACCTGCAGATCCAATTGAGACCTAAGAGCATGTCAAACCCATCGAATTCTTGGCCCACAAGGAAAGGCACCAAGCATAGTAAGAGGACCAACTATAACATGAATCTTGACAACACCATAGGAGTTGTTCATTAGATATGAAATTTGTGAAAGCGGATAGCCAATAGTAGTAAGAAGTGGAATAGAACACGCGCTAATGGGCCATGAGGGATCAACCTTGGTATTATTGATAGAGGTAGATCCAATAAAGGCACTTGATGTGTAAGTTATTAGAAGATAATATCGCATGATAATCATGGTCGAGAAAGAAATAACTAGTGGAGAAGTGTCAGTATGAGAAACTAGGAAATCAAGAGCCCCCAATGCAGGAGGAGGCACTACACGATATGTATGATTAGCTAAGGAGTCACCAATTTCTTGTCATGTCTTGGAAGTGGATTATTGAATATTTTGAGCTTATGATTTTCATTAATTGCCCAGAGTCCAAGGCTCTAGAAGCTCAAGTTTGTTGTCATTGATAAGATCTTGGATGATGGTGCAAAGTTTGAAACACCTATTTATAGAGTGTCCCACACATTGATGATAGTCGCATCAAAATTTCTCATTGTAATTCTGACCTTTTGGATGAGATGGGTCTAATTCAAGTGGAGGAGGAAGTGTAATAAGATTGCTCTCAAGCAGTTGTAATATAATTTGTGGAGCAATGGTTAACTTTGTAAATGTATGCCTAGGCGGTTATAATTGAAGCTCTCTGGTGGTGGATACTACGTTGTCAGTGATTTTTGTGTCGATTGGCTTAGTAGTAAATGGTTTTAATGTTGATTTATTTTTAAAATGTGTATAAGATGAGGATTGTTCTTGATATTTAAGTTTTCCTATAGATAAGAGCTTAGTTTCGTGAAGCTTAATATTATGAAATAGTTGATCAAATGAGGAAGATGTTTCAAAAGAACACTCTCCTCTAGAGGTGGTAATAGACTCTGAATGAATAAGTCCTAAATCTCAACATCTGCAAGCACATTTGACATCTTAGCTAAGTTTTTTTGTATCACAAAACATAGTCCACTAAGTGTTCATTAGATCCTTGTTTTAGTAGAGGAAAGTTAAGCATAAGAGATATTACAGCCGATGTTAATAGAGAAGTGAGTGAGAAAGGCATCATCCATATATGTGAAAGATGTTACCGAGTGAACAGGTAGGTTGTAGAACCAACACATCACATAATATTGAAGACTGTGAAGAAAAAGCTTTGCTAAAATAGTGTAATCATCCACATAGTCAAGACATGCTACATGAAAGGCTCGGAGATGCTCTTGTGGGTCACCATGGCCTTTGAAGATTAGTAACTTAGGAGATTTGAAGTTTGGTGGTAGCGGATACGCAAAAATGGTGGGTGTAAAAGGAGTATGAAGAAGTGAAGTGGATTCAAGAGATGGAGATACACGAGAAGTGGTGAGTCATGCAAATGAAAATTTGTATCTACATATCCCAATATAAAGAATTTAAATCAGGGGTATTTGAAGAGGAACTAGGTTTTGCATTGGGAGTATTAGGTGGAATGATAGGATCCGTAGTGGTAGGAATGCATAGTGGAGACCATGGGAGCCAAAGAGTTGGCATAAGTAGGGCCGTGGCAACATCACAAGTATTTTTAGCAGTTACCAAAGCATGCAGAATATGTGGAAGATGGGTTTATGTAAAGATTTTTGAAAATCAGTAAGTGTGTTGAATTGGTCTTGATCGAAATTAGTATCCTCATTGTATGACTTCTCACTATCAAATGCTTCTATTTCATGAAGGGGAACATTTTGAGAGTTAGAAAAGGTATTTTTAGTTGTATCTATTGATGTAGAGACCTTAGCCATTGATTTAGAAACCCTACGGGAGGATGGAGGAAGCTAAAGATGCTCAAGAGACCCAAATCGACCACTACGGGTGATGGACATAAGAAGAAGACTCTAAAAAGAAGGTATATTCAAGCGTGGGGTTCACAAAAATGATTAAGCTAAAATGTAAATACACAAGCCTAATATGATGTTATAGTAGCAGTAAATAAGTAATGCAATGAAATACATAAATATACCAAAGAAAACTAAGAAATAAATAATAAAACCCTAATGTGCAAAGAAGGGTAAGATGCCTTAGCTAATTTGCAATGTTGCCAAAGGTGTACATGACTGGAAAATGGAGAAATTTGAAGCACTAACCATCGCACTGGAGCTAAGAAAATTGAAAAACTAGAGAAATAGGCTAGACTGGGCGTCAGAGAGGGACAGGGGGTGCCGGATGCGATTCAGGGTGCCGGTCTGCAGAAATGCTCAAAACTCCTTATTCTTAGGGTCACAAGATGTTCATTGATGCTCACCTTTTGTCACTATGGATTCACACAATGATCATTGAGTCGCTTAAACCTGCAATGAAGAATAGACCTGCAAAACCCTCAAATAGACATCAAATCCCAAAAATAAATATGCATAATGAGGGGTCAGATTGTCCTTAGCCACCACAATGGTGGACTTACAACTGAGTGCTACATTACATATCGACCCAATGTAGTTCTATGTTTTTATACGGAATTGTGCCCTAGGTTGCTCTTGTGTCATTCACACTTAGATAGAGAGCAAATAGCTAGATGTAAATAAATGTAGTAAATGTGTGCATGGAATAAAATGAAACGTAAGGGAATAGGATAACAAGGATAATGCCCCCAAGCACTAAACTTATGAAATGTAAGGGAATAGGATCAGACCGAAGAGTAGAGTAATCTTAGATACTCCTAATGACACTCTTGTTGGATCCGCATTGAAAATTGATCTAAGAGTTGAAAAGGATCATTTCCTGCAAGCATTAAACTTATAAAATGCAAGGGGAATGAGAGCCAAAATTTCCCCAAGAAAAGATATATCGCAAAGGAAACATAATTGATTTGACTTGCCCTAAGCAAATATATGAATATACAAAGGAAGATAATGTAGCATGATAGTCATAAGATTGGAATAATCACTAGGGTTGTAGTTACAAGTTTGAATGTGTTATATTGCTGAAATATTTTCAAATTTATTTGTGATTTTTTATGATATTATGAAGAGTTGATTTTTTTGGATTTGTATAGTTTTATGATTTTTTTGAAAAAGTCACTTGATGTATTGGTCAAGAGCTAAGATGTGAGAATGGGCGGGAGACATAGGTTCAAGTCCCAATGAGCGTACTCGTAATGTAAACAAGTGAAAACATTAGTAGAAGTAAGAAAGATAAACAAAAAAACAACTAACCTTTCCTCCAATATTTTCCTTCCAAACCTTAAGTAAGATTGCTTGAGTATTTGAACTAGTTGAATCTTATAGTTTGTTGGATTGTGGATGCTCTTGAAATGTTCTCCAAATGTAGAAATGTAAATGCTATAAGCAGATAGACACGAGGATGTGGATGGAAATTTTGGCAGAAGTTGGTTGTAATTACACAAAGCTTCCAAAGATGATTTACAAAGGATTGGCATGTTTTTTATAGTTGAGGTGAGGCCATGAATATTGGATCAAGGTTTGATTAAGTTACAAATTAATAATTATAATTTCATGAAATACTCATTATATTTTGTTTGTGTAGTTGCAATTTTGTAGGGGCAATGAATATTTGAATTTTGTGCGGGAAGATGGTTGTAAGTGTAGCTTTGTTGCCCCCACCATTGTAGGGTTCTAAAAGTAGAGTTGAGTGGAGTGTGAGTAGATAAATAGGATTATTTAAATAACTAATTTAATTAGTTATGAGTTGTGAGAGGATAATTAAACATTTTGTAGACACCTAAATTCCACTTTTACAATCTTATTGCCAAAAGCACACAAATCACTCTCATTAATACCATTTCCATTATAATTAGTGATTTCCACTAATTAACTAACATTTCTTACCATTTTAGTCAATTAACAATGCATTGTTGATTGCCTAACCTCTTTACATCTAGAATGCCAATTTATGACAAATCGTAAGTCAAAATCCTCTTCCAAACAGATAATTAGTGATTATTAGCTAATTAAGCCTATTTTACCCTTGTTTTGGTCAATATACCCTATTATTGGCTTAAACCCCTCTTCCAACCACTCAAAATCACCCCACTTCTTTCCACAACATCTCAAAAAGCTTCAAAAGCTTATCCTAGCCTCCTAATTGACCCTAAGTGGTTGATTAAGGCTCCTCACATCCTAATCACTTATTAATCCACTAATCGTGATTAGTAAGCCTTAATTAGGATTAGCAATTCTTAATCTACTTTTGTTTTTAGTCTCACATGCACCAAGATGCTAGTTTTCCTCAAAGGAAAAACTATAAAAAGGACTAACCACATACCTTTAAATTTTACACCATGCTTTGATTTGCATATCATATCGGAGATATGATTAATAGCCAAGTTTAATCCTTGCCTCAAGTCTTCAATGGGGTTAGTAGATGGGTATCTAATATGATCTTGTAGTCATTTTTGGAGAGACCATCTCACCTTCCTTGGAGTAGCAACAAACCCCCAATTTGATTTCTCCTAGATCTATTTAGGTCTAAGTTAGTTAGCAATTGGATATTCTAGTAGGCATGTTTTAGCTAAGATAGATTGATATATCATGTTAGTTCTTTCAAGCATTCCATTAAGCTTTAATCATTGATGTAACTATTGTTAGATTCAATAAGAATTTTCTTAATTAGACTATGTGGTGTTAGTCTTGTTAGTTTAGCTTTTCTTGGAACTTTTAGTAGTCTTGGCATGCACGTCAATGGGACCATACCCCATTGCATTCATTCTTAATATTTTTAACTTAGTTTCAAAGTTTTTAGATTTCAAGATTTCTAGTTTAGCTTCAATTTTTCTAGATTAGTTTCAAGTTTTATAGATTAATTTCAAGTTTTCTATATTAGTTTCAAGTTTTCTAGATTACTTTAAAGCTTTTAGATTAGTTTCTCAAGCTTTTAGATTAATTTCAAGTTTTTAAGAGTAATTTTCAAATTTTTGTAGATCAATTTTCAAACTAGATAGTTGTTACAACTAGATTAGTAGTAGATGTTGCATTTTCATGTTCTTTGCAGGATATAAGGAGGTGAAGTGTTGTCAAAATTTCCTCAAAAGGCCAAAGATTTGATCTTTTCAAAATTTCCTTGTCAAAATCTGTATTTTGACCACCTATAAGAAGGTCCATGCCTACACTCAAGGGGTGCACCCACACTCCAAAGGCCATGCCCATGTGCTCTGTTGGATGTACCTACGTTTCTTTAAATGCACTTGTGCCTTCACCGCCACACCTGTGCATCACTGGATTTTTGAACTCTATGTGTAACTTGCGTTGGTGCTTCAAAGTGTGCACCCATGCCTCTCTGGCCACGCCTATGCAATTGGACTATGAAAAATTGACAAAGGCACGTCTATGCATAATTGCATGTATTTTTGCTTCAAGAGATGTGCTTATGCTCTACAAGATGTGATATTGCACTAAGAGGTGCGTCGGTGCACTCAAGTAAAGTTTGCTCAAAGTTCAAAATTTCAACTTCTGGTTTTTAGTGTTTCTGTCATTTTCCAGGGATTTTTAGTTGTTGTTGCTATCAATTTTCTGATTTAGAGCAGGTTTTCTAACAAATTAACTTAGGGTTTGATGAGTGATTTTTTTTTCATGCTTTGTATGAGTTTGGAATAGGGTTGTGTATGCTCTTCTCTTGCACTTTGTGTGATCTTGAGAATCAAAAGCACCTCTAAACCTTCTTTTTGCTAATTTAGAGTAAGTAGGAAAAATCATCATTCATTGTTATGCTTAAGGGAATAAAATTTCATTTTGGCATGTATATGATCTTTTAGTTTAAGATATTTTTCATTTTCATTTGATAAATAACTAAAGCTAAGGTTTGTGTATGCTCTTCTCTTACACCTAGTGTGATCTTGAGAACCAAAAACAACCTTAGTTTTTCATTAAAAAGCACTTGGATTAATTGGGAATGAACCTTGATTTGTAAATCATTATGGTAGTTAATTTATTTACAATATTTTTCATTGCTATCTAGTTGGATTACTTGTTGTGTATGCTCTTCTCTTGCATCCTTGGACGATCTTGAGAACCAAAAACAACATTTAATCCTCTTTCTATGATATTGTAGATATTTTTGAACTACTAACCATTTGTGTGAAGGACCTAACACTAGCCAAAGAAAGGAGAACTCTCTTCAAACCAAATTCTAACATACATGTGTGATGTAGGTTGCAAATGGTGGTCTAAACCAAATTGCTTAATCCAAAAGATAAGAAAATACACCACTTTGCAAAACATTGTATGTGCAGGTTTGGTTAAGAGCTAAAGCTCGTCCACTTAACTAGGAGAAAATTTCTTTAGCATAATCCTTAAGATAACAAGAGGAATTCTCCTAGGAACTCCAAAGTAGTTCACGCAAGAGGGAACCTTGTGAAAGATACAGGAAAATTCTTGATCCATGGGGATCCAAAATGACTCTACTTCATCAGATCATCCAGCACCGAAGAAGGAAAATGAAGAAACGGAGGTTTTGTCTTTATGTTAATAGAACCATCACTTTGTGTAAAGTGGAGGTTCCAAAACCGCCAACCAACCCAGGTGGGTGGCCCATAACCATTGCCCGGCATGGTGGTGGTCTTGTGACCACTGGTCTATATTGGGCGGCGGTCCTGGCTCTTTCAAACAAAAAATAAAACTCAACACAAACAATACCATAATTTGAAAGGTTTTCTATGTCTCTTCTCCTCCGTGACCTTTCCCATCCTCCATTGCATGGGAGGACATGATAAATGCTATAAATACATGTAGGAATTCTTAGTGTTGGAATTGTGTTTGTAGAAGAAAGGAGTGTTGAGGTAGAGAAAGCAAGTAATTGGGAGGAAGTGTGAGATATTATCTACTTCTCTTTCATAATTATTGTAAATTTGGTACTTCTTAATTAAATTGGCCAATAAATAGTAGGAAAAAGAGCCTTTTCCTTCCCAATTGGCTTTCCTCATCTGGAGGTTTCAAAGATAAAACTTGTTGGAATTCGTGAGTTTAAATTATTTCCTTTCTTGCAATTGTTGATTCTAAGCATTAGAAAAATTCATTCACTAGCTATCTCTGTCATTTTCTAATCAAAAGTAGAATGGAAATGCTTAATTGTGATTGTGTGAACAATTCCAAAGTAGAAAGTTTACATATCGGTGCTCCACACTACCCAATTGATTAGTACACCTTGAAAGATTAGAGTCAAAGTTATCTCCATTGCGACCCCAGTGAAAATACAACTGAATGCAATTCATTTCTCATTGTATTGAAGGGGTTAAAGTAAATCCAAGATACTCCAAGATTAGTCAATGTGACTTTCTTGGTAAATCAAGCTTGCAGAGGTAGTTTATGACAACCTGGGTGAGATAACTAATAAGAAGCTTGTCGGCTTGGAGCCAATTTTATCTTAGTTATTATACTTGAGAGCTCTCACAAAGTGATAAATTTGTTGGATTCAAACTCTTGTTTTACAAGGAAATAATCTCTTAAATTTGAAACCACGTGACATTTCATCACGAAATCTATTTAGTGTTACTTTGTCCTAGTTTTTCACTTGTCCTAAGATAAGGCGAAACTCACAAAGTTACACCAAGTATTTTCATCACCACTTGTTCTACTCCTTTGTTTTCTTTTTTCTCATTTTGAAACAAAATAAGAACAAACATATACGGATACCTACTAGAAATAATCATTTCCACCACTTTTGAAGTCTACTTGTATGACTGGTTGTAATAGGTCAGAATGCGGAATACGCAAGTGTTGAAAGTGTGAATGGTACATCATCAATTCTAGTAGCCCCTTTGTCTCAAACCCATATTGAGTCTTATTATCATTGTAATTAGATTGTCTTATCACCGACTTCTTTTGAGTTGTTACGTTTTGAATTATAGCTGTAAAATTATGATATTTATGTCTTGTTTCCATTATTAAACTTGGCCTAAATCTCTAGATTGTATTGTTATACTACTCGCACGCATAGTAATTCCTTGATATAATTAGGCATAGTTTTTACATCCTAGCGTTGTCTTGAGTTCTGTGAGTGTTGAGGTTACTTTGTTAGCATCACTATAATGCCATTTTGATATTAAATCTTGCTTTCTTACAAATTTTGATTAATGTGTCCAAATAGTGTTGTTACGTTGCTCACATTTGTATCTTCCATTTTACAAGACTTAGACTTTGTTAGTGTCTAGAAACTGGTTTTTAGTATACCTTGTTAGAGGATCACGTCAACACTCTCTTAGCATTTAGGTCTTGTTTGTTTCAAACTTGGCCTAACTAGTGATATTGTGTTGTCACTATTTGTTTTAAACCTATCTCAAAAATCATAGGGAGTAAAATTTTTGTTGTGACTAGATTTGAGTTTTATATGTTATTATATTATCATAGAAATCTTGTGTCATATATTACCTTGCTAGGGTAGATCATTCTTTATTCTTTAGCATCCTTAGGTTCATAAAGACCTATTGGATTCGTGGCTATTTTATAGTCACCTTTTTTGTGACAACTTAACATCGTTACATTGCGAAAATTTGCCTAGGGTCCATTTTTAGTAAACCTTAGTGGAAACCTTTTGCGTTGTACCCCTATTTCAAGTATGCCTACTATGAGAATGGGGTCACAAAAGTTAGAAGTTGATATCTTTGGAGGTGAAAACCCTCTTTTAGAGGATAATGTCATGATTGACCATAGTGGTGGAGAGGAGGATTCTCTTCGTGTGGATATGAAGCTTCATCCCACCCATATTGATAATTATGCGTTTCACAATAAACATGAAATTCTTATGAGTGATTTCAAACTAAGAGCTAAGTTACCTTCTACATTTGACCCTTCTCTTATTACCGAGCATGGTTCGGGAGAGGAAGAAGTGGAACATCCTTGTCACAATGTTAATGAGATTTTAAACCCAAGACACACCTCTACTTCTGGATGATAGAATAATGAGGAGGTACCTTTTGAAAATGATGGAGACTATCATATGCCTACGGTTAGAGTTAACTGTGAAGATCATGAAGATCATGCTCATCATGAACAACCTCCTCGTGAAAATCGTAACAAAGTACCTACTCGAGAGGTAACCTTAGAAGAAAAATTGCAAGGGCTCACTCGCCAATTGGCAAGTTTAGCCTCACACATAAACATGGAACAACTAAAACTGTTAAAACAAGCAATACCAAAGGCAACACCTAAATCTTTGTTTCACGAGTTCTAAACAAATACTCCTCGATGAGAGACACAAAATACCCTTATGAAGGATTTATTACAAAGAATAGATCTGGGAATACACCTAGATTTAATCCTTCGTATAAGCCTACGCCACCCACACAAGATCCACTCTTCAATAAATATTGGTCCACTATGAAGAACACCCTTCTATCATTACAAGAAGGAAAAACTAGTAATAATAATAAGAAATACTAGTTTGATGAATTGTGCCCTTATCCATTTGATAGAGCCATGTTACAAGTACCTTTCCCATGACATTTTGATTGTCCAAAGTTTGATAAATACAAGGGAAAAGGTGATCCACGAGATCATATCAAATATTTTTATATGACATGTCAAGAGGTCACGTATAGTGATAACTTTCTTATCCGTCGCTTCCCACAGAGTTTAGGAGGACAAGCACTAGAGTGGTTTTTACACATCCTTAAGGGATCCATATCTACATGGCTGAAACTAGTGGAAAATTTTGTACATCAATTTTCTTTTAATATAGAGAGTGATGTCACCATGCTAGATCTATGCAATGCAAAACAATGAAACAACGAAAACTTTGTTGCTTTCCTACAATGGTGGAGAGGGTTAGCTAGCCACTTCCCTTGCTCCATACCTAAAAACAGCTAATAAGTATATTTGTTCCCAACCTCCACCCTGACATCACGTTCCACTTGCAAATGCATTATGGCAACATGTTCAAAGAGGTAATCAAAAAAGGATTCAAATTGAAAAGGCGTTGTTAGCTAGAGGGACCCAAAACCCTTTTCACATGATCATAATGATTCCAAAACTAATGACAAGACATTTTATCCCTAATAGGAACAAAAATGTTTTCAGTGATGGAATAGTAGACTCTAAATGAGTACAAGTTGTTCAAAATCACACTCCTTTGAAGCTTGCAAAGGGGATCTACCTATGGATTATAAACATCGTGTGTTCACTCCTCTATCTGATTCAATATCGTCAATACTAAAGTAGTTAGAGGCTTTTAACATGGTTTGATACTCTTAAGAATAACCCTACAGAGATGATGCACCTAATCCATCATGGTTTAGGGAAAATGAATTTTACATATTTCATTACATTAAAGGTCACAAAACTGACAAGTGCTTGAAACTAAAACATTACATTCAGGACTTGATTGACAATGGCAATGTAGAAATAGATTCTTCTACCCCTACCAAATATCCAAACATAAATATGGGGATTTTCAAAGAACCTTTCCCCAAGCATGAAGGAAAGAAAAAGCAAGATCAGGGACAGTCGTCTCAAAATAAGAGTACCAACTATGTATCAAAGACAGACCATTTTTATGCCTTAATAGGTTGTGTTGATTCTCTTATTGAGCATATCAACATGATCAAAATCAGAACAAGAGAGTGCATCATGGCAACGTGACAAGATCACCTTGTTATCTCAGAACCTCCTCCCCCTCCTCCTCAAGAGATTCATTATGATGTATTAGATCAATTAGAGAATACCACAACTAAGATTTCAATCTTAGACCTTCTAAATATTTCTAACATCTATAAGGACATCCTTTGTAAAACCTTATAGGGATTGGGAGTATTCGTTGATATTGACCCAACACACTTACAAGCCATGGTAGCGCAAATCACTCCTTTAGAACACATAACCTTCATCGACATAAGTCTTAGCATAAAATCCCTCCCATAACCTGCCCTTATACTTTGAAGTAATAATCAAATGTAAAAAGGTCAAGAGAGTGTTTTTGGATGGCGAATCGGGTCTAAATATTTGTAATCTTAAACTGGTTTGTCAACTAGGATGCACAGAAGCTGATTTGGAGATAAAGGTCATCACCATAAAGGTGTATGAAAATGAAGAATGAAAATCAACTAGAATGATAACTTTCTCATTAGAAGTTTTTCCCATAAACCACATTATGAATTTCCATGTCTTAGACTTGGAGATCCCTTATAACATCTTGCTCGGCCACCCATGGATCCACGTCATGCAAGTCGTGTTGTCAATGTATCATCAATGTTTAAAGTTACATCATGAAGGACAGAAACTTACTATACAAGGGGATCCCAAACCATTTTCTCATTACAGAGCATTGTCGGACTATTTTCCCACCATCTACAAGTGTCCTTCTATAGAGATCATTGTTCATGTTCATTCGGAGGCCCTCACTTCATAAGTGGACCCAAATACCTTGTCTACCAATGACAATGGTGCTTCCACCTCATAAACTCTTTTCGTTGCATGGGAGATGAAGGTTAGACCAAGTGGTTATGGAGAGTATGATCTACAACAAGCCCTTATGGTTCAAAACATTCCCCTATCTGCCAAAGCACATGGTAGGCCATGTTACAAGTTCCAAAGATCAAGGGATAACTGCCCCTTTGACAATTTCGTTTCAGATGGCTTACTAGAAGATGAAAGGATAATCAACAATATTTTTTTCATCCTAAATATGATGAAATGGCTTTATGTTACTAGTCACCTAGGTATGTTATCCCTAACCAAATAATGCTTACTATGAGGTATAAAGGACATGGTTGTGGCCATCAAGAACAAGGTTCATTAGAATCTCTTTCAATACCTCGTCATATAATGGGTAAATCCGGTATTGGCATCCATTTGTATGAGTCTCACCCTTCAGATGATGAGTATGCCTCTTCTAAGCATGAGGATAGTTTGTCTAAAAATGAAAGCGAAACAAATTCCGGTGTAGTCTTTACGAAGACCTTGTCTCTATGAACTTATTCTCTAACATGGCTATCCTTACCATAACCCCTGTTACACCCATTACCATTCCAAAATTGGACCTCATTTACCCATCACTCGTGAATTGGGACCAATAGCAACACGTACCCATCAATGTCTTTAAGAATGATGAGGCTATTGGTGAGTTCCTTGGCATTAGAGATAACATTCTGAGAAATGACTAAAAGAAAGGATTCTCCATTCATCTCAACACATGTATGTACTTGAGAGGAGGTAGAGTTGTGTGGTCACTTAAGTAAGAAAATAAGCAAGGGAAAAATTCCTATAGAAAAGCCTTGCAGAAAGAAAAAGTCCAAGATCTATAGTGAAAACCTCTTTGAGGCACTTGTGGATAAACAAATGGAACAACCCATGGACAAGATAGTGTACCCACCTAAATATGAGGATCTCCCTGAACCATTTTTGGTAGAGGAGGATCTCAATATCCCTCCCAATCTTATGTGCATGGAGATGAATCCAAGTTACTGGTGGAGGAGATAATAGATGTTAACATCAGCATGGAGGAGCTACATAGAATGGTTAAGTTGGGAGCTTCACTCTCAACTCAAGAACAAAAACATTTACAAGAATTTTGAGAGAATATGCAGATATCTTCGATTGGTCTTACACATACATGCTAGGACTTGATTCTGCATTAGTAGTGCATAATCTTGTTTTATACCTAGATGTCAAGCCCATAAAACAAAAGCTTTGAAAGATACATCCTTGTGTCGCCTTCTTTAGTTAAAGCAGAGCTAGAAAGGTTATTAGAAGTAGGCTTCATCATGCCTATCGACTACTTAGAGTAGATTTCTAATGTGGTCCCATTCGGAAAATCATGTTGGTATCGTGAGTGTGTACGAGAATTCTAAGATATTAATAAAGCTTGTCCAAAGGACAACTTTCCTCTTGCCAACATCGACATGATTTCCGATTTGATAGTTGGTTATGATATGTTATCACTCACTGATGGCTTCTCATGTTATAACCAAATAAACATTGATGAGGAAGACCAACACAAGACACTTTTACTACCACATGGGAGACATTCTATTATCAATTCATGCCCTTCACCTCAAATGCAGTCTACCTATCAACAGGAAATGACGATTATTTTCATGATATGATTAGTGACATCATGGAAGATTACGTTGATGACATATTGGCAAATTCAAAGACTCGTGAAGAACACCCAGAGATTTTACGACGTATTTTTCAGCATCTAAAGGACTATAAGGTTCAACTAAACCCGAAGAAGTGTGTCTCTGGTGTGTTATCTGGAAAATTACTAGATTCATTATCTCAAGGAGAGGAATAGAAGTAGACCCAAAAAAGGTTGCCGCTATAATAAAAATTCCTCCTCCTACCAATATCAGACAACTAGAAAGCTTATAAGGAAATATCCAAGCCATAATAAGGTTTATTTCTCAACTTACAGACAAGAGTCATACATTCATGCATCTTCTCAAGAAAGATGTTAGTTTTTATAGGGACCAGAGTAGCAGAAAGCATTTTCTTTACTCAAAAGCTACTTGGCTAAACCCCCTGTTCTAATGCCACCCATGGCAGGAGAACCCTTGCTACTCTACATTTATACTACACACTTTACAATTAGGGCACTGTTGGCCTAGCATGATAAAGAGTGCAAGGAAAAATTTGTGTACTACTTGAGTAGAACATTGATAGCTTATGATCTCAACTATCCGCAGATCTAAAAGGCTTACCTTGCTATAGTTTTTGCCTTCCAGAAACTATGCCATTATTTTCTCAACAATAAATTAAAGCTTATTTCAAAGGTGGATCCGCTTAAAATATTTATTTTCAAACCCTACACTAACAGGAAAGATGGTTAATTGGATCATCTTACTCAAAGCAAGTTTGACATTGAGTATGTACATCAAAAGTCAGTGAAAGGACAGTTTTAGCGGATCAGCTAGCGAAGCTCTCTGCTACAGTACCAAACCTTTGAGTTTAGAAAAACTAGATGCATCCATAATGTACCTAGAGGAATCTATCATATGGCAACTATACTTTGATGGCTCCTTTACCTTTCATGGTTCAGAGTGCTTTAGAGTTGTGTTAATCACTCCTACAAGAGATTTGATTCCTCGGGCATTCGACTTGGGTTCCCATGCATGAATAATATAGTAGAGTATGAAGCTCTCATCGCAAAGATGAAATTTTCCATCAAATGTAATATCAAACAAGTCAATTACATTGGTGATTCAATGCTCATTATAAAACAAGTCACAGATGAATACAAAGTAAAAGATGAGAAACTTCTTCCATACAAAAGAATGGTCGATTCTTTGAAGGAGTACTTTGAGCAGATAACATTCAAGAAAATACCAAGAGCACATAACAGAGTAGTAGATGTTATGGCTATGGTAAGATCCATGTTAAGTATTCCACCTACAAACAACGATATGTCATTTTTTGTGGAGCACTTACAAATGCCAGCATATAACATACGAGAATTCGATTTGGTGTATAAATTTTTTGGTCCCTTTCCCCGTGGTACTGTGAAATATTTAACTACCTTCACGATGAAACATTTCCCAAAAACATTTCCCATACCAAAAATGAAACCTCATCCAGTGTATAGCCTGTTATACCCTACTTGGGGGTACCCTCTTCCACCGAGGCTACGACGGGAATCTATTGCATTGTTTAAATTCGGATGAGTCCATCCAAGAAATCAAAGAGGTACACAAAGGCATCTGCAGGGGCTCATACTAATGGGATCATATTTGCAAAGAAAATACTCATAGTAGGCTACTATTGGCCTACCATGGAAAATGATTGTTGCAAACATGTGAATAAATGCTTAAATTATCAGAAGTATGGAAATTTGATACATGTGTCGGCAAAATCCTTGTAACCAATCATGACACCTTGGTCATTCTCAAAGTGGGGTCTCAATCTAATAAGAAAGCTTAACCATGTATCCTATTATGGTCATAAGTTCATCATTACTGCTACTAAATACTATACAAAATGGGTAGAGGTTATTACTCTTACCTATGTTAAAGGTGCCCAAATATCTAAATTTATAATGAACCATATCATCTTTCGATACGGTATCTCCTTGGTTATATCACTGATAATGGTAAGCCATTTAAAAATAAAATTGTTAAAGCATTATGTAAACACTTTCAAATATCTCTCAAGTTTTCAACCCCCTATTACCCTCAAGGTAATGGGAAAGCCGAAGCTTCCAATAAAACCCTCATTTGTATTATGGAAAAGATATTGAATACCACATGTCGTAATTGGAATTTACAAATTCACCTTGCCTATAAGCATTCAACATCTATCCACACCCCTATAAGTTCCACTCCATACTCCTTAGTATTTGACATAGAAGTCATCCTACCTCTAAAGAACAAGATCCCCTCTTTGTGTATCAAGCTAAAGGATTACCTGAATGAAGAGGAGGACTAAAAAGTAGCTTGACTAGAAGAGTTGGAGCTATTACACAAGAAATGACTTCACGCCCTTAATCACCTTAAAGTGTATCAGGATCTAGTGTGGCAAAGCTACAATAAAAGAGTAATACCTCATCAATTTGAGGTAGGAGACTTGGTGTTAAAAGAAAATTAAAAAAACACCACAAAGGATCGAGAAAAGAAGGGAAAATTTGAGCCTAATTGGCTAGGGCCATATGTTGTGGTTGCCAAGTTCGGTTCAAGTGCCTATAAGCTTGCCTATTCAGATGGCCAAGAGCTTTGAGAACCCATGAACGCAATGCATCTTAATTTTTCTATGCTTAAGAGAGGGGTCTCTAAAATATCATAAAAAACCAAAAAAAAGTATAAAAAAGAGAAAATAAAAATAAAAAAAAAAACAAGTGCGTCCAATAGTGAAAACCACGTAATGGTGGCACTTTCGATAGGTCCTTTAGTGGAAACCGCTTTAGGCACCATGGGAGGGTCTGTTGTTCACAAGCATTTCCAGTCTTGGAGTATGATATATTTGTCCTAAGCTAGTCTTTGCCTTCATTTGAGTTCCTTATGAGCTCGTCCCTCTTCACCTTGATCCGGTTGATCCTACATTTGAATGTGGAGAATTTGACTTTGAATATTCTCGACTTACGCTAGGGCATCTTTGCATCGTCACCTTCTTGCACAAAGCACATGGTATTCTGCCTTATACATCCCCACTAACGCTGGGGGCATCCACATTTCTTCATTTCCTTGCACGTTCACTTTGGAAAACTTCTCGAAAAATATCAAAAAGCATTCATATAACTTTTGAAAAAACCAAAACATACAAATGTGTTCCTTGAAAAATACAAAACATTCAAATACATTTCGTAGAAAACTCCAAAACAATAGAAAATTATTTTCAAGATAAAACCAAAACAATGAAAAAATATCTCAAGCACACAAATCACTCTCATTCTTACCATTTCCATTATAATTAGTGATTTCCGCTAATTAGCTAACATTTCTTACCATATTGGTCAATTAACAACATATTTTCGATTGTCTAACCTCTTTCACATTCAGGATTCCAATTTACAACAAATCGTAAGTCAAAATCCTCTTCCAAATAGACAATTAGCAATTATTAGCTAATTAAGCCTATTTTACCCTTGTTTTGGTCAATATACCCTATTATTGGCTCAAACCCCTCTTCCAACCACTCAAAATCACCCCACTTCCTTCCACAACATCTTAGAAGGATTCAAAAGCTTATCTTAGCCTCCTAATTGACCCTAAGTGGTTGATTAAGGCTCCTCACATCCTAATCACTTGTTAATTCACTAATCATGATTAGTAAGCCTTAATTAGGATTAGCAATTCTTAATCTACTTTTTAATTTTATTCCCACATGCACCAAGATGCTAATTTTCCTCAAAGTAAAAACTATAAAAAGGATTAACCACATACCTTTAAATTTTACACCATGCTTTGATTTGCATATCATATAAGAGATATGATTAATAACCACGCTCAATCATTGCCTTAAGTCTTTAATGGGTTAGATGAGGGTATCCAATATGATATTGTAGTCATTGTTGGAGAGACCATCTCACCTTCCTTGGAGTAAAGAACAAACCCCAATTTGATTGCTCCTAGATCTATTTAGGTCTAAGTTAGTTAGCAATTGAATATTCTAGTAGGCATGCTTTAGCTAAGATAGATTGATATATCATGTTAGTTCTTTCAATCATTCCATTAAGCTTTAATCATTGATGTAACTATTGTTAGATTCAATAAGCATTTTCTCAATTAGACTATGTGGTGTTATTCTTGTTAGTTTAGCTTTACTTGGAACTTTTAGTAGTCTTCACATTTAATTAAATAAATGTTTAATTAAATTAGCTAAAGGTGTAGGAATTAATTTAATTAATTCTAAAATTATAATAGAATTTAATTAATTAATTCTAAGAATCAAAATATCTTATAATACTCTATCAAATATTTGAGAATCGTCTCTATATAGGATCGCTCCTCTGCAACTAGAGAGAGATATAGCAAGTAGGCACTCAACCCTTACGATTTAAATGATAGAATTAATTTAACTAATTATAAAGGGATGTATTCTAGTAGGATAACATTAATTTAATTAATTCTAATGGGATGAAAATAGACTAGAAACATGTATGTATTTTTAGGGTGTCTACAAGCATTTTGATAGTCTCTTGTGGGGAGATATCACGGTAATCCTAGTGTCAACTTGTCAATTTTTGAGTAGTGGTGTGGCAACTCATACATATTTATAAGTGTCATTCCACCCATTTAGTGGTATAGGAGGGTGTGGTGCTAATCTTACTTCTTTGAGTGTCGTGTTCCTCTTTATTTTGTAATTAGTGAACCACATTCTGTTTGTAGGTCGAATTATGTATGGTGATTTCTTGCATTTTTGACATCGCCTAACAATATCCTTTAGTTAATTTTTGATCTTGTTCTCCTTCTAAAGGGTAGCTCTTCTATAGAATCACAATGTAAGAGACTCCATTGATGAGTCTTCTAGTATGGAGCTATTTTTTTGTGTCACACGATGATCGATTGATTTTGAGTTTTGTGATCGAGCAGTGGGTCCAGACCATAGTGCAAACCAAACTTCTTCTTGAACAAAGTATGAGTTTTTTTAGCCTTTGGATACCTTGCAACAAGATTTTTCTCTCTACTTTATTGTTTTTAATTATTTTTTGGGTACCTTGCAGTGATTTTTATCCACGATAGCTCTTTTTCCCAGTTATTATACTCGGGTACCTCACCAAGTCTTATTGTCGTGACTGCCTTCTTTTCCTTCCACTTAAGCTAGGTTTACAAGGGTGTTAGTGTAGGTTATTATTTATAATTGTATTTGTTTATTATGATAATTCTTTCACTTGGGTTATCCCTACACTTGTTGATTTAGCTTTCTTATAAGTAATAGTTTTATGGAGTTAGCTTGTTAGTCTTGTGGAGACAACTTAACTGCCAATATCAGTTAGTGGGAGTTCTCACCACTATTGTAGGTGTAATTCACTTCCCTCCTCCTATATGTACATCTTGATTGTCGAGATAATTCATGAAATTTTGTTGAGTTAGAAACTCCATATGTGATATTACTATTATTTTTTTGTAAATGTATTTTGTAAGTTTAATGTATGAAATTGCTTTCAATTATTGAATGTGATGTTCTATTAGCATCTAAGATATTTATGGCTTGGAGAAATTTGGTCATTTTTCCATTCGGATGCACTACATGCCCTCATTACAAGATCAAGCCTCATGTAATTATCCTAGTTTTTGTGTAAGTGTGAACAACTAGCGAACCCCCTGGGGTGTCCTTATGTCTCTTGACACCAAGATAGTGGATAATTATATAGTGTGGAATATACCCAACATGGTGGCAATGTTATGTGGTGTTCCTCAATTGCGTGACCTAACCATTTTTTTCTTGAAACCCTTGAACAATGCTTGGAGTGACTTTTCTCTTGCTAAGACATGGCTTTATGACCTTTACATGCTTGGAAATGGAGGAATCTATACTCTTTGACTTAGTTGAGTGCTTCATACATGTAGTAAGGACTACTTTAATTGATGTGTAACTAATTTGGGTAGATTAAGGAACCTTAAATTATTTTGGAATGATATTTACAATAGGATCTTGTAAGAGTGTTAGGTGAGTTATAAAGTGACATTGACTTGCTTATATAGCCTTTTGTAGGTGAAATATTCTAATAAGGCCGATCCTAAGAAGATGAAATGACCCAATGAAGATATTCAAATTTTAAAACAAATTTATAGAAATTAAAGGGACAAGACCATACACATTGGCAAAGATCGAACCCCACATCTTGACCCATTTGTATGCGGTCCTAGACAGAGGAGAGGAAAAGTGAAACAAGAAGTAACATGAAGCACATATGTTTTTTACTAATTTGGTTTGATAATATTATTTGAATTAACAATAAAATAAAGTGTAAATATAATGAAATCATGGAAGAGCTAGAGAGATGAGATAATTGCATTCTCAATGTGAGCATTTGTCTTAGCAGGAAGAATAGTAAAACTTGGCATTGCAAAAGAAAAATTTTCCAAATTTTAGTGTATACACTTCCTTCCACCACAACATTGCATGACCTTTCACATTATTATGTGTGATCTTTACCTTGCAATCACCCAAAAAATCATCAAACTTGAAATATTCTTCCATCTCTATGAGCCAATTAATTATATCATATGAGTTCAATGTCACTTTGAAAAATAAGGAACCTCCATTCACACCCATTTTATGATATTTGACATGGTTTTGATAATCTTTATGCCCCGTCATCCCGATGGACTTACAGACTTTGGAACTACTTCTTTTGTTTCACCCTCAATTATTTCTTTCATTTCCTATTTTTCATCACGTAAATCATTTGTTGAGATGAATCCTCTTTTTCAATCTTCCTCTACAACAATCAATCTTATTTACATTGTTTTACAATATTCTTGTAATATGATCTAGTCTTACGATACATTATTATTGGTAAAGCACCCTAAACTCTATAAAGAAAATTACACGACTAACTAAGGAAGGCTAACACCATTACCACCTCTAGTCAAGGTTCTAAGTCTAGGAATGTAACATTAAGATAGAAGCTTAAAGGAATTCTTAACTAACATGAATATAATTCAAAATCTAACTAAACATGCCTACTAATATGTTCAATTACCTAACATGGGCCTAAATAGACCTAAGAGGGCAATCAAATTGGTATGGTTGCTACTCCAAACAAGGTGAAATGGCCTCTCCAAATGACTACATGGTCATTTTGGATATCCATCTACTAACCCTATTGAAGGCTTTAGGCAAGGATTGAGCTTGGCTATAAATCATATTTATTATATGAGATGCAAATCAAAGCATGGTGTAAAATATTAAGGTAAGAGGTGAACTCTTTTTATAGTTTTCCTTTTGGGAAAAACTTGTATTTTGGTGCATGTGGGACTAAAAGCCCAAATTAGATTAGAATTGATAATCATGATTAAGATTTGCTAATCACAATTAGTGAATTAACAAGTGATTAAGATGTGTGGAACCTTAATCAACCGCTTAGGAGTAAACTAGGAGGCAAGGATAAGCTTTTGAAGCTTATTGAGACGTTGTGGAGAAAGTGGGGTGATTTTGAGTGGTTAGAAGAGGGGTTTGAGTCAATAATAGGGTATATTGACTAAAACAAGGGAAAATAGGCTTAATTAGCTAATAATTGCTAATTGTCATTTTGAAGAGGATTTTGACTTATAATTTTCCGTAAAGTGGCATCCTGAATGCAAAAGAGGTTTGGTGACCAACAAAGCATTGTTAATTGGCCAAAGTGGTGAGAAACATTATTCAGTTAGTGGAAATCACTAATTATAATGGAATTGACAAGAATGAGAGTGATTTGTGCGTGTTTGGCAATAAGATTGCAATAGCGGAATTTAGGTGTCTACATTTGCCCCTATTTGAGGTGAAGTAAATGACTTCATTTTAAATATAGTGGACAAGCATAAATAGGTAAATTTTTGAAGAAAAATTAGTAGAATGAAGGATGCCCCCTCGAGTGTCGATGGGGTAATAGAAAAATTCAATCGACGATCTAAAATATGATTGAAATGGATTGAAGAAATAGGATAGAATAGGTGTGAAACCTTTGGATATTTAGATGAAATAAAGATAGGGATAAACATGGTTGTTTATTGCCCCGTGGTGATTTGGAAGAACAATTAGTAGTGGTAATAAATGATAATGGAGAAGAAATGATAAGGAAAATATAGGACAAACCCAATCTTTGCATTCAACCTTTTAATAAGCAACTTTTTTTATCATTTTTCCCCTAGATCTATATCATCGGCCTTTATTGAAATAAACAAAAGTGTAAGATAACATGAAAATCTAAATTACTAACATTTGTTCATTGCTACATAACTCCATGCAACATACATAATGCAATGCAATATGAGAAAGTAAAATGATGCTTAACTCAATGCAATGTACATAATGCAATAAGAGAAAGTAAACCAACTAACCTAATAGAGAAACTAGTACAATCACACACACTCAAACAAACAAATTTTAAGACAACTCACAAAGAATGTTATTTTTATCAAGTTGTAGTTCCCGAATGTTCATGTTGTAATGACAAGGGTTAAAAATGGTACCCCAAGCAAGGATACATGCAAGGGGAATAACGAAGGACACAAGTAGTCCCATGGAAAATCTTTCACGCACTATGACATAGTCTCTAACAACTCACCATTACATGGGAGTACCAACATAAAGCATACAACCTATCTTTTGTTAATAGAGGTAGATCATGATGATCTGCAAGTCGTTTGAGACCGAATGGGTACGAACCTTAGAAAGATGTTTTGAAAATTTTCGATGTTCAGGGACAATGCATTTGACACATGCTTTAGCTGTGTGTATGTTGTTTACCAATTTTTAAAAAAATTTGAATTTTTATAATTTTTTAGATTTTTAATGGTTTATTTGGATGTTTTGATTTTTTCGACTAACATATTTGAATGTTTTGGGAGTTTTTGAAACATATTTGAATGTTTTTATTTTCTAGAAGTTTTCTAAAGCTATGTACAAGAAACAAAGAAACGTGGATGCCCCCACCGACAAATGGGATGTACAAGGGCAGAATGCCACACGTATGTGCAAGAAAGTGAAGATGCAAAATTGCCCCTAGTGTTAGCTAGGAATATTCAAAGGAAAACTCTTCACACACAGAAGATGGATCAAGGCCAATATGGATAGGTTCAACATGATGATGAACTTAACCCACTAACATGCTAGGAAGGTGCAAGATTCCCCCAACATAAGTTGGCCAAGAAACATGTGATAGAAAGAAGTGGAAGATTGTTTTTGTGGAGGGAAAAAGGTGTCTACAAACATGGAAAAAGGAAATCTTATACACATGGATGTTATGAATGAAGTAGAAGAACAACGTGAATGTTGTGAATGTATCTTAGAATCCTTGTGATGAAGAAGTGATTAGCCAAAGGCATGAATCGTGAGACAAGATATAGACTAGAGTAAGAGTCTAAACAAGGTCCAAAAAAAGACACTTGGTAACATACTAATCATGTTTTCTCATAGAGATCTAGTGTGTGCACGTGGAAATTTATTACCTCTTGGAGGGAAGATTTAATAGACAATAAATGAAGATGCCCTAACTAGTGTGTAGGAATTATGTATATTTCGAGTTGGTTTTTTTGTTAATGGATTTGTGGAAGGAGAGTCATATATTGCTCTACTACCAACCAAGAATCCATATCCCCGATGGAGATGTATTTGATTCTAATCGCAACATTGCTCTACTTTCGATCATGCATCCATAGCCCCAAAGAGAGATTATTGGAAACATCCCAAGAGAGAGTTATATATCAATTTTCTTTTGCTTTTAGCTTTGGCTTTTGATTTCATTGATTTATTTGCTTTCTAAAACTTATTTTATCTCTCTTGTTTGACAAGGGGTTAAGAACCACTAATGGATTTATGGAAGGAGGCGAAGTGATTATGATTACAACATTAGCTAGTGTCAACAAATATATTCAAAAATTCTTCGCAACAAGTTTATTAGATGTAAATTGTGATAATATCTCTATGAGGTCAGTCATTCTTTAATTTACTAAGGTGATGAAATACCAAGGCCAAGCGGATACCATAGAGATAAATGTTGTAAAATGCGTGAGAATTGGCTAACCAAAATATCACTGAAGGGATGAAAATGGTAGGAAGACTTACAGAAGAAGAGCAAGAAAGGGAAGAAAGAACATCCATGTGTATGCAATACCTGATTGCAATGTTTGATCATTGTACCTTTGATTTTTTTGAAATGTTCTCATTTTTATGTGTTTTTTCCTTTTTTAAAGGTGGGACCGACAAGGTCACTTAGCATGATAAGATCCAATAACAATGTTAGTGATTTCCTTGATAAGGAAGACTAGGTGTGTTTGTTTATCAAGAGTCATATTATCCCCAATCTCAATGATCATGGTGAGATCATACTCAATAGATGATTGTGTTTTATCATGAAACATGGATTTTGTGTGCGGGAGCTTAAGGTCCCTATCCAAAGGTTTCTACACTTTGTGCCATACTTGATGGTTGTGTTGATGTGCATTTTTGAATCATGTTTGATTTTAAACTTTAAGATCATTTAAATTTTTGTGAGCTTTGGAGCTCTTGGAATTTTTAATCGTAGTTGGATGAAGGAACCGTTTGGGTTTCTTGTAAGCTATTACGTGACTTATCTAATCCCGAGAAGTAGGAGAAGAAAGTGGACGAATAGAATTGATGTGAGAAATGATGGTGGGTTTGCCACAATCATTGATAGAAGAAAAATATGATGGATGTGAAGGGTATGGTCCAAGAATTGAAGAGGATGGGCTACCAGGAGGTGTCCCATAGAATGAAGATAAAGGACTACAAGGATGTGGCCCTAAGATTGAAGATGAAGGACTACCTAGTGGCATTCCATAGATAGGAGATGATGGAATACTAGGATGTGGTGTTCCATAGATAGGAGATGATGGACTACTAGGATGTGGCCCAAGAATTGAAGATGAGGGATCTCTAGGATGTGCCCCCATATAGAAGAAAATGGGCTACCGAGAGGTGAGTTGCACATAGATAATGAAGGGCTACCAGGAGGTGAGCCACACATAGATGATGAAGGGCTATCTATAGGTTCCCCACATATAAAAGCAAGTGATGGGCTAACAGGTGGCGATCCAAAGTGAGATAGTGATTGAGGAATCATGATATGCAAATAAGGATGTGAAGAAAAGATAGGATCTTCCTCAATGTTCCTAGGACATTATTTAATATTCGATAAAAGGAATCAATTTCTTCTTCCCAATATGCAAGCATATCGAAGTCAATATTAAATCCTTGATTGTAATACTCTGGGGAATGCCATTGTGTAACCCTCAGAATTCCGTGATTTTCTCTTCATCTTAGATGAATCGATCAATGGGGGTTATTTTTCTTTGAACATGGAGGTTGACTAGAAGAAATGGTTCCAACCGGTGTGGAAGATTGAGAAGATGGTGACTCAAGGGACGAAGTAGATTTGGATCTAGATGTCTCGCAAGTAGAAGAATACATAGGAGTCATCCGAGGTGTTTACAACATATGCATCGACTTAGATGATTTTGAGGTGGGAGTCAACTTAAAAGATGAATGTGACATAGGATTCGACTTAGATGAATTTTGATTCACCTAGATCTTCAACGAAGGAAGAGATTATCGTGGCGGTGAATAATGGAGGTCTTGCAAAGCAAGGGAGGACCACGGCTCAAGAACCAAATTATATGTTTGAGTAGCAAGACTTGGAGCCGCATGAATCTTCAAAGGAGGAAGATTCCATTTAGGTGACTGATAAGGGGAGTCCTACGAAGAAAGTAAGGACTGTGACTTAAGATTAAAATTAGATGAATAGATCTAATGATAATTTTTAGAAGATTGAGGTGAATCCAAAGAATCAGAATAATAGTTTGGATTAGATTCAGAAGAAGAGTGGGGGGACTCAATAATAATTTGGATCAGAAGTGTCCAAGCCATACCATCGACTATGAGATGAAGGTGGGGAACAGGGTACCCAAGTGGGTTCTCTAACATGAAGAACCAAATGAGGCTTAGCCCTAATGGGAATGCCAAAAATTTGATTCCTTAGTGTCGTATGTATAAGGAACCTTGTGATAGTTGGTCATTGTTGGTGTTTGTGGGATACAAATGTCTAGACCAAGATAGTGTGATTGAACTCCTTAAATTAGAAGGGATTCCTATGTCGATTTGGGAAGTACGACGAAAACCACCTAGGAATTTTGATGATATGGGCCCTACTACAAACCAAGCAGTGTAACAACATAAAATTTGTCACAAAAAAAGGTGACTATAAAATAACCACGAATCTAATAGGTTAATATGAACCTAAGGAAGCTAAAGAGTAAAGAATGATCTACTATAGCAAGATAATACATGACACAAGCTATCTAAGATGCTATAATGATGTCTAATGCTCAAATCTAGTCACACTAAAAAATTTACTCCCTATGAATTTTGTAGATAGGTTTGAAATTGAATAGTGACAACACAATATCACCAGTTAAGCCAAGTTTGAAAACAAACAAGACCTAAATGCTAAGATAGTGTTGATGTGATCCTCAAATAAGGTATATTCAAAACTAGTTTCTAAACACTAACAAAGTATAAGCCTTGTAAAATGGACGATACAAATGCGAGCATCATAATAATGCTATTTGGACACATAATCAAACTTTGTGAGAAAGCAAGATTTTAGTATCAAAATGGTGTTATAGTGATGCTAACAAAGTAACCTCAACACTCACAAAACTCAAGACAAATATAGGGTGTAAAAACTATGTCTAAGTATAACAAGAAATTGTTATGCGTGTAAGCATTGTAACATTGCCATAGATATTTAGGTCTAGTTTCACAATGGAAACAAGACGTAAATATCTCAATTATATGGCTATAATGTGGGCAGCGTAACAACTCAAAAGAAGACAAAGATGAAACCACCTAACTATGATGATAATAAGTCTCAAATATGGGTCTTTGAGACAAGGGGGCCTACTAGATCGTGAGTACATACCATGCACACTTTTAACACTTGCACTCCGCATTACAACCTAGTCGCGCAAGTAGAATAAAAAAGTGGTGGACACGTGATATCTAGTGGTATCCATATATGTTGTTTCCTTTTGTCCAAAAATGGGAAACAAGAAAACAAGGGTGTAGACTAAGTGGTGTTGAAATAAACTTGGTGTTATTTTGGCAGAGTTTCAACTTGTCATAGGACAAGTGAAAAACTAGGACAAAATGATACTAAGTAGATTTTGTGATGAAATATCACGTGATTTCGACTTTAAGAGATTTTTTTCCTTGTTCGAAAAACAAGAGTTTGAATCTAGCAAAGTTATCACTTTGTGAGAGCTCTCAAATACAACAACCAAGACAAAATTGGCTCCAAGCCGACAAGATTCCTAGGTGGTTCTCTCCCTATGTGTCACAATATATCTCTGCGAGCTTAATTTTCCAAGGTTTCCCAAGCAGTATCTTAGCTTTACTTTACCCCCTTCTAATATAATGAGAAACTAGTGCGTTCATGTGTATTATCACTGGGGTCGCAATGGAGATAACTTTGACTCTAATCTCACCAAGGCGTACTAGTCAATTTGGTAGTGTGGAGCACTTTCTGTTTCATTCACAAGGTTCCCTCTTGCATGAACTACTTTAGGGTTCCTAAGACCACCCCCATTGTTGTAGCTTAAGGCTTATGCCAAAGGGGTTATGTCCTAGTTAAGCGAGACAAGTCGTAGCTCTTAACCGAAACCTGCAAATATAATGTGATGATTGTGGTGTGTTTTTATCTTTGAGACTTAATGTGGTTTTTGTCACACTCCTTTTGGCAACCTACAATCACACGTGAATGTTAGAATTTGGTTTGAAGAGAGCCCTTCTTTCTTTGACAATATTTTTGGTCCTTCACACAAATGGTTAGTAGTTCAACAAGATTCACAATATCATAGAAATATAGCAATGAAAATTCTTGTAAATCAACTAACTACCATCAAAATTTGTAAAAACAAGGTTTATTCCCAATTAATCCAAGTGCTTCTTAATGAAATACTAAAATTTCTTTTGATTCCCAAGATCACACTAGGTGCAAGGGAAGAGCATACACAAATTTTAGCCTTGATTATTTATCAAGTGAAAAAGCTCTTAAACTAAAAGATCAAGCACGAGCCAAAAATGAAGGTTTATTATCTTAGGCATAAAATGAATGAAGATTGTTCCTACTTACTCCCAAGAAGCAAAAATTGGTTTAGAAGTGCTTTTGGTTCTCAAGATCACACTAGGTGTAAGAGAAGAGCATACACAACTCTATTCCAAACTCAATCAAAGCATGAAAACATGATCACTCATCAAACCCTAACCCAATTTAACCAAAAATCCCTTATCAAACCCTAAGGCAATTTTGTTAGGAATATTTCTCTAAAATCAATAAATGGACTAAAACAACAACTAAAAACCCTTAAAAATGACAACCATCCCAAAAACATAGAATTTGAAATTTTGAAGTTTGAGGAAATTTTACCTTAGTGCATGGGCACACTTCTTAGTGCATGGGTGCACTCTGTAGAGCATGGGTGCACTCAGTAGTGCAGATGCACACACAGTAGTGCATAGGTGCACCTCTTTCAATTTTTACACAATCAATGATGTATGGACACGTCCAGTGAGGCGTAGGTGCACTTTTGGATGCACATGTGCACTTTCCTCAAAGCACGCACACACTTTCTCCAAGACAAGCGCTTAAAGGAATGCTTAACTAACTAACATGAATACAATTCAAAATCTAACTAAACATGCCTACTAATATGTTCAATTACCTAACATGGGCCTAAATAGACCTAAGAGGGAAATCAAATTGGTATGGTTGTTACTCCAAACAAGGTGAAATGACCTCTCCAAATGACTACATGGTCATTTTGGATATCCATCTACTAACCCTATTGAAGGCTTTAGGCAAGGATTGAGCTTGGCTATAAATCATATTTATTATATGAGATGCAAATCAAAGCATGGTGTAAAATATTAAGGTAAGAGGTGAACTCTTTTTATAGTTTTCCTTTTGGGAAAAACTTGTATTTTGGTGCATGTGGACTAAAAGCCCAAATTAGATTAGAATTGATAATCATGATTAAGATTTGCTAATCACAATTAGTGAATTAACAAGTGATTAAGATGTGTGGAGCCTTAATCAACCGCTTAGGGTCAACTAGGAGGCTAGGATAAGCTTTTGAAGCTTGTTGAGACATTGTGGAGGAAAGTGGGGTGATTTTGAGTGGTTAGAAGAGGGGTTTGAGTCAATAATAGGGTATATTGACTAAAACAAGGGCAAAATAGGCTTAATTAGCTAATAATTGCTAATTGTCTATTTTGAAGAGGATTTTGACTTACAATTTTCCGTAAAGTGGCATCTTGAATATGAAAGAGGTTTAGTGACAAACAAAGCATTGTTAATTGGCTAAGGTGGTGAGAAACGTTAGTTAGTTAGCGGAAATCACTAATTATAATGGAATTGGCAAGAATGAGAGTGATTTATGCGCATTTGGCAATAAGATTGCAACAACCCATAATATAACTAAACTATTATTGAACTCAATACAAGTTGGCCATATGAACATAATTTGAAAGTAGGAGAGTCTTCATCTTTGTTTTTAATCTAAATGTTTCCATATTAGACGATCTCTCCATTTGCATTATTAGATAACCTTGTGTGTTATGGTGCGAGATATCACAAATACCTTATATTCAAGAATTTTTGCATTATAATCCAATGAATTTTTTGTTTTGTGGGTCAATGATCGACATCAAGACAAAGCTCCCCTTCTAATGTAAAATTGATAAAGTGTTTTATGTGTTGTTGCGTACATTTGAAGGTTTCCTAGTTTTATGTTATACTTCCAACCCACTTGTGCATTGTTTTGATTCCACAACAAGGCTTACAAGATTTGCACTATATTTTGGATTTTGTTAGCATAATGTACAAGTGTAGAGATAATTTTTCGACATCCTTCTACTTTAGTGAGACCTTTTAGCCACGTTATCTCTATTTTTGTTATGTGTCATAGGACATACGCATACACATTTGTGCTAACTTCAAGATTTATATGCAATCGGTGAAGTAATACAAACATTTTCAAAGTAATATGACAATTTTGTGAACAAATATTTATAAAAACAAACATAAACCCACTTATGAAATATTCACAAAATAAGGAAATAATGTATGCACGCTTGTAGCCAACGCAAATCTATGAAAAAAATTTTACGCTAAAGAAGAATGTGTACTACTAGACTTAACTTTGTTATCCTACTCAAACATATTTTTTGGTTAATGTAAGGTTGCACATGAACCGTGATGCTCCTACATCGCATATCCTATCATGTTTATGTATATACTTCAAATGATTACAACTTTTCTACATAACACATGGTACATGCAACTTTTCAATTGAGATGAGTGATTCGTAGGTTTCATCCCTCACATCAAAAGGAGGGCATAAAATGGGATTGTTTCAAAGAATGCATATACATTAGATATATAATTTCACATTTTGAGATAGATCATATGATTCAAATGGGTTAGATTAAGTACATTGAGACATTTCACATGATTAAGAGAGATGAATTTTGATATTCTATATGACTTTGTTAATAATTAGAACATTTAATAGTATTTTGAAAAACATTTTGACATTCTATATTACTTTTAAGAATATTTTTATAAAAAATAACATTCTATATGACTTTAAGGAACAATTGAGACATTTTATATTCATATCAAGGGATAGATTGATCAAATGGGGCATATGCTTTATCCATGTAAACACTTCTCTATTTCTGATCCATAGGGATCTAAAGAAACACCACTTCATCATAACAACTAGGATCATAAGGAAAAATGAGAAAAGAAAGATAAAATAGTTGAGTGAAAAAACCATCACTTTCCGTAGAGTGGTGGTTGTGTAACTACCCCGCGATTTGTAACTACCCCTCTATAGTCACTTTATCGGTTGTGTATCTTCCATGGAGGTTACGTAAATACCCCTCTACGTTCACCAAGTGTCTTGTCACTTATATAAAACAAAGATATATATCCATGAAAATTCATGGATTTTGAACGTCTGGGTTGTGTCTCTTCCTTGAATGTCTCTTCCTATTCTCCAGTGCACGGGAGGACATAGGGAGCAAACTATAAATATAAGAAGAACATGTGGAATTGATCATTCATTGATGGGAGAAGTGAGTAAGAAACCATTGGTGCTAGAATTGATTTGTAGAAGTAAGGTGTATGAGTAGAGAAAGCAAGTAGAGAGGGTGGAAGTAACATTATTGTCTTCCTTCAAATTTTTGTAATTTGTAATCATTTTAATTGGCCAATATAATATTGGGAAGAAAGAGAAATTGGCCTTCCCAAATGGTTTTTCCCCCAATTTAGGGGTTTTCCAGGATCAAAATATTGTGTTGTGTGATTAATTATTCATTCTTAATTGTTACAAGTAGTTCTAAGCATTATAATTCATTCATTAATTTTTAGAACCATGATTTTCAAGTAAATTGGAAGTAGGATCAGCAGTTGTGTGATTTTGTAAGTTTCCAAAGTAGAAGTTTACGAGATCAATTTCTAAGTTAAGGATTGATGGAGGACATATTTCTATACAAGCACTTTGGATCTATATCCATCTATAATGGTTGAGTTTTTTACATAGAAATCTAGTTTTAGGGTTCTACAAATAGAGGATGTTATCATTACACCCTTGTTCATTTCTTTAGCCAAGAAAAGAGTAAGGTTGGATCAATTTTTCTCCATTTCAAATTATTTTTTTCAAACATTTTAGGTAATGTGGTTGATATTATGCATCACTTGAACTATAACATTGCTTTCTTCAGTGACAACTAAGGAATTTAAACTCTTCAACTTGTCATTTCAATGCTTAGAACTTCTAGGTTATGAATCACATGACAGTCTCCAACCAAGTTCAACAAGGGCAACTTAATTCATATACCATTAGGTGTATTTATTATGTAGCTTTTGAAATTTCAATATTTTTAAGTGGTTTAGATTATTTTAGTTTTCTTATCATATGGAGACATTAATCTACACATATTTTCTTGCAAATTTCACATTGAGAAAACATTGGTGAATTCTAGCTACACATGTTGACATCGAGTAGAGTTGCCACATATACCAAATTTATTTTTATCCTTTTAATATAGCATTTTCAATACTAGGTTAAAAGGGTGATGGTTGTAGACACATTAGCTTGGTATTTAACTTTAGCAAAATCAACTAGTCTATACATGAGCAAGTTCAAAATCATATACATACATTCTCCATACTTCATATCCATATTCTTAATCTTAGGACAATATCGATAAACTTGAATGGTGTCAGCTATGGTAGGTGTATTCAATGTCTATTTTTCAAATCGATAAAATCTTTGTAAGGTCGGCTAGACATGTTTCATAAATTGACTATGGTGGTTAGTTAACAAAGAGTCACATGTATATAAATAACCTTCTATGTCATTCATTTCCTCTTGTCTCTCTCACTTTCTTAGAACATTCTTACATACATTGAAGATCCTTACACAAAATATTTCCCACACCTAAAATCCTCAAGGAACAACCTAGAGCAGTTCATTAGGTCACATATTAATTATCATAACATGTTAATAGCTAAACAAATTCTCTTAACCTATCTATCATGTTCCTAATCTCAGTCAACCTTGGTGTATGAGGGAACATTTTAAAACAATACCCTTTGTAACAAATCTTACCCCTCAACATGTCTAGTACTCATGAATCTCGTGTGAGTGATCTTACTAAACCCTATAGGAAAGAGTGTGTATCTTGACAAACAAAAAGGAATATTATTAATTCAAACAAAAACATTGTGAGATAAGAATGCCTAATTGTTCCCTAGTGTTGTCCCTATAGTTGTGGACCTTGTATATTGGAATAAATTCATCCTTATACCCTTCAAGTATGATTTTGAATAAACTAAGCCTAAGACCTCTTAAGGGGTCATTTGTGGTTGAAGTTATGGAAACTGTATTCAGTGCCAACCGTTAAAATTATGTCCCTTGTGATGGTATTGCAAATTTAATTTTTAATTGGACTTATGATAAGGAAATGTCATTAATTTTATAAAGTTCTTGCGATATGGGTATATTATATGTGCCTAGTTTTGACCCTATGGCAAGTTATAGATGTTGTGAATAACGAGTGAATGGTCATTTATTTTGTACCGCATGAAATTTGAGTAGTGTGTTAAATCCATAGTGTTCTTACCTTTTCTTTTAATGAATAAAAATATAATCATAATGTGCAAAGTTTTGGTGGAACAAGAATAGTGTGGTAACATTGATGTTGATCTCATGGTGATGTCTAAGCGATGTAACTGGAACACAACTCAATCCTAAGAACTCTTAAGAGGTTAATTGTGGATAATACCTTGTAATTGACTCCAACTATTGAATTGTGTTTAACAAGATGTTGTGGAAGTGGTTATTAGGAAACTTGAAGTTGTACTATTAACTTGACATTTAAACCCCGTGTTATCAGTTAAAGTATAATGTGTTTGTTCCTATTTTTATACCGCAGAGGCTCAACTACAATTCTAAAAGTGGAATTACAAGAAGAATGATAGATGTTTGGTGTATTTCATTTATAGTGGGATAAATCTATCATTCTTCCATGACCAATTCTTGGAAATGACTTAGAGGCACATATAAAGGGAGTGGCTAGTCTCCTGCTACTTCTAGCTCTGCTTAAACCAGGGTAAGAGGACCCATATAGTAGCTTGAAAAAGGGAGAGTGATATTATGATTCTATCTCCCCTATGGTTCTCAAAAAGTCAATTTGAAGAAAGTATAGCCAAAAATGAAATGTTCACCTAAGAGATTTGTCACATGGGTACTGCACATGCTTAACATTTAGACACAAACTACTAAAGATGAATTTGATTTGATTATGAACATCTTTAAAAGGATGTTGTTAACAACTTAGGACACAATGACATCCTAAATACTTAACTTCTAAAATCGGGGCAAGCTCACTTAAAAGATGCAAAGGAAATGTGCTTGTAGGGGTAGGGTAGAGTGGTACTATGGAAATTAGGTGGAAAAAGGGTGGTGCGGATCTAATGGGAAGAAACAAAAGTGTTCACCATATTAGTCTGGTAACTCTATGATGCACAAGACATAGAAACCAAAATGGCATTAACTTTTCAAGAGTTATTTGCATTCATGGATACCCAATCTATGTAAAAAATACCATGTAATATCTGAAACTTTAACACAAACACTTGATACAAAAATCCGTTATACATCCATAAAACCTAGGATACTCTCGAGGGTAGAAAATATTCATTCTGGATTTCCATTACAAAAGGAGTTTTACAACTTAAACAAATATTGCCAAGTAATACTACAAAACAACATTCATTCAATAACCAAACCGACATAATGTTTTGAAATGTGCTTCTTTTTACTTCATTGATCTGATAGATACAAAATTATATCAAAAAGAGTGTGTGCTTCTTGGTTCTATTTATACATAAATTCAAGAATACCATACTTATACATAAGGAACTGGTTCTGTGTATTGAATTTAACAAGGGAGACATATGCAAATACTCTTCATGTCTGCTAGTGACTGTATAATGTGTAATCACCCTAGCTAAAACCCAAAATTAGAAGCCCTAAAGTGAAGACAGGGCTTCACTCTTATACAAAAAATTACCAAAGGGGAATATACCTATATACCCTATGGAGCAGCACTTTGAAAACATGATACACGTGGGGATGTGGTCCCCACCCGTAATCCGAATGGGAGAGGTTTCCCAACTAAAAAAAAAAAGCCATTTTGATTTGTTTAGCTAGGATAGTTTTGCTTCATGATGAGAGAATAATATTATTTTCCTTATCATCAAACTCTTTTGTCTTCTTATGAAAGTATCATCATTACATGTACACCTCATAAAAGATTTGGTTACATATTAAATTATCTAATTTTGTTAGGAAAATATATATAATAAAAAGGAAGATGACAAAGAATAAAAAATTGTTTAGGGGAGGATCAAGATCTATTTGCTTCCCTTGTGCTTCTTCTTCTAGCTTATTTTTATAAATATCAAATATTTCAAACATTCCCAAAATGGGATCTTCATCCGGCCCTATGTGGTAGAGGAAGATCATTTATTACTTAGAAATAATGTTATCAAACTCATTAGCAATAGCTTTATTTTTATTGATCCTTTTAGCTAAATTATTCAAGCATCTTTCAAAATGAATGAAATATTGTACAAAAGAATAATCAAAATCCTTTAGAGGCTTCAACTCCCATACAATATGTTTCTAAATAATTCTATCAACCTATTTGTGTTTGCATATCCGGTGTGTATGCATCATTGTTAGGGAATCGTCATTTCAAGTATTAAGTCTATGTCATCTACATAATTCCTTGCTTTCTCCCTTATTTCTTGGATCTTGCTTATGCACCCTCCAAGGTTTCAATTCTCGACTTGAAAACCCCTCTATAATCATATTGTCTCCTTTACAATCTAAGGAGACTATTCCTTTATTTTCCACTACTTCATCTCCCGAGTTTGTTATGGCCCCAAGTTTGGGCAAAGCGATCCATCCTAATAATCAATTTATGTCGATACTTATCAATTAAGGTCTTGTTTGTTTCTATTTGTTCCAATAATTGCTTGTAGCATCCAATGGTGTCCTTGATGACCTTGTTTCCCTTCATTATCAACTCATTCTCCCACTTATTAGTTGCCTCCACTCTACGTCTTAGATCCTCAACATCTTTCATGACTTCTCGAGGTAAAGGATGTGGTTATGTCTTGATCATCCTGGGGATTATGTACCCATTTTGCACATAGGCTGATAATATATCAACCTTATGTCTCAATTACTTCTTGGTCTCTTTATTCTTATCAATATTTTGAAAGAGGCCACCCACCGCCATGGTAACATCATGCTTCAAGCCCTCACCTTGGATGGTTTTCATAGTGGCATTTTGGTGATTTTATAATCAAAGGGGGAAACAACATCCCTTAAAGCATAAATTTGGAAGGTGGATACCTCTATAAACATTTCTCCTTGAGACCATGTTAGTGTTCTTAACAAGATTCTTGCTTTATTTGGTGGTCTAGATGGATTTGAAGAGATTATGTTTTAAATTTCAGCTTCCTCTACTTATACCTTTACCTTTCTCTTTCTTGGGAGCTATGGTCCAAACTAACATCCATCCCGAACACTTCTTTCTCCTTATCCTTGCTCTTGGGGAACACTTGACACTATCATTTTCTCTTGAGGTGTAAGGAGAGTGAAACTAGAATCCTCAAATTTTTCTCTTGTTTGATTAGTAAACTCAACGAGTGTACTTAAGATATTCCTTTCATACCCCTAACTCTTTTATCCAAACTAACATCCAGCTGAACACTTCTTTCTCCTTATCCTTGCTCTTGGGAACACTTGACACTATCATTTTCTCTTAAGGTGTAAGGAGAGTGAAACTAGAATCCTCAAATTTTTCTAGTGTTTGATTAGTAAACTCAATAGAGTGTCTTGAAGATATTCCTTTCATACCCCTAACTCTTTTACCTCTTCCTCTGTCATAATCGAAGATGGTTGAGTGTTTGTATATGTCATTTTTGTAACATCGATCTCTTCTTCTCTAGATGGAGAAGGCTCCTTAGTTGACTTAACTTGTGGTTGATCATAATGTGGAGTTTCCTATTTTGTAACTTCATGAGTTACAACTCCTTTTCAAATTCCTCCAAAGTTGGTTGAATGGGCTCCATGACACTTGATTATTCAATCTCAATTGATGAGACCTCTTCAACATAGGTTTTCTCAACTTCACCTGCAACAACCCCTTCTTCATTATTTTTCTCCACCTTGCCACCTTCAACCTTCTCGTGGCAAGTAATTATTGTGATGCTCGATATCCCTCCTTTTTCTCAACCGATGTATCTTGTGTGGTCTTATGGGGAGGTCAGCTCCAACATCTGATCTGGCCCATGTGACAACTCGGTAAATGTTTTTTCAATTAACGGGTATGGTATTTCTAATTTTTCTTCTCCTTGGGTTTCAAGTACCTGAATTTACTCGGTTAGTACATTGATAGGGTCCCCTTGAACTGGTCCACTTACCTATGTATCATTTTGTTTAGGAGGTGAGGTAGTGAGTACTACCTCTGCGACTTAGGAGGTTGCAACATGTACTTCAACTTCTGGAGTTGTCCTCTGAGATGTTATACTTGTGGTTATTTCCATTTAAGGTGTTACCACCTTTGTTATTTTGGTCTTTACAAAGTGCAAGGTTGCGTGTTCTTCCTCTTCTTCATGGACAGCTTTCTAATGTTGGACCAGGTCCCTAGTTTCTTTGGGGAAATAATATGTCTCTTTTGTTTTCCTTTACTAGATGATTCCTTTGAGGAAGATGTTAGCACATCAACATGGGTCATTTCTTTTTCCACAAATGCATTTTTCCTTGAAGTAGGTTGGGGGATTCTTGGAGACATGTATTTGTAATAATAAAGGAATCTTGCATAGTTTTCTTCAGTAGTTCCTCTATTGTATGTGTCAATTTTGACACGGGGGTCCCGATCTTGTTGATTATAGCATTGATATCCTCCACAACCCCTAAATTTGTCCCTTTTATTAATAGTTGCAAGGATTTTCCTTCAAGTGGTTTAGACCTACAACTCCCTTATTAAAAAGGGGAGTGTGTCCGTCATGGCCCAGTTCTGTTATCTATTTTTACCCCGGGTAAAATAGATAACTTGGGAGGATGGGTTGAAAAATGGACAATGATTCATGGATCAATCTAGAATAATAAAGTTTAATTTTCAAGTTTGGGGAGTCATTGTGATTGTTTCAGGGAAGTTTCGGAAGTCTTGGGGCCATCCATCAGAAGTAGGCTTTTAGGCTTTAAGGAGTTTGTAGCATGAAAGAGGACCTGAGATTCAACAAAAGATTTTGATAGTCATGTCAAGAATTATAAGTCCAAAAAGTTTCCTATGGAATTCATCTTTTATTCCCTACATGGTGGAAAAGACGAGACATCTTGAAACATCATACACTTCCCAAGGCAATTATTTCTTCTAGCGCACAACCAACAATCCCGAGAGAGAAGGAGAATTTCGAGGTGATAAATTAAAATTGTATATTTATACCACCACCATTATATTTAATGGGTTTTTTCCATGCGAAATCATATAAAATTTCACCCAAAAACTCATCCGAGAGCTCAAGTTATCGCCTCCAAAAGTTGGTTGGTTAGAGGTTGGATGGGTCACGGTTGGATGGCTTGGGGTTGGACGGGTCAAGGTTGGACAGCTAGGGGTTGGACGCCCAAGGGGTTGGTCAAGTCACATTTTTGACATGTTTGAGTATTTTTGATGCATGGTTGGTCACACCAGGGTTGCACATTTTTGACATCATGGTTTTTGGGCACACTGGCACACATTTGCGACATCATGGTTGGACGATATGGCCAGGTTGGATGGGTCATGGAGGTTGGATGGGTCATGGTTGGTCGGTTGGGGTTGGACACCCAGGGGTTAGTTGGGTCACATTTTTTATGTGTTCAAATGGTTTTTGACACCCATCATATCCCTCATATTTTTACGACACATAGGTTGGTTGAGTCATGGTTGGTTGGACGACATGGATGGACGAGTTATAAGCCTCACAAGGGTAGGTGAATGAATGACATCCCAACAACTAGAATTAATGAGGCATGGCACCCATGACCACCCGTGTAGGAAAAGTACCAAAATAGATGGTTTCCCATACCTCTTCAATGCATCCTACCAGTTGGTGACCCAATTTTCCCTATATATTGTAAAATTCACCTCATTTTGAGGGGGATTTTTCCAAAAGGCAAAGGAACTCTGTAAAATTTGTTCCAGAGCTATTGTGAGCTAAAGGCCTCAATTTGGGCTTATTGTAAAGGATTTTATCTTGTGCTTATGGTGTGATGGATTGTGCATGTCTCTGAGCAATAAAATTCATGTTTTGTGGCCATTTTTTCCCTAGCTTGTATGAGTTGCATCTCTTGCCTTCCATTATATTTATGAGTATATTGTGCATGTATCTATCTCTTTGCAGGGTCTATAGTTTGTTGTGCTTTACGAATTAGGGAATTGATTGTTGTCTTGGACTTGTGGCATTCTATCAGCCCTCTCCTTCTCAGTTTCTCCTATTTTTCACTCACTGGGATTGTCTCACCCTTTCTTGGTGCATCACCTTCACTTAGAGTAGTTTTATTTCATGCATATTTCTATCCTTGTCTCCTTGGAAAACATTAGAATAGGGTTAGTTTAGCTTTCCATTCTCTACACTTTGGAGAATTTGGCACTAGGTTAGAGGAAGAAATGGCTTTCTCCAGAGGATTATCCTACTTGTAAGGTCCCACACTATAGGATAATCCCATGTTATGCAGGTTGCACTGGTTTCCTCATACACAAAATCACAAGCAATCAGGGGTGTTGTAATTTTGCATCAACAATTTTGGCATGCCCATGGGACAAAAGTCAATATTTTCACTTTTATCAAGATCGGGTGTGTCTTGGTGAATTTCCAGCCTCTAGAGGCTTTGTAGCAACACATCTGGTGACTCCATCTTTCAAATCCACTGGTTTTAGCAGCCCAAGTTTATCAAGTTCATGAGAAGAGTGCAAACCCGGTCTAGAGCAAGGGAAGAAGGTATCTTTGATTACTTGTAGTTATCTCCAGGAAGAGGAAGAAGGGGAAGAAGAGCTCAAAGGTCTCCATCTCCACCAAGTAGAACCTTATCAACACCTCCACCTGGTAGACCTTTTATTCAATCAACTAGAGTTCTCTGACCAATCAGATGGCGCAACCCAATCCCTATGTCAACTTCACGGGCAGTAGTCCACTTGCTCTCAATGCACAAAATCTTGTTCCAATTACAGCATTGAAGAACATTCCATATTTCACTAGAGAGAACCAAACAACTCCGATTGACCACATTCAAGACATTGCAAATGTTTGTGTAATTCACGAAATTGCTGAAATGGACATTGTTGTTAAGTTGTTGGCATCCTCCTTTAAAGGTAAAGCCTTGCAATGGTTCAGGAGTCTAACAACAGGATCTATCCAGAATTGGGACCATCTGATGCACAACCCTCCATAATCAATTTGGGGAAAAGGGAGATAATTTGTCCTTATTGGAACAATTGACAACAATCAAGAGGGCTCCTAATGAGCAAATGATATTTCAATTTCCATTTCCAACGAACATGGGACAAGATTCCGATAATTGTTAGACCAACTACCGAAGGAGCATTCCTCTATTTCTTGAAGGCTATAAATTCAGATATAGCCATGATGATCCAATCAATGGGAGGAACAACATTGCTAGGAGCCTATAACATTGTTATTAGAGCTGAAAATTGCTTGATTCAAGTTGGTAAGCTAGCACCAAGGCCACCAATGCCTCTCTATCCAGACATGGGAGCTCCTACAACTAGTCAAACACCATAGTTGAATCCCATTCCACCCCCTAGAATCAAAGCAAATAGTGAGGCTTCTACTTCTTCAAGCACTTCAAAAGAGTTGTAGGAGGTCATGAAGCAACTACATAAACCTAGGAAATGAGCTAGTGACTATCAAGAGACAACAAGCTCAGAGTTCTAGACCATATCAACCTCAAACCCAATATCAAGCTAGGCCCCCATACCAAAAAATAGACCACCAACTCAGGCCATAAATCAAAATTCAAACCAAGGACAACCTCAAGTTGTTAGGCCATTCCAACCATATGATCCAAACATGGCTTCAATGTCAAGAGCCTTGGTTCCAACACAAAACAACATGGCACATGAGTACGAATGGTGTTACCCCTACAATCTACCTCACAATCAATCAACATGTTTCAATGGTGCACTAAACCAGGCCTTGATGGTATAGACCATTGGTGTGTCTCAAGAACTAAGCCAAGAAGGAAATCAACAGCAAGAAACCCAACAAGAGGCACCTCTAACAAAAACTACATTGGTTAATTGGAAAACAGAAGACTTTTGTGGAGTTAACCAACCACCTTTTCAAGGCATGGCTGCCAACACATGGTCAAAGAAGAGGAACATAGAGGAGGGAAAACATCTAATCCAATTGTTTCTCAGCCCACTCCTACACAACAAGGAGTTAGTAGATCAAATGCAGCACCGAATGTGCAAAATCAGCCTAAGGCACCCATTGCAACAACACATGTGCCTATTCAAGCTCTAGAAAAGATCATGCCAAGTAAAGGGCAACAAAAGGATAATTCATCCCCTTTCAACATCATCGACCAAATGAAGAAAACACATGTGAACATTTCCATGTGGGAGTCACTGGCAATCCCAGGACAATAAGATTTGTTACAAGCTGCAATGGCCAATTGGTTTGTCTCGAATGGATCAAACCAAGGACAGGAGAAAGTTCTCACTAATGCAGTGTAACAAGGGGGGGTCAACTAAGCAAAATTTAAAGCCTCCACCATTCTATGTGTCATTGATTGTTGGGAACCACTTGGTACATAATTGCATGATCGATTCAGGGGCAAGTAGCTCAGTGATGCCAAAGCAAATAGCGGATCAATTGGGTCTAAAGTATGAACCAATGCTGAAAGGAGTGGTGCAACTAGATGGAACAACAATGGGAATGGTTGGGATCATCAAAGGTTTAAGTCTTACACTACATGCTTGTCCTAATGTCATAGTCTTGCAGGATGTGTCTGTAATTGACCTTCCACCACTCTTTGTGTTGTCTATCAAGGGACTTCACAACAAAAATTGGTGGGTATCTATCTGCAGATTGGTCACACATGATTTTTAGGATGAGGTATGGAGCCAAGGTGACCATCAGATCAGAACCAATTGCAAACTTTCACATTGAGCCTCATGTGCCAAGTCCTATCAATGCAAATTGCTCATCCTTTGATCAAGAAGAGTGTTCAAATGATCTGAAAAAGGTACCAAGGTCGAGGGTATTCTAGATTTAACTCTAGATGAATGGGAAAACAAAAGGCATGCATTTGACCCATACAGGAAATTGAAGAATCTGAATTGGGTGTGTATTGTGTACACGAAGAAAATTCACCCATTCCTAATGTCACTAAGCCCAAAAATAAGGATGAAAACAAAGTTTGGAAACTATTTTTTGATGGTTCAAGAAGAAAACAAGGTGTTGGGGGTGGTGCAATGTTGGTTTCACCACAAAACATCAAGTATTATTCAGCTTTTAGATTCCAGTTCACTGTTCAAACAACACAACTGAATATGAGGCTTTGATTCATGGACTTCATTGGGCCAGAAAAGAGGCATAAAGAACTTACAGGTATTCGGGGATAGTGAGTTGATTGTTAACCAAGTCAAAAGACAACATGCCACAAAGAATGACCTACTCAAAAGCTACAAAAATAGGGTATGGGACCTAATTGAAGATTTTGAAGCATTTAATATTGAGTCCATACCTAGGAAGAAGAATGAAGTTGCTGAGATAGGCTTGCAGCAGTTGGAGAAAATTTTGATGTGGTTGACAACATCAAAAGAGACAAAATGCACAACCACATATCCATGTGATTGTAAGGCCAATAGTTCCAGATAATAACACAAGCTGGAAAGTGTTTGAGAATGATCAACAGATCATTAATTTCTTACAAGAAGAGGTTGAATTCTCAGCTAGGAATCAAGAAAAATTAGAGCAGCAGTACGGGGATCAAGTAGTGTAGTTACAGAAAAAACAAGCTTCCCAAAGGCTTGGTTACATTGGAGTCCATCTTCAACCCAATGATCAATTTCATAAGGAGAAAGCCAACATATAGGTCAAGGGAGAAGATTCAGAGCCAATCTCGGTTGGAGAGGGAAAAACATTCCAAATTGGAAAAATAGCTACTGAGTAGGAGAAATATGAATTCATACAATTTTTCCAAGAGTTTCCAGATGTCTTTGCCTAGAGCTATGAGGACCTGAGGATTCAATCCAAAGTTGGCACAACACACCATAGAACTGGATCCAGATGCTAAGCCCATCAGGCAAAAGCAAAGACCAATTAACCCACACATTGAGCCTCTTATGAAAAGGGAGCTAAACAAGTTAATAGAGGCAAGCATTATATTTCCAATCAAGCATTCAAGTTGGGTTACAAACTTGGTGTCAGTCAGGAAGAAGAATGGAGAAATCAGGTTGTGTGTGGACTTTCGAGACCTAAATAGGGCATCTCTCAAAGACCACTACCCACTCCCTTCAATGGAGCAAATATTACAAGTGGTAGCTGGCTCGGAAATATTTTCTCTCTCTGGATGGCTACTCGGGGTATAATCAGATAATGGTAAAAGAAGATGACCAGTTCAAAATGGCTTTCACCACTAAGTGGGGCACCTATGCCTACAGAAAATGTCCATTTGATTGTCTAATGCCGAGCCACTTTCCAAAGGGCAATGGACATGGCATTCAAGGGGTTGTTAAACAAAATTGTACTCATCTATCTTGATGACATCATTATGTTCTCAAAAAATGCAACAGATCACCTCTTTCATCTGAGGCAGGTGTTTCAAAGGTGTAGGAGATTTGGGGTATCATTGAATCCCAAAAAATGCATATTCCTAGCTCATGAAGGTAAGATCCTTGGCCATGTTGTGTCAAAGGAAGGATTGATGATTGACCCAAAAAGAGTTGAAGAAATTTGAGCATTGCCATTGCCAAGTCATAAGAAGGCCCTTCAAAGCTTCTTAGGAAGGATCAATTTTGTCCGTAGGTTTGTACCAAACTTTTCCACTCTTGTCAAGCCAATAATGTTGATGTTGAAGAAGAGCATGGCATTTAAGTGGACAATTGAGGGAAAAGCAAGTTTTGAGGCTATCAAAGAGGCTATATCCCAAGCTCCAACTCTCATCAATCCAGACTTCTCTAAGGACTTCATGCTCTATGCCTTTGGTGGTGGGGACACAATTTCTACAATCCTAGTACAACAAAACAAAGAGGGATCTGAACAACCAGTTGCCTTCTTCACCAAGGTTTGGAGGAATATGAAACTAGGTACTCTTTCATTGAAAAGCATGTCCTTACAATGATCAAGAGCTTAAAGAAATTCAAACACCTAGTCTCAAACAACAAGATCCAACTGTTAGTTTCCCATGTGGGAATCAAGGACTTCTTTTGAACAAAGATCTAAATGAGAAACATGTAGGATGGATTACTCATGTTATGGAATATGACATTGAAATTAAGGTCACTAAGTTGGTCCATGGGAAGGGATTATGTGAATAGTTAGCCTCGAGTCAACAAGTTGATAAGTAATGAGAATGAAGTTGTCTTGGTACTACAGATAGTCAAGAAAAAATAAATGATAACATGCCTATTCCTTGTTTGGACTCAGAATATGATGCACTTCCTACAAATAGACCTATGCCCTCCATAAATGAACAAAGCAAAGAGGAGGTACTTCATATTACAAGCCATTCCATATGTGCTTGTTGATGGTGTTTTGTTCAAAAAGGGACATCAATGGTGTTCTATTGAGGTGTATTGAACAAATCAAATTGAGAGATTGTTACAAGAGTTTCATGATGGAGAAGTCGAGGTCATTTTTCTCCATGGGTAATAGCTCTCAAGATAATGAAGGTAGGTTATTATTGGCCCACAGTGTTCAATGACTATACATGGATCAAAAAGTGTAAAAATGTGCATTCTTCACAGGAAAAGAAAGATTAGCAACACTTCCATTACACCCAATTTTAGTTGACCAACCATTCATGCAATGGGGATTGGACTTCATCGGGGTCATCAATCCAAATTCAAGCCAAGGCCACAAGTGGATTCTCATAGCAACAAACTATTTCACCAAGTGGACCAAGGCAGTAGCACTCAAAGAAGCAAACAAGTCTAGCATACTAGACTTCTATGAAGGAATAGTGACTAGGTTTGGAGTACCACCACTATCATATCAGATAATGCATTGGCATTCCTAGGTTCCAAGATCACATAATGGGTTGTTAAGAATGGAATCTACTTGAGCACCTCTTCAAATTATTACCCATAGGGTAATGGGTAGGCAGAGTCCACAAACAAGAATTTGCTAAGAATCATCAAGAGGACTCTAGATGAAAACCAAAGGACATGGCATACAAAGCTCAAATCAGCCTTGTGGGATGATAGGATCACACCAAAGAGGTCTACATGTAATTCCCCTTACAAGATGGTCTATGGGAAAGGCAAGTGTTGTTGCCTATATCATTAGAACTACCTACATTGGAGCTCATAAAGTAGTTGGAGTTATCTTGAGTTCAAACCAATGGAGGCCAGGTATGCAGAGCTGATGGAATTGGAAGAAATCAAAGAACATGTAGTTCAAATGGTGGAGAAAGATCAAGCCTTAGTCAAAAGATGGTTTGATAAGAAAGCAAGAGCAAGGACCTTTCAGGAAGGGGACTTAGTTCTAAAGTGGGATGCAGATCGGGAAAAACCAGAAGGCATTCCAAGTTTGATGCCATTTGGAGTGGCCCCTACATGGTCACAAGGATGTAAAAGTAGTAATGCCTTCCAATTGTCTACCTTGGAGGGAGAGGAGCTTCTGATTCTGGAGTTAACGAAATCTATCTTAAACATTGCTACTAAAAGGAAAAATTTCACCTTGTATATATTAGTTTAGGAGTTGTAATTCCTCCAAGTGCTTGTAGCACATCACCTTGTTTTAGTTTAGGTTTATTTTTGTAATAAGTGTTTTTACACTCTCTACATATTCTATTTAGAATGTGTATGACATTTTGTGTTTGTACATAGTTGTGCCCTTGTTGCTCTTGCACTTTCCAGTTTCAGCAGAGTTTGGTGATGAAGCAACCAATCCTCAACCAGGGGTTTCTTTTGAAATGAAAATATCCAGTAGCACCCCAGAGGTTGGAAGATAGTTTTTTCAAGTGACAGATAGTTTTGAAATCAATATGACTCCATGCCCAATGGATCCCCTAAGGTCACTGGTCTTCAAGATCAAGCAGAAGATCATCCCGTAAGTCAAGTCACCAATTGTTATCTATTTTTACCCCCTAGTAAAATAGACAACTTGGGAGGATGGGTTGAGAACTAGAAAGTGATTCATGGATCAATCTAGAATGATACAATTGGGTTTTCAAGTTTGGGGAGCATTGTAAATGTTTCAGGGAAGTTTCGGAGGTCTTGGGGCCATCCATCAGAAGTAGGCTTTTGGGCCTTAAGGAGTTTACAACATGAAAGAGGACCTGAGATTCAATGGAAGATTTATGATAGTCATGTTAGGAATTATAAGTCCAACAAGGTTCCTATGGAATTCACCTTTTATTCCCTACATGGTGGAAAATATGAGACATCTTGAAACATCATACACTTCCCAAGGCAGTTATTTCTTCCGACACAACTAGAAATCCCAGAGAGAGAAAGAGAATTTTCGAGGTGATAAATTAAAAATTGGATCTTGATACTACCACCATTATATTCAATGGGTTTTTTCCATGCGAAATCATATAAAATTTTACCCGAAAACTCATCCGAGAGCTCAATCACCTCCAAAGTTGGTCACCCTAAGGGTCAAGGTTGGAATGGCTGGAGGTTGGATGGGTTGGTCAGTCACATTTTTGACATTGAATGGTTTTGATGCATCATGGTTAGATGATGGTAGGGTTGGATGGGTCAGGTTGGATGGCTCAGAAGGCTAGGGGTTGGATTCCCGGGGTTGGTCAGGTCACATTTTTTATGTGTTCAAATGGTTTTGACGCCCACGTCACACATCACACTTGCACGACATCATGGTTGGATGGTCAACTAGGTTGGCCATGTTGGTTAAATGGTTGGTGGCTGGGGTTGGACACCCAATTGGGTCATGGAGGTTGGATGGGTCATGGTTGCTTGGTTGGGGGGTTGGACATCTAGGGGTTATTCGGGTCACATTTTTTTATGCATTCAAACATTTTTGATGCCCGTCACACCCCTCATATTTACATGACACACGGTTTGTCGGGTCATGGTTGGACGACATGGATGGACGAGTTACAAGCCTCACAAGGGTAGGTGAATGAATGACATCCCAAAAACTAGAATTAATGAGGCATGACACCCATGACCACCCGTGTAGGAAAAGTACCAAAATAGATGGTTTCCCATACCTCTTCAATGCATCCTATCGATTGGTGACCCAATTTTCCCTATATATTGTAAAATTCACCTCATTTTGAGGGGGATTTTTCCAAAAGCAAAGGAACTCTGTAAAAATTTGTTCCAAAGCTATTGTGAGCTAAAGGCCTTGAATTTGGGCTTATTGTAAAGGATTTTGTCTTGTGCTTATGGTGTGATGGATTTTGTATATTTCTGAGCAATAAAATTCATGTTTTGTGGCCATTTTCACCCTATCTTGTATGAGTTGCATCTCTTTCCTTCCATTATATTTATGAGTATATTGTGCATGTATTTATCTCTTTACAGGGTCTATAGTTTGTTGTGCTTTACGAATATAGGGAATTTATTGTTGTCTTGGACTGTGGTGTTTCTATCATCCCTCTCCTTTTGGTTTCTCCCTATTTTTCACTCACTAGGATTGTCTCACCCTTTCTTGGTGCATCACCTTCACTTAGAGTAGTTTTATTTCATGCATATTTCTATCCATGTCTCCTTGGAAAACATTAGAATAGGGTTATTTTAGCTTTCCATTCTCTGCACTTTAGAGAAGTTGGCACTAGGTTAGAGGAAGAATCGGCTTTCTCTCGGAGGATTATCCTACTTGCAAGGTCCCACACCGCAGGATAATCCCATGTTATGCAAGTTTGCACTAGTTGCCTCGTACACAAAATCACAAGCAATCATGGGTGTTGTAGTAGGGTTAAGTGAAGTCCCTTCTTGTTAAGTTATATCAAGGTCGTTTTAATGACATGTGCAATGAAAAATGCAATGAGGTGTCCTTTTTCTTTGTCTAGAAAACACTGGGGATAGGTTATGAGGCTATCTTTTTGTCAAGGTATAGCTTTCTCGCCAAATATTTCCCATCCTCTGGTCCTTGAGGAATAACAACAATTTTGTAATCCACCACTTGGGTGAGGTTCATCCTAGAGTAGTCCCTTAATATGACCTCTTCCTCATCCCTATAATCCATCCAATAGTCCTCATAATAAGGCTCATGCTCATAGAAGTTCCCAAAATCTCCCTATAGTATCCACCTTATGTTATAATTGGGTCTAGGAGAATTTTTGCAAAGTGATTTTTCCCATCTCTACTTCCAAGAGTCTAGCCTTAACCAAAGTAGGGAAAGTATACCTTTCAATTGTTATTGGTAACTTGATGTTTTCCTTGTGCTTACCTCGTAATCATTTTGTGCACTCCTACTACCAATTGCCTTGATATCTCCAAAAGTACATGTTAGTGTAGAATCACAAAGACCCCCGAATGGTCCAGGTGTGAAGTGGGGCATTCGATGTGATTACACAACATGGGACCATATCTCAAGTTATGGCACTTGCAAAACTTGAGATGGACCTCCGAGAGAAAGTCGGTTCTTGCTTCCTAATCTACCTGCCACAAGCTACTCCAGTGCAGAAGAACCTATTCTATCCTAATCTAACCATTCCAAGGGGACAGAGAGAGAGAGAGAGGGTGAAAGAGCCTACACTAAGCGGTGATACACCATAAAAATGAAGTGGTTGAATCACAGACCTGACTGCCTGAAGTGGAGAGAGGTGAGAAGAGGAGAGGGTGGACAGAATGCACCATGGACCAGAGATAGTTTTCACATAGAGAAACACTTTGAAACCCATTAAGCACAGCCCCCAAAATCTGCAACAAACATCAGAATATGCACAGTATACCCTGTGATAATGAGAGGTAAGAAGAGACAATAAAATGAGCCAAGGATGGACAGATGCATCACAAAACAAATTTTATTGCTCCAAAAGTTACATGGTACATCATCAGTGGGCAAGAGGTAAGAAAATGCCATTACAGAGCCATGGGAGGAGGCTTAGACTCCACATTCTACCCTAAGGAAGAAAGAGAAGGGGGCAGGAGAGAAAAGATCAACCCTTTGAATATGCCCCTTCATTACAATATATAGGAAGAATGAGAGAGAGGAGGGAAGAATTTGAATCTGGCTTCAACCACCTTGAGATATGCATTGAATCCTACTTTGAAATTTTGACCACCATCAATCAATGCCCCCTCTTAAATCCACCTACAATCTATCGATTCTGGTTCCCTATGTTTGCTCGGATGTTGAAGAAGGAAAACGGTGGATCGAATCGAATCAGATCTGGTAGTTGAAGAAATTAGATTTTGTATTAATGGCCTGGAAGACATTTTCCCATTTTTTACCTACTAAATCCTATTAAGAATGATATTTTATGTTTCCATGGTGTAGAGGGTGTCAAGACATTTCCAAAAAGTCTTCTCGCCCAAATCTGAGTTTCCAGTCAAAAGATATGGCCATTTGAAGTTTCGGGTTGCGGGAGAGACAATATTTAAAGAGTATGTCCATACAGGGTCCATGTGGCGGCCTCGTGCATCTTGGAGATATGGCTCCTTCCTTTTGCTTCGTAAATAACACCAAACCGACATGTGGTAGTTTTCGCGGCTCCATGGTGTTCCTTTGTATTCTGCCTGAGTTTCTTTTCTCAAAGGTTCCAAAAGTCGACCACTGACATGTGGAGGCCTCGGCGCTTGTTTGGAAACCCACCTCAAATTTTACTTTTGAAATAGCACTGGATCGACATATGGTAGCTTCCACGGGCTCCACAGTGTTCCTTTGTATTCTACCTAATTTTCTTTGCTCGACGGGGCCAAAAGTCTGACCCTGGACACATGGAGGCTTGGCGTTTGTTTGGAAACCCGCCCCAAATTTTACTTTTGAAATAGTGCTAGACTGACACGTGGTGGCTTCTATGGGCCTACCTCTACTTTGACTATTCAACCCCGACTCTATCCTTTTTTGGACCTGGGACACGCGGCGAGCCCACGCTCATTTGAAAACCCACTCAGACTTTACCTTTGAAGGAGCGTCGTTAAGACACATGGCACCTTCCGCCTGCACTCTATACTTAGTCATTTTGGGCCCACTCTCCTTTTTGACCTTTATTGACCATTGGCCACATGGAGGGTTGGCACAAGTTTGAGTCTCTACCTAGAATCCCACTTTTGAATGTGCACCATTTGGACACTTGGCAGCCTCCGCTGACTCTCTATACTTAGCCAATTTCGGGCTTGTTCTGAGTCATTTGCAGAGCCCGAAGACTTCAAGCCTTCGCCATTTCTTTTCCTTTGAGCCTTTGGTTCTTTGACATTATTTCTTCTCCCTGACCTTGTTATTCCATTTTAGAGCCCGCCTATAACTTGTCTGTTGGATTTGAAGCACGGCTCATTCTACGGGGCCGTTTCTTGAATTTCTTCTTGCACAGGGTCATTTGATCTTTTGCAGGCCCTACCACTCCATTGTAGAGTCCCTCTATTGCCTGATTGTAGGATTTGAATGTGATTTCTCTAGTTTCTTCTCGTGTGGGTCGTGGTGACCAGCTTTTACCCAAGGGAAAATTTGGGATAACAATTTGGTGACTCGCAGGGGCATCTACCTGCTAGATGAAGGGACCAGTAGCCTTGAAGCATCCATTGGGCATGGAGTCAAGAATGATGGCCTAATACTGATCCTACCTCTGATCTGTGAGCCCGACTATTTGCACTCTCAATTTTCATAAGAAATATTGAAACAAGGCTTCTGAGAGTAGAAAATTGTTTTGACAGGGGCTTTCATTTGTCCCTAAATGGACTGTTTCGAAGATGAATTTAGTTGCTCTGCATTTGTTTTATTTTGAAATTTGCAATTGTTATAGGCAACTATGGGTCTTTTTCCATGAATACTGAAGGGCCTGGCCTTGGCATTCTGGAGCAATACAAACAAAACTTATGTACAAAGATAAAAATCATACATGCTTCAAATGAGACATGCAGAGTGTGCACAAGCACTTCTTTTGCTGAAAACAAAGTCTACTCCTATTGCTACACTAACCAGAGAAAAGGAGGCTAAACAAAGCCTGCTACAGGTAGGGAGAAGTAGCTTCCCTTTCTCAAAAGGGGCAGCCATACAAATGATTTGACACTAAATATGGCTGCCTGGATGAGTGAAAAAATGACCATAAGCCGGTCCTCCACCCAAATCATCAAGGTGTCAGCTAGAAACAAGACAAATGCCTCTTTTAGTTGCTCTTCATTTGGATTGAAGAGGCATTGCAGCTGATCCTTGGTACATTGGAGCTCATCCTCATGCTTAGAAGCAAGCATGACCAGTTGTGGCTTCTCCCTTGGCTCCAATGAAGCCAGGTATCTTATTGGGCAAGGTCTAATCCTTTGGATGTGCCCCTTACTCTAATTTCAACTCCAAGAATGGATTCTTCTTGCTTGACCTTCCTGGTGGATGGTGTGAGAGAGATGATGACATCCTCTTGCTCTTTCCCTTCCTTCTCTTGTGAAGAACATGGAAGACTCATATCTTCCAACCTTGGTTCCAGAGAGCTATTATGAAGTGCAGTTGTTGTCCTTGAATGTCCTCCTTCATGGCAGCAGGCTCATGTGCTTGGAAGGTGGATGATGGAGGATCAAATGATGTAATATCCATGGGATCTTCTCCATCAAAGCAATCCTCCAAGTCAGACAGATAATTTGTCTCCTTGTTGTCCTATTGCATGTGCTCGACCTCCTCTATGGTGTCCTCCTGATCTGTAAATTTCTCACCATGGTTCCCTTCATCCTCCAACATGAAGTTTGAAAGTTCAAACTCTTCTTCAACATTATAGCTTGAAGGGGATGAAGTGGGAGGAAGAACTAAAGGTTCTTTTGTGGCCTACTCTACACTTGGAGCCTCTAAAATTGTATGGTCCTCCTCCATCATGGGTTCATCAATAAAATTAGGCCCTTGGAATGAAAGCAAAAATCTTCAATGATGTTTTCTTCATTAAGTGGCTTCAACTCTGATTTGATCTCTCCCATATGCTCCTCTTCAATGGGACTTGGAGTTGATTGTTCCTCCTCAATTGGTTGTGCAACTTGGATCATATCAGCATCTTCTTCAAATAAAGTGCCATTAGGGACAATGCATTCATAGTAAATAGACTACTGATCTTCTTCTTCTTCTTCTTCTTCTTCTTCTGCTACAAACTCAGCCTCAGCCACCACTGGCTCCTCAACCCTGACCTCCTCTATTGGCTTGACCATCAAGGGATCTTTGTAAATCCAAATTTGGCAGCCCAACTCTTCAGATTGTCTGTCATTTCTCCTCTGTTGGGCTCCACCTCTTGCTATTTTCCTTGACTAGATTCTTGAGTCTCTTCCCAACATGGGCTTGGGAAAGCAAGAGGAGTGATAGGTTCAACTAGCTTTGCAATTGTTTGTGGTGGGGAGGGAGGTGGAACTTCTTGTTTGTTTAGAGGGGATGACTGCTTGGGAAAGAAAAGGGGAGAAGAATTGAAATGGGGTGGAAGATCAGGAGATGGAGAAGAGAAATCAACACTTGGGGCAGCAATTGAGGGGCTTGACTCTTGACACTGTTGAAATGATAAATATTGAGAAAGAGAAAATGAAGGATAGGGAGCTGGTGACTGACTTACCCATTGATAAGGTTATCTCGCACTTTTCTCATAAGCCTCAATGTCCTCAATCCATTATGTAAGTTGAGGCAACATTTCAACCATGAATTCAAGCTTCTCTTGAGGGATGTAATCTCTTAAAAGGGCCTCCCCATTGACAAGATGCCCTGTAACCAATCTTGAATGCCTTCATTTGTGCAAGATCTTGAACCATGACCATGACACCTCCATTTTTTTAATCTTCTCCAGTAGATTGACCTCTTCCATTTGACTGTTGTCATTGCATGCATACCCTTTTTCTTGATAAGCTCCATAGCCAAACTAGTTTTGGCAATGCTCATATGGGTAAGCATGATTATTTTGGATCTGATAATAATGTTGATCTGGAGGAGTTGGGAAATGCATTGGAGGTGGACTGCATTGCTGCTGTAAGTGTGAGTTCTGAGAAGGAAATGAAGTCATGATTGCACAACTTCATGAAATGGAAGAAAACGAAAGATGTGGAAAGAAATATGAATGAAAAATGGATGGAAATGGATGGAAAAGGTCTGTAACTTAGAGGATGGGTTATTTGACCAGATGGAGTTACCATAGATGTGCTTGCATGTGCCTCAAAGGCTGAACCTTAACAAGAACACACCGACCTACTAAGATGAAGCAGTAAGGTGCTTTAGACCTCTCCCACCGGGGGTGCTAAAACTCTTAGTGTAGAATCACATCACCCCCGAATGGCCTGGGTGTGGAGTGGGGCATTCAGTGTGATTACACAACATGGGACCATCTCTTAATATGTGGGACTTGCAAAACTTGAGATGAACCTCCGGAGAAAGCCGATTATTGCTTCCTAATCTACTTACTCCGCCACAAGCTACTCATAAAGGCAGGTGAGAACCTATTCTATATTGATATAAGCATTCCAAGGGGACCGAGAGAGAGAGATGAAATATCATACACTAAGCGGTGATAAACCGTAAAAAGGAAGTGGTTGAATCACATATTCGATCACCCGAAGTGGAGAGAGGTGAGCAGAGAGGAGAGGGTGGACAGAATGCACCACGGACCATAGATAGTTTTCACATAGAGAAACACTTCAAAACTCATTAATCATAGCCCCTAGAATCTGTAAATAAATTTGAGAATACACACGGTATACCTTTCGATAAAGAGAGCTAAAAGAGACAAGAAATGAGCCAAGGATGGACAAATGCATCATGAAATAGATTTTATTGCTCCAAAAGCTACATGGTACATCATCAGTGGGAAAGAGGAAAGAAAAATCCATTACAAAACCATGGGAGGAGGCTTAGACTCCACATTCTACCCTAAGAAAGAAAGAGAAGGGGGTAGGAGAGAAAATATCAACCCTTTGAATATGCCCCTTCATTACAATATATAGGAAGAATGAGAGAGAGGAGGGAAGAATTCAAATCCGCTTCAACCACCTTGAGATATGCATTGAATCTTGCTTTGAAAGTTTGACCACCATCAATCAATGCCCCCTCTTAAATCCACCTACAATTTGTCAATTTTGGTTCCCTATGTCTGCTCAACATGTTGAAGAAGGAAAACAACAGATCGAATCGAATCAGATCTAGTAGTTGAAGAAATCAAATTCTGTATTAATGGCCTGGAAGACATTTTCCCATTTTTGACCTATTAAATCCTATTAATTAAGAATGATATTTTATGTTTCCATGGTGTAGAGGGTGTCGAGACATTTCCAAAAATTCTTCTCCCACCCAAATCTGAGTTTCCAGTCAAAAGATATGGTCATTTGAAGTTTCGGGTCGCAGAACGCAATATTTAAAGAGTCTATCCATACAGGGTCCACGTGGCAACTTCACACATCTTGAGATATGGCTCCTTCCTTTCTCTTCCAAAATAGTGTCGGAATGACACGTGGAAGATTCTGGGATCTACAAGTGATCCTTTGTATTCTTCTTGAGTTTCTTTGCTCGGTGGGGACAAAAGTCTGACCCTGGACACGTGGAGGCCTAGCACTTGTTTGGAAACCCACCCCAAATTTTACTTTTGAAATAGCATCGAATGACACGTGGTGGATTTTTTAGGATCCGCAGTGTTCCTTTATATTCTACCTGAGTTTCTTTTCTCGGTGGGGCCAAAAGTCTAACCCAAGACATGTGGAGGCCTGACGCTTGTTTGGAAACCCACCCCAAATTTTACTTTTGAAATAGTGTCAGACTGACATGTGACGGCTTCCGCGGGCCTAGCTCTACTTTGACTATTCAACCCCCCAACTCTGTCCCTTTTTGGACCTGGGACACGTGGCGAGCCCGCACTCATTTGAAAACCCGCTCAGGACTTTACCTTTGAAGGAGCATCATTAAGACACGTGGCACCTTCCGCCTGCACTCTATACTTAGTCGTTTTGGGCCCGCTCTCCTTTTTTACCTCTATTGACCATTGGCCATGTGGAGGGCTGGTGTAAGTTTGAGTCTCCACCCAGAATCCCACTTTTGAATGTGTGCCATTTGGACACTTGGCAACCTCCATTGACTCTCTATACTTAGCCAATTTCAGGCTCATTCTGAGTCATTTGCAGAGCCCGAAGACTTCGAGCCTTCGCCATTTCTTTTCCTTTGAGCCTCTAGTTCTTTGACATTGTTTCTTCTCCCCGACCCTGCTATTCCATTTTAGAGCTCACATGTAACTTGTCTGTTGGATTTGAAGCACGGCTCATTCTACGGGGCGTTTCTTGAATTTCTTCTTGCATAGGGTCATTTGATCTTTTGCAGCCCCGCCACCATCCATTGTAGATTCCCCTTGTTGCATGATTGTAGGATTTGAACATGATTTCTTTGGTTTCTTCTGTGCGGGGTCATGGCTGACCAATTTTACCCAAGGGAAAAATTGGGATAACATTACCCATTTTTCATCTAGGTACCTTGGCAACATGTAAGGGGCATCATGAAATCCACTTATCCTAATATAAGTGAAATTTTTGAATTGGATAAAGTAAGATCCATATTCAGTGATTACTTTATTTGCTTGTGAGGATAATCTATTATTTTCCCACTCAGGTTTGAATAGGCATATGAGGGGGTAAAGAAAGTTTCATGCACCAACCTCAAATTATAGATGTTAGTATCCAGGTTCAACTATGGGTACACATCATAGACTCTGCAATTGCCAAAATATTTTTCTCTATCCTATCCTGGGAATGGCCTATGGTGAGCAATGTTGTACACTAGATAAGAAGTCATGTAAAATTATATTTTTCTCGATAGAACCTTCTTCAATCAGTATTATCGCTTTGAGAAACTATTGATGGATGCAATCACTAATGATTTCTCCCTAATGGATGTGTAGCTTTCCAATAAGAATAATATGAATGTATTTGAACATCTAGTCATTATAATGGTATGTAGATTCCTTTACCATGATCTTGTTCAATAATGTAATAATGTCCCCAATTTCGTCCCACAAGGTAAGTTCTACTTAACTTCTTGGGAATTCTTGTGGCAATAGTCCTTGGATTTTCAAGCTAACTATTGTCCAAGATCTTGGAATATTTGAAAATGTTTGCATTTTAGTATTCCTCTGAGCTCTCAAGAGAAATGTCTTCTACTTTAGATTCATCGAGAAGACCTAACAACTCAAATCTTTCAGTGGTGAGGATAAGACTAGAGCATTGCTTCCATCCCTAACCTCCCTAGTTTTTGGGTTATAATTTTTGCATGCACCCAAACCAATTCTAGATACTAAGAAAATGGGGGAATGGCTACTAGGGAATTCAATTTCATTCAATTTTCCTCATAGATTCATTCCTATCAATTGTGTGTAGCCTTTTCTTAAATTTAGGTAGGTCTGTATTTCCTAGGTTGGTGTTTGTGATTTATCCAAATCGGAGACAATGTGAGAGGTGGTTTGGACACCGACTAATTGAATCTTCATATTAGCGGGGTAAAGGTTTGAAAAATCTACTAAAAGGGGAGATTTACAACAATTTATACATATGTAATCCTTCCAATATTGTTTTCCAATGCACCATGGGATCATAAATTGTTTATAAACACAATTAAAACTCTTACCCATGTAAATGTCACTATAATTCTCATTCACACTGAAAACAACAAACAAATCATCTTTAAAGCTCTAAAACCACCGTTCACACAGTTTAAATTCTCAAATATGGTTTCTCACTCATTTTAGGGTTTCAAAGTGCTCTTAAGTTTTGAAAATTGAAGGAAAAGTGAAGGTTTCTACAAATTTCAGCCCTATATTGTTCCTTGCATGCTTTCATTAAAGAAAACATTTGCCTCCATTGTTTCTTCATGTATGGTCGTTGATCCTTTACTTTCAAATTTGAATTTCATCCTTACATGTGATTTCGGATAGATGACTTGTAAAATTTTAATTTTTTGGGCTTTATAAGCATCCTACGTGGCATCTTTGCATGCCTTTCTTTTGCTTAGTCACCCTTTTCAAGCATCATGGATGCGTAGACAATTTATAGTTTTACAATAATTATAAAACTACGAGCTACAAGATTGCTTTTCTATCTAAGATCTCTGGGACACCGACATGTGTCTTGTTTGTCGTTGTTGGAATAGAAGTGTAGTTTGCAATATCAGCAAATGATGTCACACTACAAACTATAAAATCCTGAATCTACTTTCTTCATTTGTTGATGCCAAATCATGACGCATGTCCCCTTTTGAGGGTTACAGGGTAAAATTGTAATTCACGGTTTTGCAGCAATTGTAAAGCTATAAAATGCAAGACTATAAATCTACATTTCTTCAATATAGTTCTATTAGTGTGCCACATGTCCTCCTCAGAATTTGGGGACCAAAGTGTAATTTTCAGAATTGCAGCAACTACACAAAGCTTACTAACTGCTATACTACAAATTTACATGTTTTCTCCACGGTTCTTATATTTGAGGAATATTAATTTTCGGCTCGTGGAATAGAATCGCAACTTGTAGTTTTGTAATAACTTTGAATTTTCCACACAAGTGAGTAGATGAGGGGATATTCCTTTTACGGGGTTCGACTTGCATTTGTAATTTGCAGTCTTTTGCGAAAAGTGAAAAATTACTTTAAGGACCCACATTCCCCTGATACCTCGAATATTCCCTTTACTTGGGTTGGGCTTGGGCATGCAATCGCATACTTTACAATCAGCTATGCAAAAATAGAAAGTACCCCCATTGTAAAAATACTTAAGATTTTTCAAGTGGGTATTTTACTTTAGGACTGTGATGGAAATATGATGGTTCAGAGATCACCATGAAACCTACAACTTTGTAATTTTTCCTTAGAAGTGGATGAATCAAGAGGATAATTGTAGGGAAAATGAACCATTCATGAATAACCCATCAAACCCACCAACTCTATTAAAAATGACATTAAATCACTTAGTTCAAACATTCAAATTTACAATTTCATACTAAAACTCTTTCAACCTGTGAGTGAGCTCTTATGAGCACCTTCAGACCCCCTCGAATCAATGTAATAAGCATTTTCATAGCACCAAGTAAGAAACGAGGAAAATGGCAAGGTTTTAAATCATCATGCTTCACTAGGAATCTTGTAAATATGGTGCCAAAAATAATGGGATCAAAATGGGAACTAACAGCACCTCCCTTAAATACATTGTGCAATATCTCTCATAAACAACATATCTTTATCCCAATATCATTCTAAAAAGTATATAGTATATTTACAGAGAGATCACAACATAACAAAGAAGTACAAATGATTTTCAATCATTTCCAATACAATCTTCATATTACAAATAACCATTTAAATAGGAAAATAACTCCCCTAAAATTTAGGAGGTAGCTATAACCACTCACCAACCTACCGAGTTGTTAAAACTCACTTAACCCAATTTATATTTGTTATTGTTGTTTTATATAACAACTAATAATAAATTACTAACTTACTAGTTTACTAACTTATATCGACCTAGATAATAATTACATACGTAATTATTGTTCACATACATAAATTAGTGGAGCACTAACCATGGATTTCCTAACGTTCCCCCTTAGTGCGAGCATGGGGAAAACCTTACTTTGCACTTACATCTGCTTTCATGATTTCCCGATTTTCACGGATGATCACAAACCCGACGAATGGTTTTACATACGGTTGACCACGAACCGAGAATGGTGGTTTTACAAAGTGGAGTACCATAAACCAAAAAGTGATGGTTTTGCATATGGTTTACCAATAACCAAAAGTGGTGGTTTTACAAAGTGGTTTACCAAAAACAAAAATGAAGGTTTTTAAGTGGTTTAACCACAACCACATCATGATGTGCCAAGTACTATTATCAACCCTCGTCAATATCTCACTATAGGGAATAACATAGGAAATTTTATTGAATTCTGTTGCTCATACATACATAGAAAATGTTGACATAATGGAAATAGAACATTAGGATCATGTTCCCCCCTCAATGTGAAATTTCTACTTATTCAAATAGGAACACTATAAACTAAAGTACACGTAAAACTGGAACACTAAAAACACGGAAGAAAGCACACTGTAAAAACTAAAAGTAAATACTCACACCACAAAAATGTCACCACAAAAAAATGTGGTCCCATCATTAAGAACTACCAAGAGGTTGATGATTGACCTCCAACCTTCATTTTCCTTCATCCTTCGGTGTCATGTTGTTGGTTTAGTTGGATGTGATCATGGGGATCAATTACAACTTCTGACATCGGATTCCATCAAAAATGCGTCCGTGAGGATTTTGTTTCATTTTTACAGTTTTGACAACTTGACAATTTTGACTAGACAATAAAAAATATCCTAAAATCACCTATTTGATTAACTTGACAATACAATCAAGCTTTTTCTACATTGACAACGTAAAATAATTTTACTAATTTTTTGACAAAAATGACACATTTTGAAACCAAATCTTAATACATATACAAAACTATATTGATTATACATAAATGACTTTATTTCCTATAACAATATATATGAAAATTCCAATATTGAATTTTCATAAATAACCACTAAAATTACCACTTATAACTATTTATGCTAATAAAAATGTGTCCTTTAACACAAAGATAAAGACAATTAAAACTAATCAACTCTTTACGGTATGAATGTTTTGATTCCATAGGAATTTACCGTCAGTGCATACGAGGATCTATTAAGCACAATATACCAAAGGTTTATAGGTGGCTCGAGTTGAGCACGGAGAAAATAAAAAATCTAGATTAATATGAGACAGATACCCTCGAGTACAAATAAAATTAGATACCAAATGAGATGGTTGGAACTCATGCATGTAAAAAAATGGCGCTTTAGCGGTTTCGATGTTGCATAAAGTGAATGACAACATTTGATTAAAGATGGAAAAAACACATGGAATGCGCAAATGATATACATATACCCGATTTAAAGCTTGATCCATACATGGACCACACACAAGACAATCTTCTCAAGTTTCAACACAAACATAAATTATTTTAAAAATCAAAACTCTAGATTTCATGGCCGTGGATAGTGAATGCAACATGTCAAGGTTGAGTGTACTGTAGAAACCAACAAATTATCTTTTATTTAATCAAATCATCACCGAGATAAGCCAATTATCCATAGAAAACAACATGTCTTGGTGAATAGTGTGTTTCATGTACAAGAACAAGAATAGGGTGTATCACCCTCAATACTTGTTATACATCCATCACAAATATGCTCAAGATCAACAGAGCTCTAATACCAAATGAAAAACATATAACATTTTTACTAAGAGATCATAGCATAACAATAGTATGAATGATTTTCAATAATTTCCAATACAATCTTCATATTACAAATAACAATTTAAATAAGGAAACAAATCCCCTATAATTTAGGAGGTAGTTATAACCACTCACCAACCTAGGTGAGTTTTTAAAACTCACATAATCCACTTTATATTTTTTTGTTGTTTTATAAAACAACTAATAACAAATTACTAACTTACTAATTTACTAGCTTATATTAACCTAGATAATAATTACATACGTAATTATTATTCACACATATAAACTAATGGAACACTAACCATATATTTCCTAATACTAATGACATGATATTGCAAGATGCATAATAAGAAAACATACAATTGTGCAAGAGCCAACCATTAACTATCAATGTTGTGTAAAAAGGATCAACATCCAATTGGCTCTCAACCAAGGTTGTGCCTAAATAAACTTTAGGGTTAGGTTCAATAATTTCTTGAGATTATTCAACCTCATTTTCAACAAGGAGGTGTTTCTTTGTTTTCAATATGATTTTCAATCCCAATTATTCCAATGTTTGGTGTTTGTGTTCAAGGATCTTGAGCAATTCTATCAAATGAACAAAGTGATTTTCAATTAGCTTAACATTTGGCCCGTGTCACAAACATTGTACCTAGGCAAAATGCATTAGGATGGAGAGTAATCACCTTAGTGAATAGTATACATGTTTTTAAAATAGAAATAGCCAAAGGTGCATTAGGATCAGCTCTTAAACAGGGTTTTGCAAGGTAAACTTTTCTTAGGATCACCTTTTGGGACATTGGTGAGTAAGGGCATCTTACCTTTAGAAGCATAAGTAGAACTCTTTTCTTTAATTGGATTAGAAGAAGAAATAAACTTACCTAGTGCACTAGAACCTTTAACCATTTACAAGTGTCTCTATTTTTATCTCCATCTTTTAGATCAGCTAAAGGGGAATTTTTTTGTTTGTTTCTCAAGTTGTATTCCTTTTCTTGAGCCACTACTTTGCATTGATTAATAATTTCCTATCCTCCACTTGAAGGGACCCCCATCATATTTTTTAATCATTAAAGTTCTTAGGTACTCAAAGTCATGATTGGGAAGATCAAAATCTTGAGTCATATTAATTTTATAATCAACTTCAATAGGATAATAACACACCTTATTCACAATTGTCTAAAAACATCCATAGTCTTTACACATAAGAGATCTATGAAAGTAGCTCCCCCTCATGATCTAAGAGATCCCCCATGATTAATGCATCATCAAAACCCTAGTCGATCCAAAATCCTCAGCATCTGTGACCATGGCCACTTGCTCACAAGGAGCATGGGGTAAGAGGCATTTGTCACATCATTCAATGAGGGACGCTTCTCAATTTCTTACACTTGAGATCCTAAAGGATTAGGGACTTCTTTAGTATCCCTAAATGTTTATTTCATATCATCCCAACCCATAAGTCTCTTTCCTCTATCATCCCCTATAATATTCAAGGTGATGGCCTATTTTGATTATGATTCTGAGGGCCCATAGAGATCCCCTTTTTCTACTATAGCTAGCTTATAGAAATCTATTTGACAACATCTAACTAAAGTATTCATGCTTTCTTCTAAGTAGATGGCTTACCAATTTGTTACCTTTCAGGGTTCACCAAATTGACCCCCTCTCTCTTAGGAGGCTTACCAACAACCTTGATATTGTTCTCAATTTATATAGCCATATAAAAATCCTTCCTAAGATTGACATGGGGCCTTATCTCTTAGGTAATAAGATGCTTTATTATCAAAAACATCACAATATTTGATTAAACAAGACTCATTACTTGGCCTAAGAGTGGTTGGAAGTCTCATCAATGTCTTATTGAACTTAGTATTGAAGTCTTGCACACACTCATTAGGATTCTTCTTGATATTCTCAAATTCAGCTAAAAGAAACCTAAGATATGTTCTATCACCATATTTATTCTAAATGCATTCATCATCTCCTCCCAAGAGTCAATACTCCCACAAGGTAATGCATTGAACCATTCTCTAGCATATTCTTCAAGAGTATGCACAAAAACTTCAAATAAACATCCTCATACTCAATCTCATAATCATCAATGATATTTAGAAAGGATCTAAGATGTTGTTCTCCAGAAATAACATTATTACCTTGAAACTTGGGTAGTCTATTTATCACTTCATTAGGGACCTCATTAGGGTATCCATGCATGTCCCTAAAGTTAATAGGTATGAAAATTTGAACTCTAAAGGGAGAATATGGAGGAGGATGATCCATATTTTGGTCAACTATATTTTCAAAAGGATGATCAACTAGGTTTTGAACAAGTGGTCTATGAGCCAAAGGGGTAGGGTTAATATTATGGAGATTTCTCAAAGGATGCCCAAAAAACCAAAGGTTCGTATCCTCAATTGTAAGTTGATGGGTGGGATTAGGAAAATTTTAGAATATTTAGGCACAAAATCTTGTTGAAACAAGAAATGAAGCTGGTAAACAAGGCTATTTGGTTCAAAACTATCAGAAGAACTAGAATAGTTTTTCAATCAAAGGAGAATCACCAAGATCAGAATACTAAATATCCTTACATTTTTATCCTTGACTTCTCACTAGTTTCCAAACTTTCTTCCTTCTTCTTTAACACATTCAACTTGGGAAGAAGTTTCTCAGCAGGATCTGATTTAAAATAGGACCTCAATCCTTCCATATTTACATATGTGAAGTCACCAAAAAATATATACAAATAATACAATAATGGTCAAACCCAAAACTTAAAATGATTCACCACTAGAGATTACACTCTAGACAAGGAGAATCAACATGAAAATAAACCAAATCATGCTTCAACAACACATAAATGAATAAACCTTCATAAACTTATGTGAATCATATAAATATCATGTATACTTGAAAACTAAAAAACCTCATTGAGAGGATAAACCTCTCTTAAACCTTTCATGTTAATGCTAAAAATAGTGTGTTAATAAACTAATATAGATCAGATCATTATCTTCAAATGTTCCAAAAATGATGCTAGTTTCTGTATTGGTTCCAATTTTACACCCCAAAGAACTCAACTACAATTATGAAAGGGAAATTATAAGAAGAATGATAGATGTTTGGTGTATATCATTTGTAGCCAAGGGATAAATCTAGCATTCTTCCATGATCGAGTCTTAGAAATGACTGAGAGGCACGTATAAAGGGAGTGGCTAGTCTCCTGCTACTTCTAGGATCTTCTTAAACCAAGGTGAGAGGACCCATATGGTAGCTTGAAAAGGGGGAGGGATCTTATGATTCAATCCCTCCCAATGGTTCTTGGCAAGTCAATCTAAAGAAAGTATAGCCACAAAATGCAATGCTCACTCAAGAGAGTTGTCACAGAGGCACTACACATACTTAGCATTCAGACACAAACTACTAAAGATAGATTTGATGTGATTATGAACATCATTCAAAGGATGTTGTTAAAAACTTGGGACAAATGACATTCAAAATGCTTAGCTTCTAAAATCAAGGGCAAAATCTCACTTAAAATATGTAAAGGAAATGTGGCTTGCAGGGTAGGAAAGGTATACTACAAAAATTAGGTGAAAAAAAGGGGTGGGGATCTAATGGGGAGAAACAATAATGTTCACCATATTATTTGGTAACCCTATGATGCATTAAGAGCTAGAAATCAAAATAACATGAACTTTCAGGGGTTATTTACATTCATGGATACCCAATTTGTGCAAACACTACCATGTAATCTCTGAAACCTTAACACAAACACTTGTGATTAAAAATTCATGTATCTATTATACCAAATCCATAAAACCCAAGATACCCTTGAAGGTAAAAATATTCACTCCCAGATTGCCATTGCAGAAAGGAATTTTACAATTGAAACAAATATTGCTAAGTAACACTACAAAACAACATTCATTCAATAACCAATCTAATACAATGCTCTGAAATGTGCTTCTTTGTATTTCATTGATCTGATAGATACAAAATTACAACAAAAAGAAATGCATGCTTCTTGATTTTATTTGTACATACATTTGGAAATACCAAACTTATACATAACGAAAATTGGTTTGTGTATTCAATTTGACAAGGGAGACATGTGAAAATGCTCTCAATGCTTCTACTAGTGACTGTACAATGTGCAATCACCCTAGCTAAAACCCAAAATTAGAACCCCTAAAGTGAAGACAGGCCTTCACTTTTATACAAAAAATTCCAAAAGGGAATATACCTATATACCCCATGGAGTGCTGAAAACAAGATACACATGTGGGGCTATGGTCCCCAACCTGTAATCTGGATGGGAGAGGTGTCCCAACTAAAAAAGATGCCATTTTGATTTGCTTAGCTTGGGATGGTTTTGCTTCATGATGAAACTCGGAGGAGTGGAGAATATTCTTTTCCTTTCATCAAACTCTTTTGTCTTCTTCTTCTACAACTATCATCATTCCATGTATGCCTCAAAAAAGAGTTGGTTACATATTAGATTATCTTTTGTTTTTTTGAATAGAAAAAAAAAAGGAATAAAGAATAAGGAAGGGAAGGGGAAAAAGAATAAGGAATTGTTTAGGGGGAGGATCAAGATCTATTTTCTTCCCTTTTTTTTCTTCTAGCTTATTTCTATAAACATCAAATCTTTCAAACATTCCTAAAATGGGATCTTCATCTAGCCCTACATGGTAGAGGAAGATTATTTCTTGTTTAGAAAGAATGTTATCAAACTCATTAGAAATAGCCTTCTTCTTCTTGATCCTTTTGGCCAATTTATTGATGTATCCTTCCAAATGAATGAATTTTTGTACAAAAAGAATAATCAAAATCCTTTGGAGGCTCCAACTCCCCTACAATATGTTGTTGAAGAATTTCTATCAGCCTATCTATATTTGCAGATCTGGGGTGTATATATCTTTTAGGGGAAGCATCCTTTCAAGTTTTGAATCTATGTCATCCACATACTTCCCTTCTTTCTCCCTTATGTCTTGGATTTTCTTATGCATCCCTCCAAGGTTTCAATCCTCAACTTGATAGCCCCTCTATACTCATATTGTCTCCCTCTGCAATCTGAGGAGACTATTCCTTCATTCTCCACCACTTCATCTCCCAAGTTTATTATGGCCTCAAGTTTGGGCAAAAATCCATCCCAATAGTCAATTTTTGTCTGATATTTATCAATCAAGGCTTTTATTTCTTCTATTTGTTCAGACACTTGATTATAGCATCCAATGATGTCCTTTAATGACCTTGTTGCCCTTTGTTATCAACTCATTCTCCCATTTCTTAGTTTCCTCTCCTCTACATCTCAAATCCTCAACATTTTCATGACTTTCTGAGGTGAAGGATGTGGTTATTTCTTGATCAACCAAGGGGAGCTTGTACCCATTTTTGCACATAGGTTGATAAGATATCAACCTTCTCTCTTAGTTGCTTCTTGGTCTCTTTATCCTTATCAATTTTTTGAAAGAGACCACCCACTACCATGGTAACATCATGCTTTAGGCCCTCAATGGTTGGCTTTCGTGGGATTTTGGTAATTTGGTAATCAAAAGGGGAAACTTCATCCCTTAAAGCATCAGTTTGGGGGTGGCTACCTCCATAAACCTTTCTCCTTGAGACCCCATCATTGTTCTTGACAAGATTCTTGCTTTCTTTGGTGGTCTAGATGGATTCAAAGAGATGATGATTTGAAGGTCAACTTCCTCTACTTGTACCTTCACCTTTCTCTTCCTTGGGAGGGCTGCTCCCAACCAACTTTCAACTTGAACATTTGCCTTCCCTTCCTTGTTGTTGGGGAACACTTCCACATTATCATTTTCTCTTGAGGTGCAAAGGAGAGTAAGACTAGAGTCCTCAACTTGTGTTATTGTTGATCAAAAGACTCAACAAAGTGTACTTGAGCTCTTCCTTCCTCCCCCCTAAAGTCTTTTACCTCTTCCTCTATCATAGTTGAAGATGGTTGAGTATTTATATTTCATTTTTTGTGACCTCAACCTCTTCTTCTCTAGATGGAGAAGGCTCCTTAGTTGTCTCAACTTGTGGCTTCTTCTTGATGCTGAGATTCTTGTTCTACAACTTCATGAGTTGCAACCTTTTTTCAAATACCTCCAAAGTTGGTTGAGTAGGCTCCATGACACTTTATTTCTCAATCTCAATTAATGAGACCTCTTCAACATGGGTTTTCTCAACTTCACCTGCAACAACCCTTTCTTTAATGGTTTTTCCACCTCACCACCTTCAACCTTCTTGTGATAGGTGTTTCTTGATGCTTGGTATTCCTTCCTTTTCCCCAACTAATGTATCTTGTGTGGTCTCATGGGGAGGTCAACTCCAACATCTTGGTCCAACCATGTAACAATTTAGTGAATGTTTGTTCAATTGATGGGTCTGGTATTTTTTATTTTTCTTCTCCTTAGGTTTAATGTCCTAAATTTCCTCAATTGGGCACATTGACAAGGTCCTCTTTGAATAGGTCCACTAACTAAAATGTGCTCATGTTGCATGAGGGGGGTGAGGTAGTGAGTACTACCTCTGGGACTTGAGAGGTTGTAAGGTGTTTGAACTTTTGGAGTTGTCCCTTGAGATGTTGTTTCACATGTGGTTGCTTCTCCATGTAGGTGTTGTCACCTTTATTCTTTTGGTCCTTACAAAATGCAAGGTCACAAGTTCCTCTCTTCTTCCTCTTCTTCATGGATAGTTTCCAATGTTGGATCTATCCCTGGCTGGCTTGGGGCAATACTCCTCTCATTCATTTTCCTTTACTGGATGATTTTTTGAGAAGAGGCTGACACATCAACTTGGATGGTTTCTTTTGCCACAAATGCCTTTTTCCTTGAAATTGGGTGTGGGACTGCTTGGAGAGGTGTAGCTGCAATAATAGGGGCATCCTGCATAGTTTTCTTTAGTATCTCCTCTACCATATGTGTCAATTTTGACACAGGGTCCCATGTTTTGCTTGTTTTGCACTAAGCTCCTCCACAACCCCTAAATTTGGTCCTCTGATTGAGAGTTTGGGGATTTTTCCCTTGGGTCTCCAAGCTTGCAGCTCCCTTCTTAAAAGGGGGAAGTATATCCTTTATGACCCCACTTCCCTGTACTCTCTCAAAAAAATTGTGTGTTTTGCAGGTTAAGTCAAGTCCCTTCCTACTAATCCAGATCAAGGTCCTCTTAATGACATGTGCAGTCCTACTATGTAATGAGGTGCTCTCTTGTCCTTGTCTAGTCAACACTTGGGATAGATTGTGAGGCTATCTTTTTGTCAATATAAATTTCTCACCAAATCCTTCCCATCCTCCAGTCCTTGAAGGAACAACTACAATTTTGTAATCCACCACTTGGGTGAGGGTCATCCTAGAGTAGTCCCTTAATCTAACCTCTTCCTCATCCCTACAAATCCATCCAATAGTCCTCATAATGAGGCTCATGTTCATAGAGTTCCCCAAATCTCCTTGGAGTATCCACCTAATGTCATAATTGGGCCTAAGAGAGAGTTTCTGCAAAGTGATTATGCCCATCTCTACTTCCAAGAGTCTAGCCTTAACCAAAGTAGGGCAAGTGTACCTTCCAATGTTGATTGGGAACTTGATGTTTGCCCTGTGCTTACTTGCAATCATTTTGTGCACTATGCCACCAATTGCCTTGATATCTCCAAAAGTGCCCATCTATCATCCAAGTACCTTGGCAACATGTAAGGGGCATCATGAAATCCACTTATCCTAATATAAGTGAAATTTTTGAATTGGATGAAGTAACATCCATATCAATTATTACTTTCTTTTCTTGTGAGGATATTATATTATTTTCCCACTCAAGTTTGAATAGGCATATGAGGGGAGAATTAAGTATCATGCACCAACATGAAATTATAGATGTAATTATCCAAGTTCAATTGTGGGTACACATCATAGACTCTATAATTTCCAAAATCTTTTTCTCTATCCAATCCAGGAATGTCCTATGGTGAGAAAATGTTGTACACTAGATAAGAAGTCATGTAGAATTCATTTTTCTAGTGGAGCCTTCTTCAATTTGTATTACCATTTGAGCAATTGTTGGTGGATGCAATCACTAATAATTTCTCCCCAATGGATGTGTAGCTTTCTAATAAGGATAATTTGAATGTATTTGAACATCCAATCACTATAATGGTATGTAAATTCTTTTCCCATGACTCTATTCAATAATGATAATGTCTCCAATTTCTTCCACAAAATCAGCTCTACTTAACTTCTTGGGAATTCTGGTGGCAATCCTTGGCTTTTAAAGCCAATTGTTGTTCAATATTTTGGAGCATTTGGCAATGTTTGCATTCTATTATTCCTCCACACTCTCAAGAGAAATTTTTGCCACTTCATATGCATCAGGGAGACCTAATAACTCAAAATTTTCAATGGTTAGGAAAAGACCAAAGCATTGCTTCCATCCCTAACCTCCTTGGTTGTTGGGTTGTAGTTTTGTGCACACACCCAAACCAATTATGGATACTGAGTAGATGGGGGAAAAGTAGATGCTAGGGTAAGTCCATTCTAGTCAATTTTCCTCATGGTTTCATTCCTATCAATCGTGTAGCCTTTTTGGAATTCAGCTAGGTTTGCATTTCCTAGGTTGGTGTTTGTGATTTTATCAAATCAAAGACAAGGTGAGAGGTGGTTTGGACACCAGCCAATTGAATTTTCATATTTGTAGGGTGAAGGTCTGAAAATTTTACTAAAAGGGGAGCTTTACAACAATTTATATGATAATTTAATCCTTCCAATATTGTTTGCCAATGCACCATGGGATCATAAATTATTTATAAGCACAAGTAAAACTCTTACCCATGCAAATTTTGTTAAACTCTTGTTCACACTGAGAATAACAAACAAATCATCTTTGAAGCTCTAAAACCACTGTTCACATAATTTAAATGCACAAATCTAGTTTCTTGCTCATTTTAGGGCTTTAGAGTGCTCTTAAGTTTAGGAAATTGGAGGCAAAGTGAAGGTTTTGTGAATTTCATCCCTATATTGCTCCTCACATGCTTTAATTTATGGCGCATCCTCCATGGTTTTTCCATTGATCCTTTCTTTGTTTCAGCTTACATGATGGTTTTCATCAGATGACTTTTTATTTATCTGGGCTTTATAAACATCCTACATGGTGTATTTACATTTCTTTTGCTTAGTCACCTTTTTCGATTTCGAGGCTGTGTAGACAATTTGTAATTTTGCAATAATTGCAAAACTACAAGCTGAAGGATTGCTTTTCCCTTCCAGCCACAGACACTAACATGTGTCCCACTTGTTGGGTTGTGGGAATGGGAGACGCAATTTAATATTACAACAGCAAAATTACAAACTACAAAATTGTGAATCTGCTTTCTTCATTTACTGATGCCAAATCATGTCACTTATCCCCCTTTACGAGGCTGAAGGGACAAATTGCAATTCACAATTTTGCAGCAACTACAAAGATGCAAACTACAAAACTTTAAAATCTACATTTCTTAATATAGTTTTGGTAGTATGTGCCATGTGTCCTCCTCGGACTTTGGGGACCAAAGTGTAATTTGTAAATTGTAGCAACTACTAAAGCTGCTTCCAACTGTTATACTACAAATTTGCATGTTATCTCCACAATTCTCATATTTGAGGAATATTCATTTTCGGGCCTCAGGGATGGAATCCCAACTTGCAGTTTTGCAGTAACTTTGACTTTTCCATACAAGAGAGTAGGTGAGGGAATATTCCTTTTCGAGGTTTAGACTTACATTTTTAATTTGCAGTCTTTTTTGAAAAGTGCAAATTTCTTTAGGGACCCATTTTCCCTTGATAACTCAAATATTCCCCTTTTGTAGGGGTCGGGCTTGGGCATGCAATCTACAGACTTGCAACTACAAAAATAGAAAGTACCCCCATTGTAAAAATACTTAAGTTTTTTCAAATGGGTATTTTTACTTTGGATTGCAATGGCAATATGATGGTTCAAAGATCATTGTGAAACCTGCAACTTTGCAATTTTCCCTTAGAAGTGGATGAATCAAGAGGATAATGATAGGGAAAAATGAACCATGCATGAACAACCCTTGCAAACCCGTTAACTCTCTTGAAAATGGCAATAAATCACTTAGTTCAACCATTCAAATTTGCAATATCATACTGAAAATCTTTTCAACCCACGAGTGAGCAACTTTCAGGCCCCCTCTAATCAATGTAATAAGCATTGTTAGAGAACAAAAGAAAAAATGAGGACAAAGGCAAGGTTTTAAATCATCATGCTTCACTGGGGAATCTTGTAAAGATGGTGCCAAAATACTATGGGATTAAAATGGGCACCAACATAATGAATGTTTCATGTGGAAGAACACATCATGCTAACATAAATCCCAACTTGAAACAAATGGTATGTGATATATGTGCACCTTACAAACAATGCAAACTAAACCTCTAAATGACATAACTTATTGTAACAAAGATGAAAGTAATTAAGTGTCCTTTGTAACTAAACCTTTTTAATGAAATGGGAAACTTGCAATTTTGAGACACGAGCATATGTTTCATGCATGTAAATGTTGTTTAACCAATGATGTTAAATGAAGAAATTTAACTAAAAGGGAAATGTGAACTAAATAACCTATGTACGTTGTGGGCAAAGCCATTTCTTCTTATTCCCTTTGCGAGGTAATTTTATTGTATTGTGATGCGCTTATCTAAGCGAATGTGGTATTAGTTATTGTGGTCTCATTCATGAGAATGTACATGCTTATGAATATTATTTGTCATTTAACCAATGTTTAATACAAAAGGAGTAAATTGTAATAAGATGTAAATCGAGAAATATATGTATATGGTGGATAAAGTCCTTATTCTACCTCTCCCTTGTGGTTTATGATTATTGTTTTTGTTTTTCTCTTTTGGAGCCAATGTGAAATTTTTTTATTGTTGTTTTGATTGTGTGGATGTATGAAAGTATGGGGGTGGGGTACATCATTGTTTATGGAGGGATAAGTGTGATGTTAGTGAAGGGAGGAATAAGGAGTTTGTTCATATGGAGGAACCAAGGGGATTCATGGCTAGCCTTAGTGGAGCGATAAGTGTTGTCTCAAGTGGAGGGATAAGTGTATATTTGTTATATTATATTGCATGTTTAATGGGAGGAACCAAAGGCTAGCCAAGATTTCCTAGTGGAGCGATAAGTGGTAGTTGCAATGATGACCTCTCCCCTTGCAAGTCTCATATGTAGACTTGGTAGTGTAAATTGTTATCTGGTGAAATACTCTTCTTGCTCTCTCTTTAACTTAATGATATTTTATTACACTTTGGTTACTCATTGGATCATGTTTCATCCATTTGATGGCTTATGTTTTGCATGCATTCATATGATTTTGTATGTATAGTTGTTGGGGATTTTCATTTCCATAGTGGAGGGATAAGTGTTATTATGGTGTATGGGTTTGCTTATTTTTGGGAGGAAACAAGGTTGGAGAGACTAGCCTTAGTAGAGGGATAAGTGCAGAGGGATAAGGGTGTTTTCATGCATGGTTGCATGACTGTTATGGGGAACCAAAGGCTAGTCTTCCTTCCTTAGTAGAGGGATAAGTGGAAGTGATGACATCATTTTTACCTTGAAAAACTATTTGATGGCTTGGTTGTATTATACATTTTCAATTTTTTTATTTGTTGGCATTAGTTTCTCCTTGTCTTGGAGATGCATGTCATGTTATGGTTTAGACATTATGTTGTTGTTATGTGGGCCTAAGTGATATTGTTGTTTTAAAAAAATTTACCCATGGTTTAGCCATGTGTTGATTGTGGGTGTTACAGGTCCAAGTGCATTTAATGTCTATTTTTCAAAATGAGAAATCTCAATAAAGTCAACTAGACATGTTTCGCATATCAACTATGGCTAGAAGTTAACAAAGAGTCACCTATATATACAAATAACCTCATATGTCATGCATCACCTCTTACCTCTCTCACTTTCTTGGAACACTCTTACATACATTGAAAATCATTACACAAAGGGTTGCACACACCTAAAATCCTTAAGGAACAACTCTAGCATGGCTCATTAGGTCACATAGGAAAATAAGATGTTAAATTTGCATGGTGCCAAGTGTCAAAGTTAAAATATGGGACTACATTGAGAGTGATCATGGTTGTAGACATCCACACACTATCATAGGAAGGAGAAATATGTGGTTTTGTGCTCTCTTCATAATATTGGTACAAAGGCAATGCTCAATGGTCATGTAATGGTTGGGGTCATTCCAACCCAAAAGCAATAACCCATTTTTAATGTCTCATATGGTCAAGCATGCGCAATTAGGATCTGAAAAAGGAGAGAAAACATGCATTATCACATGGGTTTCAAAGCTTACAAAGCATCAAAAACCAAATTGTAGACAGAGCTAAAGGTTCAAAACAATTTTTAGACCCCTAAAATCCCTCAAGGACATTTCTAACAAACTTGGTAAACGACAACAACTACACACATACAACATTAGCTACAACATACAATCATATTCTTCACCTTTATCTTGCACTTGAGCATTTGATGACACCTTTATGAGTAATTATAGACTCTATGAAAGTTTTTACGAGCAAAAAATCAAAAAAAAAAGTAATGTATATCATTCTTATATTGTTTTATCAAATCTAAACCAATCAATCACACTTCCATTATTCCTAAACAATTAAGATTTCTCATATTTCATGCCCTTATTTCTATATTTAAAATTAGCTCATGTTTCAATCACATTTCATACCCTAGTCCCTTATATATGCGAAATATTTAAAACAATTACGCTTTATCCCCCTTACTATTGTAGAATATGTATGAACATTGCAATAAAAACACACTAAAACATTAATAAATAACCATTGAGTACCAAATAGGCGTGTACAAATAAATCATACTTTAAATTAATTACGTTGAAAGGAATTTCATATTTGGAATCGCACTGGCTGTCTTTGATACCATCGAAATTAGAGGGACATGATCATCGAGTACATGCATTGAAAATCTTGTGGTCTACGGCGATCCACGCGATTATCAAATCCCAAGTGAGGGAAGAAGTAGCCAATCAAAATTGTGCATGTGGATTGTTCTTTCAAAGGAGAAAAATTGGTTGTTAATCGCAAGAAGATGGGTTCGTTGTGGATTGGCGCAGTATGTTTTGGTTTTCCTCCAACACGATAGATGAATTTATTTCCATCATTATGCAAGTTTCGGTGATGATGCTTGGATGTCGTTTGGCTCTATATCATGTAAGAGATCTGCAAAAATGTGATGAAGTTGTATTCCACATGTCCTACAATAATTTGTTTCCATGGCATTCAATCAGGGATTAACTTGTGCATGAAGGGAAAACTTGGGGCGCCATTGCGAGATAGGTTTAAGATAGCTTAACTCACATTTTTATGTGAAGATTGCCTTTTTCCTAATTTTAAAACATTGACAAAGGCAAAATGCTAATGATGTTTTTGGCTTTCCAGTTGTTTGGTTTTTCACATAATACATATTTGTCTTGATGGAGTACACATTTGATTGTGAAAGAGGGATTTCGTTGATAGATGTGGGTTTTGGGCCTGTTTGTACATACCTCATCACTATAAATGTCGTCTTTGGGCATTCCTTTTGATTTTTTTCATGCTTGCTTGATTTCTTTGGATTTCTTTTTCGTGCCTTTTCGTGTGTTCTTTCGTAAGGTTTTTTCTTTTTGGGCCAACAAACTATGTGTGTTCTTTGTTTTTGTTTAACATTTTAGATTGTCGTTCTTGATTTATTATCGGAAAAACAAACTTATGGATGTGAAATTGGGGACATCTATTTCTGTAAGGGTTTTGACACCCAGGGTTGTTGTTGTTTGTGTATTTTTAATACGATTATTATTGTTTGAATTTCCTTTCAATCTTATTTCACGGATTATAAAAACCCTCAATCAAATGGGTTTTTTTTTCCATTTGATGCAAATGTATAAGAAAGCAATGGAGTACCATTTGTAATGCTTTACCTTTCAATATTATTTCATGAATTATAGAAATCCTCGGTCAAATGGGGTTTTGTCTCATTTGATGCAGATGTGTAAGAAAGCAATGGAGTACCGCTTGTAATGTTTTACCTTTGAATTATGTCAAAAGTAGTCTGTTGGGTTTGGTAAAATATATTTTGGGTGTTATTTTATAGGAGAATTTGAATCCACACGCCTTCCAAAACAATATATTTTAGGCTCCCAAGAACACTTTTCCACATATGTGGTTGATTAAGTCATTAGTGTTTAAGTTTTTACTACAAGACACCACCATCTCTTGCGAATCATAGTAATTGTAGTAAATTAACATTTTTTCAAAGGAGACATGGTAGAAGATGAGAAAACTTTTCTTATTCGCAGATCATGTAACTAATATTTCCAATTCAAACCGTATGTCCGAGTATAAATTTGTTGTTAAGAAGAAAGTAACTTCTTTTGCCTTTAGTGCAGGATTTTGTGTAAGGTGGGAAGGGCAAGTTATTGTTGAAGAATTTGTGTCTATGATGTGTTATTGGTTTACGGGCTTCTCTGCTAGAAGGTATTTGTAAGGTATGACAAATTGTCCCATCTAGCCCAAAAAATTGTTGTTAACATTGGTTCAATGTGATAGATAGTTAAAACTAATGTGTATTTACTTAAATAAATGAATGTTTTGTTTGTGAACCATATATGTTAGCCATACTATGTTTTTTAATGAAATTGGTTGTGGGCTAGTAGTAGTGTATTTTTAAGAAATCATATGTTGTGTTTGTAGTGGTTAGCATTATTAGTGAGGTTATTTCTATAAGTTTTGTTTTACATTTGTTGAGAAGACAAAGTATGACACTAAGGAGAAGGCACGCAAAAGATTCACACATGGGAGCAAGGAAAATTTAAAGGCACAAAAGGATAGGAAAGGAAACACATGTGAAAGACAAGGACTAATTCAGGACTTAGCCATTTTCATGATTACAGGCTATTTTTGGAGATAGTGTGCAGAGCACACAATGGGATGGAGACTTGCGCAACACGTAACTACTATTTTGGGATAAGTATCTACTAAGCGCCATGCATGAGTTTGGGCTAATAATAGGATTACTACCGCGAGTTAACTGTGGGAGGTTTGTTATCGGTACACTTACATATGTTTCTATTATTGTAAAGGTGCATGGCTATTCTCAGCATGCGACCTATTTTGGGAAGTACGTAAGCGGTGAAGGGAAAGTCCCCACCCTTATAAATATGCATTGGACTATGTGGTTAGTGTGGTTAATGTTTGGTGAGAGGAAGACTCGTGTATGAGAGTTATGCTATCGATTTTTACACGCATAAACCTATGATAATGTTATATGATATAAGGGGCTTCACGTATTTACCGTGTTTAATACAATGGAGTTTATTAGCTGAATTCGGATGTTAGACATGACTATAATCTGTTATTGTATGGTTGATTTCATTATGGTTATTGTTTAATTCATCATTCTTTAAGATCTAGATCTGGAATATGCTCTATAGAATGGTTATGTTATTTATGGATATGCATGCTTTATATCTTCATCACGTTAACATCCTGCACAAGAAACCCTAAAGAGGGGCCTAGTACCTTTGTGCGCTTCAGTGAGTACTCAACTTAGGTTGAGTGATGTGCCAATGCACTGGGATAGCTAAGGTAGATTATAGGTTACATCATTGGTTCTATTGTCGGGACCTCTTTTCGATTGTTTTCGTGGATGGTTCATGATGAAGACATACCAATTTACCCTAGCAAGTGTTGAGGAGTGGATAAAAGATCTAGAAGAAGAGTACACATGGAGGTTCAACACTGGATTTGAGTTTGACACACGTGCATGGGTGGAACAAAATCTATATGACTATTTGTATGAGAGCTTCTTCGCTATCTTTTCAATCGAGCTATACGATTGGCTAGTTGCTTATGTGTCTAGACAAAACTAGAGGTATCACACACTTGTTTAGATGTAGGAAGAATTTCGGGCCCTTTATGATGCTGACTAATTTGGACTCACATTATGGATACGTGGTTCTGTGGTGTTTTGAACAACTATATCTTGGAGTACTCCATTTCCACTTATTCTTACCCAGAGGTAGCTAAGTTCCAATTTTTACGATATCCCAAGAGAACATACTTACAAGGCATTCCATTGGTGATCAAGATCTTGATGGTAACCCTGAACTTGGAAGATAAACCTATGTCTAGCTAAACCCCACCACGCACGAGGGTGGGAGCAGTTTGGTGAGAGATGGCAAACCTAGCAGAGAAAGGTGACTTAAGTATAATGAGGAGTGCGAGAGGGAGATAGAAAATTAGTGTGATGTTACGGAATGAATGGCGTTGCGAAGAGAGATGGCTCGTGAAGGATTTTAAGCTCATATAGGAGGTGTGGAGCCAAAGCATCTAAAACTCCCCATTTGGGAAAGCGTGATAGGGAACCCTCCTCCGCCTCACGTGGAAGTCACCAATGGAGACGACATGGGCCATAGGCACACATCTAAATCTACCTAAGAACCTTGCCCATGCACTTGGTTTTCTTGTATCCAATATATCCAATAGTCAACACACTAGTTTGGCGAAGTAGGAGAGCGGGAGTAAGTCACGTGGCCAGTATAACTATGATAGGGCAAATGTCTCCTTTATTGTTTGAGGTACCTTTTCAGGGTGCATCATCTCGCACAGAGTCCGAGCATGCGAGTTTTGGGCTCACTTACAGGAGTAATACCACCTCACGAGACTATAGGAGTTCGATTCGAGTTCTACTATTGAGACACATGGAAGTACATCTTCTTGGTCCACTTTCGGCTACATGTGGAGGATCAGCTGGTATAGGCGGCTCTAGTTCTATTGGATCGGTGGTTTTAGAGGTAGAGGTAACACAGAGGTTCTGGATCGTGTGGGTAGGGTCCACACCAACCCCAGAATATTTACATGGAGATGTCTCTTCATCTCCTAGAGTATAAGGGCATAGAGGATGTTGTTGAACATGTACACATGTGTGAGATACCGTGGTAGGCAAAGGGATCACAACTTATGAGTGCAAAGTAAGTCAGAGTTTCCACTACATTACTGAGGGACGTGCACATAGTTGGTACAGGATGTTTGACCCGAGATCGACTTACGTAGACTATGCAGCATTAAAAGATGCTTTCCTTAAATATTTTCACATCCCTAAGTTTAAACGAAAGATCATAAGCACGTTGAAGGATAATAAGCAAGGCACTACCGAGAGCGTTAGGGAGTATTATGCCCACTTTAAGACTTTGTTATCTAAGCTTTTTATGATATTCATACAAGTCAAGGCATGCACAATGGTTTATTAGAGGTCCGATCACACCTTTTATAAGGGCATTGTCACATAAGACATACACTGACCCGCGTGAAGCACTTGAAGTAGCTTTGCATGTTGATGCAGTTAGGAGTATAGACACTAGGGTAAGCCCATTCTTAGAAGCACAGATTGCAGCTATGGAAAATAAGTTGGAGAAATTATCAGCAAATTCATCCCATGAGACGTGCACTGGGATTTGGTGTACAGATTGTGAAGTAAAAGGGCACACCAAGGATAGTTTTCCTCGCAGATCAGTGCATTCATTATTACTGGACTGTGAGATATGTTATTTGAACCATGATGTCAGCCGCTACCCACTATTACAACGTGTGATAAAAAAGAATGTCTCTTGTTATTATAAAATTTTCCAATCCATGACTCACGATATGGAAGACTACAAGTTGATTGGTCGATCCATGACGTTATAGATATTAGTGTGCTATAGACATGAGTATCGAGATAACTCTAAGGGAAAGGGTGAGCATCGGGATCACAATCAAGCACACTATGATCGTAACAAAGGGCATTTTGAAGGAGGTTGTGGCGAGGTTAAGGATACCGAAGAGGATACGAGGTCGAGGCCGTGGTGGTGGACAAGGAAAGTTTCCTCACAGGGCCTATTTTACATGTGAATCTCCTGACCACTACAGGCACGAATATCCTCGAGAATATTACTTTTTTTTTTTTGTGGAAATAATCATAGCTATGAGTAATTCTCGGATCTATATGAGCATCTTAGCAAGTAGCATAAACAAGAAAATAAATGTGTATGGATGGTTAGGATATAGCGTGCTGTGGAAAATCAGTGGATGCCAAAGTTAACATCAAAATCAAGTATTACCCGTAAAGATTACTACACGCACCGAAGTTGTGTGCGCAAAGACGTATTACAACAAAAGCCTATCATCACTAAGGAGGAGGTTTTACATGCCTACTACCCAGACCCTATGCATCGAAGGAGGTTTATCAAGATACCATGGAAGTACTCGGAAATCTTTAGGGTGAAATACATTGTTAAAAGGAGCAATCATGGAAGATGGAACAAAATAAGGCAATAAAGACACTCCAATGGATATTGATGATTTGAAGGAGGTATGAAAAATGCTACACTAGGAGAATATCATTCCATTACTAGGGAATTAGCTAAAGGGAAACACTTTGTGCACAAGTATTGAGAACAGACGACAGATCCTGCATGCAAATCTTCCCCCACATAGCTTGGACTATGACAAAGAAATCACTCTGAATGTTGTTTTGGATGGATGACTTTTGAGTAATATATTGATTGACATAGGCACGGAATTCAATGTTCTTACCTTAGATGCATGGAGTACAGATGGGAGACCCCTATTATAGTCATCTTCCAATGTGTTGTTAATGGCTAATCGAACTAAGGCCACCCCCATCGGAGTTTTCAAAGATGCATCCATTACTATATAAGGGGCCAAGTTCACAGAGGATTTTGAGGTTTTAGCACTTGCAAAAGACATACTTCCCAAGTCTACTTGGGTGCCCTTGGTGCTATGCAAATAATGTTGATCTATAGTTCAAACAGGGATATATTAGTTTTGAGAACAAGGAGGAAAGAGTTGTTATCCCTTTAATAGATGGGAAATCTGCACCCTATGTTGAACCTTTGAGTGAGGAATATCTGAATAGGATTTATGTACGTGTCATCTGGGACCCAGAAGTACTTGAGCCATCTAAAGAAGGAATCCTTCAGTGGGAATATGCGTAGTCTATTAGTGATACTATAAGTATTGCTTGTGATCATTGGGCTCATGGTACTTATGATATGGTTGGGTGTGAAGTAAGGAGCACATTTGCGTGAAAAATAAAACCTCATTGCAATAGAAGGATAGGTAAAAACCATGTACCTTGGTACACTGGAGAAGAAGACCCTATGGTATTCCTGTGCACCATGAAGGAATAGTAGAGCTTGAGACCAAGTTGAGAGAAGAAAGATGTTAGCATATACTTTACGTGGCACAATAGCATGTTGGTGGATGGTTCACAAGGATAATCTTATAGCTTGGAATGAAATCAAAGTTTCTCTAACTACTCGGTTCTTTAGGAGCAATGCACCCACTCAAATTTGCCCATATTATGGTAATCAACCCTGTTCAACACCACGTTCAAAGGCAGTGTGAGAGACTCTTCACAAAGGGCGGTGAAGCTTTACCACCATCACTATGGGTACACAAATTCTACTACACTTTACAAGGATGCGTGCGCGCTTGGTATGTGTATGCAGAGGTCCATTAGAGACCGGAAATTGGCAAGATTTGATTGTGGGAATGGTCTAGACATTTGACTACTTCTCTACTAAACCTCCAGTAAAGGAGGCATTAAGGGTTATAAAGCACTTAACTATGGGAGATAGTGCCAAGGCGGAAGAACTTATTGAGGAGTTATTTGGTGAGACAGACTCTAGAGTACGCTTTGATGATGAGGATGAGACAAATACAATGTTACTTAAGCGTGTTTCCTTTGTGAAAGAAAAACGAAAGATGATCTACGTAGTGTATGATGAAGAAGTAGAAAAATTGGATGTTGATCATTCCACGGGGATGTGCGAGGTTTTAGATAGTGCGAGATAAGAACATGCGCACATACTAGGAACCTATGAAGACAAAGAAATTAAATATTGGCATTGATGTTGAACTTAGGAGGTAATAATCGAGGATTATTGGTCCTGACTCAAGTGGTAAAAATTATTGAGTTCTATGATATCTTCAAGACTTATTTCCTCAGGGATACCATGAGTTAAAAGGTGTGCATGAATCATTAGGAGAGATGAAGATCAAGCTTAAGGAAGTTGCGCCCAATCAGAAAATACCTTGTCGGATGAAACAAAACCTCGTGTCAAGGTTAAGGAAGAAATTGACAAAATGTTGAAGTCGACATCATTAAGCCCTTTGAAGAATCACAGTGGGTTAGTCCCATGGTTATCAATATCAAGAAAAATGGTCGATTAGGATTTGTGTGGATTACAAAGAACTAAATGTTTCACGTGTGATTGACCCCTTTCCTACACCTTTCACAGAGGAGATATTACAAGGCATTACAGGTGTAAAATCTATTCTTTTATAGATAGATTCTCTCAGGGTATCATCAAGTTCAGATTGCACAGGAGGATCAAGAGAAAACCACTTTCACCACCGAGTGGGGAAGTTTTTCCTATACAAGTAATGCCCTTTGTCCTAAAAACATGCCTATTGTATTTTCACACATAGTTGTTCAAGCATTACAAAATTTTATTCACATTTTCTTACATGTTTACTTGGATGATTGGATAGTGTATGGACTTGTTAAGGATCATTGTGACAATTTGTGCTTAATGTTTAAATGATGTAGAAAATTGAGCATCTCGTTGAACATCGGGAAGTGTGTATTTGCTACACCTTTTAGCACTCTGTTGGGGCACATCATCTACAAGGAAGCTTAATTAGTGGATCTAGCTAAGGTTGCGATTATCGTCGATGCGGAAGAGCCTACCAATCAAAGTGAGGTACACGTATTTTTGGGTCACACTGGGTATTATAGAAAATTTATCAAAGGATATGCTAAAATTGCCACCCCCTTAAAGAGCTACTCAAAGGCAAAGGGACATTTTACTAGGGAGAACCACAACAATGTGCATTTGAGACATTAAAGGAGAGACTTACTACAAAGTGCCTATTCTACGCTTTCCCTCATGGAACCAACCTGTTTCATTTACATGTGGATGCTTCTCTAGCACAGCCATTGGCGTGGTGTTAGCTTAGCCTAGAGTATAGTAGAATTATACGACAACAAAGTGTGAGGCCTTGTCAATGATCTACGTGCTCCATAAATTCATACATTACTTTATTAGCAACACCTTTGTGTTTTATACTTGATCACATGGCATAAAATACTTGGTAAAAAGCCCATTTTACGAGGGGTGCATATGTCGATGGGTGCTCTTATTCTAGGAATTCGATTTCATAGTTGTGGTAAAACTAGGTAAAAGTAATTCTAGCCAAGACCATTTATCAAGGATTCAATCAGGGGAAGACACACAAACCATTGAAGATATAATGCCGGATAAATAGTTGTATAGGTTCAGCAACACACACCTTTGGAGTTGGAGGATATTGTTGTCTTTTTACGTCTTGGTATGGCACCAGAAGGAATGAAAACTTTAGAGAAGAAACGACTTGCAATTCGTGCGGCACCTTATATGTTGTTCAATGGTGACCTATACAAGTTAGGTCACAATGAAGTATTGTATTGGTGTGTACTAGAGCACGATTGCATGGATATCATGGAAAAGGCTCATGGTGGTATTACAGGTGAACACTATGTAGGTGACGCCATTTTGCGTAAGATTCTACTCACCGGATTATGGTGGAAGACCCTATATAAGGATTGTAAGGCATGTGACCACTATCAACACGTTGGTAAACCTAGGTAAAGAGATGAAATGCCCTTAAGACCTATTCATAGTGCAAATCCATTTGATAAATGGGCTATAGAATTTGTGGGACCTATTTCACCCACCACGCATAAAACTAAATCACACTACATCATCACTTACACAAATTATCTTACAAGGTAGGCGGAAGCAACACCTACCAAGGATTGTCATGCAGTAGCTACAAGTAACCCGGTTCTTATGGGAAAATGTTCTTACACCGTATGGATGCCTACCGAGTTTGACCAAAGATAAGGGCACACACTTTTGAATGAGTCAATCGAATTCTATTGAATGAGTTCATGATTGCACACCACAAGACTACCCCTATCATCCTTAGGCAAATGGGACTACTGAGGCCTTCAACAAAATTTTGAGCTAGACATTGACAAAAAATTGTGATGTTGGAAGGAAATATTGGGATGATAAAGTTTATGTCATTCTTTGGGCGTATAGAACAACATACAAGCGGTTGAACAAGGCCACACCCTTTCAATTGGTGTTTAGCGTAGAAGTAGTTCTTCTACTAGAATTCATGCTACCTTCTTTGTGTATTACGTGTGTTGGAGGTCTATCTAATGAGCAAGCATTATAAGAAAGGATTGATAGATTGATCTAATTGAATGAGAGGCGAACCATAGCACGTTGGAGTCAAAAGTAGGAAAAATCCGGTAGAAGGCATGGCATGATCGACACATCATGGATAAAAAGCTTGAAATTGGTTATTCTTTATGATTATAAGTTTATGCATTGGTTGGGACCATATGTTATCACTCACATACTTGAATCAGCGCTTATTAGTTAGAGGCACTTGATGGAATATGGTTACTGGTTACTTCAACAGAGTAGGTTGAAGCCCTACTATAAATAAGGCTTCTTGGTGTTTGTAATAAGGTAGTGTTTCCATTTAGAGTAGGTTTTCATTTCTGTATTTCCTTTAATGTATTTCCTTCTTTATCATTATGCTTTGTTAATTTACTTTGGTGTTTTGTATAATAAGCACATTTGCACGCTATAAGCTAATTACTCTTTGAAGAATTTTTATGCACAAAGGACTGCATATACCATTGGTGTGGGGTGGTGGTTGTTATTTCAGAATCGGGTACACATGTGAACAAACTATTACAGTGTTAATCAAGTGTGGAGAGGAGTTGTTATTTGACCATAGATGGAGATCGGTGAGGGAATAGTATAACACGAGGTAAGCGGTGACTGTGGAGACTACCAAGGGAAGGCACAGTGGCAAGGTACTCAGTGCATGATAGCGCATTGAAGAGAAGTCTATAGCCAAAAGGTAGGAAGGTGTACTTGAAGGTTATAGCTGGGGTACGAAGATGTACCACACAAATATTGTGAAAATGGTCAATTAATGAGAGGATTGTTGGTAGGTGGAGGAGAAATAAATGCACTAAATTTTTGAAAATCTACATAAGGACTTTATGTGGGTTCATTTTTACCATTGGAATCACAAGTATTTGATTGAGATAAGTGCAAAAAGCTTAGTGAATTGTGTTGAGGTGCGGAGAGTTGGGAAACTAGACGTGGAGAGAAGACTATTATGTGAAGAGGTTTACATCCCCATTAGTGAAGGGTTTGAGCAAAGCGAAGTGTTGAGAAGGATCTAGGGCACATTATTTCAAATTAGGGCATACGGATTTGAGCTAGGGTTTGAGTTCGTTTCTACTACGGAAGACATAAGGTGGAATTATCAAATAGCACCAAAGAAAGCACTGCCATGCAGGCACTAAAGGAAAGAAGAAAGTAGAAGTAGAAGTTGAAATTGCTCCCAAGAGTAATTTCTCATAAATACATGATCTCTGGAAGGTGTGATAATTAGACAAGAATGGGATTCCCACATCCACATGTGCAAGATAAGTGACTATAATCACCGCACATCTGACAACAAGAAATAATTGGACGCATTATTGAGTACAAAGACCATCAAGCGCCTTGTGGAAGACATGTCGATATATGATGACGCTGGAGAAAAATTGTTAAAGTAGGTAGGATTCTATCAATTGTATGATCTCCCATATTTTGGAAAGAATGAACCTTTATACCAATGGCTAATGAGCAGAGTCCATGAGTACTTCTTCTATTTTTTCTGGACGAAGGGTTAGAATCACAAAGCCCTTGATTTCGACAATCGACAAGATTAAAGGGCACGGGGTGAACTGGATAGTGACTTGACCGATAAAGTAGCAATCATGGATACACTTTGAAGGAGTTAGCATATACAAAGGGTCCACGTGGAATGGACATTAATAAATTGAAGAAGTACCTAGTGGTAAAGACAGCTTACACATCTAGTGACTAAGTTAAATGATCAAGAAAGATGGTAGCTAGTGAATACCATGTGGCTACATATCACGAGGAAAATGTCTTAGGGAGTAGTCTATAACATAGTAGGCTACATTACGAAACCATTATTGAGGAAGTGTGCATATGTGAAAAGATTACTTTTGGTGCTATATTACTTTCTCTAGTATTTATGGAAATTGGAGTTCTGCGGGCCAAAGAACATGATCTCGGGAGTATCCCATGAAAAAAGTCCTCTTGAGAAAGATTTGATAAGTATTTATGTGAAGGGTCAATAAGTGGGCCATTCAAATAGAGGTCGGAGATGTGGTACAATCAACTCCGAGTGGAATTTGAAGAGGAGTGACACATCCCAAAGAGCTACCTTCGGTAGTTGGCAAGGCATTACGGTTCGTGGTATACCAAAGACTTCAAATCACGTTGTTTGCTTTTGAGGGATGGAACATGGGCCCATGGTGCAAAATGTCATATACCTTCATGGTGAGTGCTTAATCCTAATCTAAACTTTACCAAGGAGACAGGATAGAAGGAATATAGAAATTAAAACAAAGCTAAACTACGAGGTGATGCACCAAAGGAATGATGAACACTTATTTTGCTAATAGACACAAACCAACAAAATGCATACAATAAACAAGCACAGATAGCCAAATATATAATGGGAGACCAGATGAAAGCAAAAGAGACAAGAGAGGATCTAAAATCGATCACATACATGTGTTTTATTGCTCTGTAGATTGATACAATCCATTACAAAGTAGCCAAGAGGTAGAAACGTAATGCAATTTTTGATGGAAGGCTTGAACCCCACAAATCCCTTTGCTAAGAGGAGAAGGGAGCCTATAAAACAAAGAATGTCCAACCCTTTACAATGAATCCTACCCCGTATTTATAGATTCAACCTGAAAAGAAGAAAGAGAGAGAAGTGGGAAAAGTAGGTTGAAGCTCAACCACCGTTATTAATGCCTCTGATGAAATCTCTCCCCAAATCCATCTTTACTACATCAATCCTTGGTTTGGCACCTTGAAGGAAGAGGAAATGGTGAAACAGATCAAATCTGATCTAGTTGTTGAGGCAAGAAGATCCTGCATTGAAATCCTGAAGATGTTTCCTCTATTTTCTTCACCTAACCTCCTCAAAATTAAAGTTTCAGACCTCCATGGCATGGGTGAGGCCGAGATCTTTCCAACGGCATCAGATTTGCAATATTTCGAGCCCTGAGTCAAAAGATATGCCCCTTCAAAGTTTGTATCGGGTCCATACAGGAGGGCGGGAAAACAACTTGAAAAATGGGTCCCCTTTTGATATGGGACACATGGCAGCCAAATTGGAACAAAAATCGGGCCTACGGGTCCATAATTTATCTTTTTCCCTTTCCTCCGATTCCCACTTGGCTTTGACTTGGGCCCAAATGCTGACTTTTTCCTTGGGTGGAGTTGTGGGCCATTTTGTAACTTTTACCCCTTTTGATAACAAGGGGCAAAAGAACCAACTTTTTCCCCGATGGTCCACTTTCCCTTGGGACACGCGGCAGTCTAGCACTCATTTAGAAACCTTTTCTCTATTTACCCCTTGAATCAATGCCATACTGACACTTGGCATTCTCCGCTTACACCTTTATACTTAGCCAATTTTGAAGCCTTTTTATGTCCACCTTTTGACTTTGTTTCCTCTATGTGGGGATCGTGGTTGATCCAATATTTTTGGCATGGGGGAAAAATATGGATAACAATTTGGTGACTCACGGGGTATCTACCTGCTAGATGAAAAGACCAATTGCCTTGTCATATCCATTGGGCATGGAGTTGAGAAAGATGATCTGATATTGATTCTTCCTCTGATTCATGAGCCCGATTTGCACTCTCAATTTTCATAAGAAATCTCGAAATGAAGGTTTCTGAGAGTAGAAAATTGTTTTAACCTCAGGGTCATCTGTCTTTCCAAATGGACTACATAAGAGCCACAAAACAACACCACACTATATACAAAATTTGAAATCATACATGCTCCAAATGGAACATGCAGAGCATGCAAAGCACTTAGGAGAAAAGCAATCTACACTACAACAAGACAATGTGCATAAGCACTTAGAGGAAAGAGAAAACTAAACTAATATGTACAGGGTGAGAACTCCCCTTTTAGTAGCAGTGTTTAAGATAGATCCCATTTACTGGAATCTGCAACTCTTCACCCTCCAATGTAGACAATTGGAAAGCATTGCTACTTTTTCATCTTGTGATCATATAGGGGCCACTCCAGATGGCATCAAATTTGGAATGCCTTCCTAGTTTTGCTCGATCTGCATCCCATTTCAAAACCAGGTCTCCTTCCTGGAAGGTCCTTGCTTTTGTCTTCTTGTCAAAGCATTTCTTGATTGAAGCTTGATTCTTCTCTATTGCTTGGAGAGCATGCTCTCTGGTTTCTTCTAATTCTATCAGCTCCATACCTAGCCTCCATTGGTCCAAATTCAGACATCTCTAGTTGCTTCACGAGCTCCAATGCTGGCAACTCAAGTGATATAGGCAACACTTGCCTCTTTCCCATAGACAAGCTTGAATGGAGAGCTACTGTAGATCTCTTGGGCATTATTCTATCATCCCATAAGGCCATTTTGAGCTTTGTGTGCCAGGTCCTCTGATTCTCATCAAGAGTTCTTCTGATGATCTTTAGCAGTTTTTGTTTGTGGACTCAACCTAGCCATTACCTTGAGGGTAATAGTTTGATGAAGTACTCAAATAAGTCCCATTCTTAACAGCCCATCCTGTGATCTTGGAACCTATGAATGCTAATGCATTGTCTGATATGATGGTGGTTGGCACTCCAAATCTGGTCACTATCCCTTCATAGAAATCCAGGATACTAGACTCATTTGCTTCCTTGAGTGCCACTTGCCTCGGTCCATTTGGTAAAATAATTTGTCACTATCAGGATCCATTTGTGACCTTGGCTTGAGTTTGGATTGATGACTCCAATGAAGTCCAATCCCCATTGCATGAAAGGTTGGTCGACTGAGATTGGGTGCAATGGAAGTGTTGCTTAGCCTTTCCTTGCCTTTGAAGAATGCACAATTCTTGCACCTTTTGATCCATGTGTAGCAGTCACTAAACACTCTTGGGCCAATAATATCCTACTTTCATGATTTTGAGTGTTGTCACTCTTGGAGAAAAATGGCCTCCAGCTTTCTTAACATGGAATTCTTGTAGCACTCTCTCCACCTGATCTGTCTCAATGCATCTCAACAGAATGCCATTGATGTCTCTTTTGAACAAGACACCATCGATAAGAACATATGGGATGGCATGTAACCTGAAATGTCTCCTTTTTTCTTTACTCATCCCATGAGGACACATGCCTATTTGAAGGAAGTGCACCATGTCTTGGGTCCAACAAGGAGTAGGTACATCATCTCTCCCTTCTTCTTGATCATCTTGTAGAACAAGAACAACCTCCTTTTCACTTTATCTGTTTTTCATCTTGTTGACCTGAGGCTAGTTGTTCACACAACCCCTTCCCATGGACCAGCTTGGTGACCTTGATCTCAATGTCATATTCCATGACATGGGTGATCCATCCTGCACGCTTTTCATTCAGGTCCTTGCTGAGAAGGAATTCTTTAACTCCCGCATGGGAGACCAATAGTTGGATTTTGTTGTTTGAAACCAAATGCTTAAACTTCTTCAATCCTCTTATTACCACTAGGACCTACTTCTCAATGAAGGAGTACCTCACCTCATAATCTTCCAGACTCTGGCTGAAGAAAGCAATTGGTTGTTCTGTACTTTCTTTGTTCTGCTGCACCAAGATTGCAGAAATTGTGTCACTGCCACCAAAGGCATACAATATGAAGTCTTTGGAAAAATTTGGGTTCACAAGAGTTGGGGCTTGTGATATGGCTTCTTTGATAGCCTCAAAACTTGCTTTTCCTTCATTTCCCACCTAATGTTAAGCTCTTCTTCAACATCAATGTTATTGGCTTAACAAGGGCAAAAAAGTTTGGAACAAACCTGCGGAGACAAAATTGATTTTTCCCAAGAAGCTTTGAAGAGCCTTCTTGTGACTTGGCAATGGCAATGCTCTTATTGCTTGAACTCTTTCTGGTCAATTGCCAATCCTTCCTTTGATACAATATGGCCTAGAATCTTACCTTCATGGGCCAAGAATATGCATTTTTAGGGTTCAATGATACCCCAAAACTCTGCATCTTTGAAACACCTGCCTTAGGTGGAAAAGGTGGTCTGCTGCATTTTTGGAAAACACCGTGATGTCATCCAGATAGATCAACACTATTTTGTTGATTAGCCCTTTGAATGCCATATCCATTTCCCTTTGAAAAGTGGCTCCAACATTGGATAATCCAAATGGCATTTTTTGTATGCATAGGTGCCCCATTTGGTGGTGAAAGTTGTTTTGAATTGATCATCTTCTTTCACCATGATCTGTTGTACCCTGAGTAGCCATCTAGGAGGGAGAACCTTTCTAACCCAGACACTACTTGCAAGATCTGCTCCATTGAAGGGAGTGGGTAGTGGTCTTTGAGGGAGGCTCTGTTCAAATCCTTAAAGTCAACACACAACCTGATTTCTCCATTTTCTTCTGACTGGGACCAGATTTGCAAACCCAACTTGAGTGTTTGATTGGAAATATGATGCTTGCCTCTATCAGCTTGTTCAACTCCTTCTTCATCAGAGGCTCTATATGTGGGTTGACTGGTCTCTGCTTTACTGATGGGCTGAGCAGCTGGATCTAGTTCGATTGTGTGTTGTGCTAGCTTTGGATTGAACCCTCTTAGGTCTTCATAACTCCAAGAAAACACATCAGGAAATTCTTGGCAAAGTTGTATGAATTCATACCTTTCTTGCTTGGTGGCCACTTTGCCAATTTGAAGTGTTTTGTCTTCTCCAACTGGGATTGACTCTGAATCTTCTCCTTTGATCTGCATGTTAGCCTTCTCTTTTCTGAACTGATCATTAGGATTGAAAATAGATTCCAGTGTCACTAAGCCTTTGGGAAGCTTGTTTGTATGTAGTTGTACTATCTGATTCCCATCTTTGCTTGCTCTAGTCTACTTCTGGTTTATAGCTAAGAATTCAGCTTCTTCTTGTAGAAAAATTAATGATCTATTGATCATTCTCAAACACTTGCCAACATGTATTATTATCTGGCACTTTGCTTGGCCTCACAACCACATGGATATGTGGTTGTTCTCTCTCTCTTGATGTTGTCAACCACATCAAATGTTGCCCCATTGCTTGCATGTAAGTCAGTCTATCAACAGCTTCTTCATTCTCCTTCCTAGGTATGGACACAATACTTGAAGGCCTCAAAATCCTCCATGAGATCCCATACCCTACTCTTGTAGTTCTTGAGCAGGTCATTTTTGACAACATTAAGTCCTCTGACTTGATTGGAAACTAGCTCACTATCACCAAATACTTGCAAGTTCTTGATTCCCAGCTTCCTTGCCCAATGAAGACCTTGGACTAAAGCCTCATATTCAACGAGTGTTATTTGAGCAAGAAAACTAGAATCTAAAGGCTGAATAATATCTCATACCTCTGGGGGACACAATCATGGCTCCTCCTCCAGCTCCTTGTCTACTCCTTGAGCCATCAAAGAACAATTGCCATACCTCATTGTCATCCTTGTATTCTAGCTTGATTAGGTCAGGAAGAGGATGATTCTCTTCATGTAGATAGTAGACACCTAGTTCAGATTCCTCCATCTCCTTATAGGGGTCAAAAGCATGTTTTTGTTGGCCCACTCATCTAGGGTCAAGTCTGGGATACATCCCACCTTGGTATCTATTTCATTAGTGTTTAGGAGGTCTTCTTGATCAAAAGCTGAGTAGTTGGCATTGATTGGGCTAGGCACATAGGATTCAATATGATAATCAGCAATAGGTTCAGATCTGATTGTGGCCTTCACCCCATACCTTGTCCTAAAGAGCATATGTGACCAATCAGCAGATAGGTAGCCTCCAATTTTGGCAGTGAAGTCTCTGGACAAACACAAAGCAAAATGTGGTGGCAAGTCTATGATTGACACATTTTTTGCAAAATAGTCACATTAGGGCAAAGCATGTAGAGTGAGACTCAGATCCTTGATGATTCCCACAGTAGTCACTTGTTGTCCCATCTAATTGGACTACTCCTCTAGAGATGACCTCATATTGGAGACCCAACTAATCAGCTATTTGTTTGGGCATCACAGAACTACTAGCCCCAGAATCAATCATACAATTGTGCACCAATTTGTCTCCAATAATCAATGAGACATAGAAGGGAGGAGGTCTCGGTTTTTACCTTGTTGTTCTCCATGGTTTCTCCCTGGTTGAACTACATTAGCAAGCACTCTCTCTTGTTGGTTAGGGGGTGATTTGAACTTGACCAATTCTACATGGTAGTCTGCAATAGATCCCTCTACCCTGGAATGGCCAGTGACTCCCATAGTGAAATGTTCACACTTTTCCTTTTCATCTACTCAATAATATTGAATGAGCTATCTTTTTTGCCCCTTCCCAGACACATTTCTTTCTTGCACATGGGTTGTTACAACCGGTGCTTGACTGGGTTTGGAAGGTGGTCTGGATTGGTTCAGCATGTTGGGAGTTGCACTTGGAACACCAGGACCTTGTGGAGTGATGGAAGGTTGAGGGTCACTTGAGTTCAGTGGTTGGCCCTCTCCAATACTTCTCTTTTTGGACCGTGTATTGGCAGCTACACTTTGAGAAGGGGATTGATTCATCCCACAGAAGTCTTTAGCCTACCAATTTACTAGCATAGTCTCATTTGGGGGTCCACCTTGTTGAGCTCCTTTGTTGTTGATCTTCCTCTTGGCTAGGTTCTTGTGGCACCATACTTGGTTTGCACCATCAAGGCCTGATTTAGAGCACCATTAAAGCACGTTGATTGGTTATGTGGCTGATCGCATGGAAAACACCAATCATATTCATGTGCCATATTGTTTTGTGTTGGGACCAATGCTCTTGATGTTGAAGTTGTGTTAGGATCATACGGCCTAAAAGGTCTAGCAGCTTGGGGTTGTCCTTGGTTCTAGCTCTGATTCACAGTCTGAGGTGGTGGCCTATTGTGTTGATACTTGGGGTCTAGCTTGATATTGAGCCTGGGGTTGGTATGGCCTGGAACTCTGAGCTTGTTGTCTTTTGATGGTCACTAGCTCATTCCCAAAGTTCTGAAGTTGCTTCATCACTTCCTAAAGCTCTTTAGAGGTATTAGATGATGAAGTGGAAGCTTCAACTGAGCTTTGACTCTGGGGGGGTATAGGAGCTAATGTAGGTGCTTGGCTAGTATCTGGGCTTCCTAACTCAGGGTACAGAGGCATGGATGGCCTAGGAGTGATTTTTCCAGCTTGAATCAAATGGTTCTCAGCCCCTATGGAGAGGCTATAGGCTGCAGGTAATGTAGTGCCCCCATTGACTGAATCATCAGAGAAATATCAAAATTTAAAGCCCTAAGAAAGTATAAGAAGGCACCTTCATTAGTGGGCTTTACTGCTGTTGGAATCCTATCCCAGGTCCTTGGAATCTGAGGTTGAAGTCTTGTCAGCTGCTCATTTGGGGCTCTCTTGATTGTTGTTAGTTGCTCCAACAAAGACAAGTTATCACCTTTTTCCCCAAACTGATTGTGAAGAGCCATGCACAACTTGGTTCCAGTTCTGGATAGAGCCTGCTTCAAGACTCCTGAACCATTGTGAAGCTTTCCCTTTGAATGAAGAGGTGAGCAACTTGACTATAATGTCCATCTCATGGATCTCATGGATTGTACAGACATTTGCAATATCTTGGACATGGTCACCAGAAGTTTGATTTTCCCTAGTGAAATATGGGATGCTCTTTAATGCTGCAATCGGAACTAGGTTTTGTGCATTCAAGGTGAGTGGACTACTGCCGGTGAAGTTGACATATGGATTTGGTTGTGCCATTCTGATTGGCCTAAGAATCCTTGCAGACTGAAAGAAAGGCCTTGCAGGTGGAGGTGTTGACAAGGTTCTGCTTGGTGGAGATGGAGACCTCTAAACTCTTCTTCCTCTCCTTTCTCTTCTAGGGATAGATGCAAGTATTCAAATATACCTTCTTTCCTTGCTCTAGACCGGGTTTTTCTCATGAATCTCCCAAGCTTGGGCTGTTGAAACCAGTAGATTTGTTTCTTTTGGAGTCACCAGATGTACAATTTTAAGGCTTCTTAAAATCCATAAATCACAAAAGTGTACATCAATCCCTACTTTGTAATAAGATGGAGACTTAGTCCCATCGGGTGTGCCAAAACTATTAGTGTGAAAATCACAACACACCCCCAAATGAGCTCTAAAAGATCTACTTTTCTAAGGCAGACTCATTTGGTGTGATTGCATAACATTGAACTTTCCCCAAGGTGTGGGACCTTGCAAAATGGGAAAGCTCTCCAGATTGAAGGTTGGTTCCTTATTCCTCTATTTAGGTGCATACGTAGAAACTTGCAGAGGATCTGTTCTTAATCCTAATCTAAAATTTACCAAGGAGACAGGGATAGAAGGAATACAAAAATTAAAACAAAGCTAAACTACGAGGTGATGCACCAAAGGAATGATGAACACTTATTTTGCTAATAGACACAAACCAACAAAATGCATACAATAAACAAGCACAGATAGCCAGATATATAATGGGAGACCAGATGAAAGCAAAAGAGACAAGAGAGGATCTAAAATCGATCACATACGTGTTTTATTGCTCTGTAGATTGATACAGTCCATTACAAAGTAGCCAAGAGGTAGAAACATAATGCAATTTTTGATGGAAGGCCTAAACCCCACAAATCCCTTTGCTAAGAGGAGAAGGGAGCCTACAAAAAAAAGAATGTCCAACCCTTTACAATGAATCCTACCCCCATATTTATAGATTCAACCTGAAAGAAGAAGAGAGAGAGAGTGGGAAAAGCAGGTTGAAGCTCAACCACTGTTGTTAATGCCTCTGATGAAATCTCTCCCCAAATCCATCTTTACTTTGCATCAATCCTTGGTTTGGCACCTTGAAGGAAGAGGAAATGGTGAAAACAGATCAAATCTGATCTGGTTGTTGAGGCAAGAAGATCCTGCATTGAAATCCCAAAGATGTTTCCTCCATTTTCTTCACCTAACCTCCTCAAAATTAAAGTTTTAGACCTCCATGGCATGGGTGAGGCCGAGATCTTTCCAACGACATCATATTTGCAATATTTCGAGCCTTGAGTCAAAAGATATGCCCCTTCAAGTTTGTATCGGGTCCGTATAGGAGGGCGGGAAAACAACTTGAAAAATGGGTCCCCTTTTGATATGGGACATGTGGCAGCCAAATTGGAACAAAAATCGGGCCTACGGGTCCACAATTTATCTTTTCCCTTTCCTCTATTCCCGCTTGGCTTTGACTCGGGCCCAAATGCTAACTTTTTCCTTGGGCGGAGTAACCAGAACCCAAGGCATGGGAACTCCAAAGCCCATATGGAGATCACCATGACTCTCTCCCCAGAAAGGGACAAATGAGAAGAGAAGGAGAAAGCTAAAGTTGAATGAGGAGGCAAAGGAGTCTCACGTAAAGCACACACCTGCACCCCCGTATAACCAAAATATGTGGAGGAACCGAAGGATGAGGATATGAAGCATGAAGAAGAGGAAGTAAAGGAGGTAGAGGAAAAAAAACATGATATTGCTCAAAACATCGAAGATCCAACTCCAAATCTTGGTGCTCAAATTCCTAAGGGGCCAAGAACAAAGAGAGCAAGTGGGGAGTATGTTGCACCAAGTATGGGCTATGTTGAGGACACAAGTAAAATTTTCATGCCCGATTCTAGAATACGGTGGGGCCTTAAAGGATTGTATGGGTGGGAGTTGATGGACCCAGCACATGGCTACTACATACGCAAGGAAACAGCTTGTCCTTGTTCATGCAAACTCACATGGATGAGCCTGATTTTGATGCATGTGAAGAGTCCTGTGTGTCAAGGAGAATGAAAAAGGCACCACAAAATAGGCACATAACTATAAAGCCCATTATTATGTCTGATGAATAGGTAAGCAATGCCTTAGTTAAGGTATCTACAAAAGTGGCAAGGAGGAACATAGATAAGGTTGCCACTATTAGAGTGCTACGAGAAGATAACAAGTCCAAAGTCAGAAATAGCACATCTACAAGGAGAAAAGGACTTGGAGCAGAAAAATAATGAAGCCTTCATCAGTATGGTAGAAGAAATTAGTGACCATGTCCTGAAAGCAAGGTTGCACTTGGAATCTAAGGTACCTGAAATGTTTCCTTCAACTATGCACTATGTGTGTACCTTAGTAGATTTGGTGCTTGAGGATGGACCAATTCGCATGCCAACACCAAAGGACCCTGAATAGGAAGTAGAGAGAGCAAGGGCCTCAGTGGTTAGAAAGATTTCATCTTACGAGGCATTGCTCCAAACTTTGTAGGAAGAACTGAAGAAAGCAGACCAAGCATTGAACATTTGTGCAGCTCTAGAATTAGTAATTAGGACAAGGATTATATTAGAAGATAATGAAGTCCTGAAAGCGATGAAGGATGAGACTTTAGGGCGCGCAGAGAGATTAGCACTAGTAAAGAAAAAGCACGAAGCCCTTACAAAGACACAAAACCCTTAAAAGGAGAGGTTGGATGAGATTGGGCAGCTTATAGTGCAAAAGATGGATCTTCTGGAAGGAAGGATGTCAGCAATGGCCAACATTATCTTAGTACTACAGAATGAAAAGGGAGAAATGACCCAGGATGAGTTGGAGGGCATCGTTGCAGATGTCCCAGAGAAGACAAGGAATGCATTGGATGATTGGCAAGATTTAGAAGCTAAAATTAAGGAAGAATATCCAGAGTTGATTCTCTTAGTGGAAGAGGAGGGTGTTGAAGAGTAAAATCTATTCTTTGTACAACAATTAATTCTTTATATTCTTCCATTCTTATTCTTTATTTATTAAAGCATCAGGAGGCAACCATTTCCATGGCGATAATGCAGTTTAGTGTGGGGTAATGTTGAGTAGATGAAGTATGACACTAAGGAGAAGGTGCAAAGAAGATTCACCCACGGGAGCAAGGCACATTCAAAGGCGTGGAAGGATAGGAAAGGAAACGCACGTAATAGACAAGGACGATTCGAGGACTTAGCCATTTTCATGACTACATGCTATTTTTGGAGATACGTGTAGAGCACGAACGGGATGGAGACTTACACAACATGTAATTGTTATTTTGGGATAAACATCTACTAAGTGCCATGTATGAGTTTGGGCTAATAATAGGATTACTACTACCAATTAATTGTAGGAGGTTTGTTAACAATACACTTGCATGTGTGTCTATTATTGTAAAGGCGCATGGCTATTCTCAACATGCGACCTATTTTGGGAAGTATGTAAGCGATGAAGGGCAAGTCCCTGCCCTTACAAATATGTATTGGACTATGTGGTTAGTGTGGTTCATGTTTGGTGAGAGGATGACTCTGTGTATGAGATTTATACCATCGATCTATTACGCGCATAAACCTGTGGTAATCATATATGATGTAAGGGGCTTCGTATGTACGGTGTTTAATACAATGGAGTTTATTGGCTTAATTAAGATGTTAGACATCACTATAACTGGTTATTGTATGGTTGATTTCATTATGGTTATCATTTAATTCATCATTCTTTAAGATCTAGATCTAGAATATGCTTTGTAGAATGGTTATGCTATTTATGGATCTGCATGCTTTATATCTTCATCACGTTAACATCTTGCACAAGCAACTCTAAAGAGGGGCACTGGCATATCTTTGCACGCTTCGGTTGAGCATTCAACTCAGCCGAGGATGTCTTTAGGGTGCACAGGATAGTTGAGGTAGATTCTAGGTTGCATCAACATTGGATAAACACACATTTACTTTACATGTTGTCTGTCACATTCCCTTTAACCTAAATGGACATATGGGGATATGTGCCCCTGCTAAGGTCGGAGTATCGGAGTGTCTTTGAGAGGTTATGATCCTCTATGAGGCCACTTCATATGCTAAAATTTGGGCGTTAGGACTGCGCTTTGGCAAGGTCATTAAGTTTCTTATCACCTCGATTTTTAATCTTTATTACTTATTTTATTGATACTTCATTATTTTTTATCTCGTTCATTGAATTGATGAAAACAAGAAGCACCATTTCCGTGCCTCTTGTGGGTGTTACTCTCACAACACCGCACTTGCATAGAGATGAAGAATACAACAGAAGTCGATTTATCGTTAATGTATTGCATTACAGCAACCACATCCGAGAAAAACCAAGGATTGTTGCAATGCTCAAGGAGCACCTTTGGCTACCAAAGAAATGTTTTAAGTACCTTTCAAAATTTCGCACAATCGGTTCTTTATCAAGAGGGTTTGGTCTCGCCTATGACACAACTGTTGATGCACAAAAATGTGAGCCTCCTCAAAAATTGAAGAAGATGGGTGTGTTTGTTGACAAGGAAAAAAAGGGATATACAAAAAAAACACCCCAAAAATCCCTAATGCTTACAAAACAAAATTTTAGAAAAAAATGATGTTTAGCTTTGTATATGTTCTTTTTTGGCTTCCTTAATATCTTGTCTAAGTGACTTGTTATTATTATTGCTCCGCTATTTTGTGATAAAGTGGTTTATGTGAATACAAAATATGTTTCCTTTTAGCTTTAATTGATAGAGTGGCTATTTTTAATGTGTCGTGCCTATTTATTAGATATAAGTGTTTTTGGTCTAAGACACGCGACAACCTATATTCTCGATTTTTTTCATTAATACAATTATGTTTTCAAACAAATAAATTAATATGTATCAACTCTCTTAATTTTATTTACAATTTCTTAAATAAATTATGATACATATAATAAATCTGTATACATAAAGAATATGTTTTTGTTTTTATTTTCATTTAACTATAATATAGTAATTAATTATAAAAGTATGTTTTTCCTAAGGCTATAATTATTGGGTCTTCCATCAAATCACGGTCATAGAGGACACCAAAATCAAGCGAGGATTGGTACTCCATATTGTGATTGTGTTTGATTAAGTTCTAATATATATTCACACATTTGTGTGATTAAATCAATAACTCGATTAATACACTCCTCTTCCTGCTCACTTTCTTCAGTAAGGATAAAGCCCTTCTCTATTTCTAGAGCACATGCTTCCCTCGACACTTCTTGGTTCGTTTAAAGTTTAATTTCTCTGCAATGCTTTTTATTTTGGAATGACAAACTAAATATTTCTCTCTTAGATCTCTTAGTGCATTTTCAATATCGTTTGTTCTCTCATGAAAAGTGCATCTACCTCTTCACAACTCCTTAATGCACCTTTCAACCTAGGCCATAATTAATAATAAAAAAGTCTATTCTTGAATCTCATTTGTGCATGAAAATTGATGGCCTAAAGGCTTAAAATATTAGAAAATAAAATATCAAATTGAAACGAAGACTTCAAATTTTAAACTACACTCTAAAGGAAAATATTAATAGAAGTAGACAATGCTAAGACTAGTGTTATTCATATTACCGATTTTAATGACTTATTCGAAATATCAAATGAAACTAGATGTGATGCACTCAAGACTTGACTGATGTCTAATGAAATTTCTTCAAGATTTTCTATACTTTGGGTCAAGTATTGCTTGTGAAAGACAACATGAATTTATTTAAAACATATACAGTTGTCTTTTATTAAACCCCTTCCCTTTTAGGATGATGTAATATACATAACAACCTTTGAAAATGAATTACTAGCACATTTTCTCATTAAATGATAGAAATGTTCCATAGGAAATTGAACATATGATCATGTCTAACATGCACAGAGTTCAATATCCTTCACTATGGTTTTGCTTTAGATTAATTGAAGATTTTAGAAATCATAGTTAGACCCAAATGACAAGTGGAGGGATGGGGGTGCCCTTACAATGGTGTTGGACATATGAAACTACAAACTTTAGGTGCCTAAAGCACCAAGCACAAACAAAAAATAAGAAAGAAACTACACAAATAAAAACGAAAGTGGGATTACGAGGAAATTATAAAACCCAACAACACAAAGAAACTAAAATAATACATAGCATTAAGAAAATCATGTCGTGATATACGAGCAGAAATCCTAATCTTTTCCAATACTAGAAAGAGGATATACTTATATGCTCAAGTATTTGACCTTAGAAAGCCAAAAATTAAACTCCTATGGTCAAGTGCCTACAAAGTAAAAGAGGGTCTATAGTCATCAAGTAGATCACCTATAAATATAGAGTTACATATAAAGAGAGATAACATTGTTATGACACCGCCATCAACAATTACAATAGAATGGCCTCAAGTTTAGTGGGAAGAGTTTGAAACCACATTGTACTAATGAATCTGTGGCCCCAAATTTTATCAAATTCCTACTCCGGTCTCCACTTCTTATGGACTATTATGTTAGAGTGAATGCATATGCACTCCATTTATGTACATTTCTTTAGACATAAGGAGTACAGGAGGAAATCATTTCTAATTGGGAGGGTTTACAAAACAATTATCAACCTTGGCATGTCGTTTAGGTTTCTACAACTCCATACTCATCTTCCAATGAGGATTCAGAAAATGAAGATGATATGATGGCCAATGTTGCTCTATTGCATGAATGGGATATTTTATCCCCACTCCATCCTACTGAGATCACATGTCCATGTCCCTTGCTAGCATTAAAATGTTGGGCCACCGAGACATTGATAAACATCACAATTGGTCGAAAATATTTTATTGAAGTATGCAATGGTTTTGTCACAATCCCTTTCAATTTAATTTATTTTTGTAATTAAAAAAAACACCACCTTTTAAATACCATTGCAGTAGCTCAATAATCTATAAACGTGACCTTCTATAAAATTTAAAAATAATAAGTCACAGCATTAGATTTATGAGGGTTTCCCAAAAACTGGACACTTTTATACCATGGACGGTCGCATCTTTGTATGAGCTTCTCTCTTCTTCAACAACATCCCAGGTCCCCAAGAGGGCTTTCAACTACATTTCTAATGTATCAATTATTTTCTGGACATACAACCATACTGACCAAAAAACTAAGAGTACCTAATATATCAATTATTCTTCGACATACATGTCAAATATCTTCCTAATTCCTAACCTTCTCAAACCAAACTTCCTAACTTTATAGTGGAAACAATTATTTTAGCATTCTTTCTCTATTGGATATTTGTAATGTTTACGCTAATGTGTGGATGAGACCAAAATTTTTATTGTCCTTATCTTCCATTTCAAGTTAATGTCAATATTGTAGTTATATTGTCTCTCTTTTTAGTTTAAAAAGAAATGATTTTCCTATTTTCGATGTTGCATTTCATGAACGCATTTCCAGTCTCCTTTGTTTTGTTTCCAGTAGTTGTTGCGTGGTTGAAGCTATAGCTAGATTTCTAGGTTTTTATCTTTCACCTCTTGGACACTTAAGGCGACACTAAACTTTGTGGATTTGTGCCTAGCTTTGTAGTGTTTGTTAAGGGCAAGAGATATTTTGACATGATGAAAAAAACTTGATAGAAGGAGGAATTCTAAAAATCGTTGAAGGATCGCCCCATGTAGATTTGACCATGCAACTATTGAACGTTCCCCACTCCGCTTGGCATTAAACTCTACAAGTCACATCGTGTTGACTTGTTCATGGAGAACATATTCAACCCACCTTGCTTCCCTCAAAATTTTTAATTGGTGTCCAAGACAACATATTGCAAGAAGGCTCCATTGTCCTTCTCTCGGAAATATGCTTTTAGGATGTTTAATAATGAGTTATAAGTCACATCTTTGCTTTTGTTCATGTTGTGACTTTTTTTGTAGGATTGTGATCATTATGTGTCTTGCTTTTGTTGTAGGACCATTATGATCAATGAGATGGATAGCATTGTGTCGACTACCCCGACAAGGAACACTCGTTCGTTCCTAGAAACATATTGCAAGAGGAAAGATGCCACTTTCGATACACTGTCACTTGTAAACACCCATATGTCTCCAAATACATCTCCCTACCATAACTACAATCCATTAAATAATTCAAATCTTCATATAGAGATATTTCGCGTTGAGTACCACAACAAAGAACTAGACAATAAAAGGCAGGGCTCTAGGTAAGATGACTCTTCAAGAATATCAAAATACAAGGGGAAGTGACATCTTTTTTTCCTTTGATTTTGTGGACAACAAAGGGGGAAATAAGGGTCACTTCTTTCAATGAGGCTACAAACAAATTCTATGCGCAGATAGAGAATGGAAAGTTGTACAATATATCAAATGACAGAGTGGGTAAGGCAAATTCTACTTATAACCATTTAAACATCCTCCATAAAAATTTCTACAACCCTACTCTATTGTGACCCCTACAATATAAATACAAGATGAAGTGCCTCTACATCACTTCCATTTCATAGAAATAAAATATATGTCATCATCCCCTGCAGGTTTCTTTGGTGGATGTGATTGGTGTTGTTATGGTCATTTCACCTTGCTTGACCGTTCACCGTAGAGATAAATCAGAGGCTGTGAAGGGAAAATTGCAAATGTAGGACATGTCTAGGTTTATCATCTTCATCACCTTATGGGGAAATCATTTAGATGACCTTTGCAAATATTTTTCAAAGATACTCTTAGTTCCAAATATACTAATCTTGGCAATAAAAATAGGGCGTATTCTGATTTCAATGGCACCATAGTCGACATCATTTCAACTTCAAGGTGCAATGTCAACCCTCATATTCAAGAGATAGAGGCTCTCTATGAATGGATAGCTTCACCTCATTCACATGTTTCATGTCCATTAGTCACCAACAGGAAAGCTGGACCTCCACAGAATATGGTTGCTAACGTAACTTTGTCATGGGTCCTAGAAATGGGAAATCTCGAAAACAATGAGTGGGCAACAGTTGAAGCCGAAGTGTCAAACATTAACATGGATAATTTCTTTTACATGCTTTCCCAAGAATGATAGGTGACAAACAATGTAGAAAAAGGTGCAGGAGCGAGCAAATGATGAATGGTTTTGCAACAAATGCAATATTCATGTACAACATTGTAATTACAAGTACTCTCTAAGAATGGACTTGAAAGACGTGCAGGGGAGCTCATAGGAGTTATTGCTTTTGATGAGGTTGCAAAAAATATAATGGAATTAAAGCTGTAAAATTTTAGTTCATATTGATTGATAATGATGCCACACATGAGATTTTTGATCACATCATTGGTCGTGTCTTAATTTTCACTCTTTCGATAAAAGGAAACATACAAGGGAAAAACACAATTGAAATGTGTTATTCTAAAGTCAAAGAAAACATGATCTTGCAAAAATCCCCTTTGTAACTACTCCCTTTTTCCTTTCCCTCGTGCATACTACCTTTTACATGTTTTCCCTTTTGCAAGAATGATGTAGTGTGTTTCCAACATATATACCGACATTGTAAAAAACTATTATCTTTATGTATACCACCTATGGTTCGCCACTAAGCTTGAACTCCTACGCAATTATTTTTGTATCCCTCCATATATGATTATAAATGAAACTTTTTGTTGTTGGTTTTGTGCATATTGTCTCATTTGTTGTCGTTACGCATGTGAAAAATTCAATTTTTTCAGCTTTTACAAGGAAAAAAATATTTTTGATATGGTTTCATCCTAGCGCTTTGATATTTTCACTTTCCTAAATGCAAAAATTAAATACATAGTTATTTTTCGTTGCTACTCTTACAAAATGATAACACAAAAAAACCTTGTTGAATTTCATATGTCTCCTCTTGAAGTTAGGGTGCAGTGACATGAATATTATTCAAGAAATAGATTGCAAATTAATGAGAAACAACATTGTAGATACCAAGCGCAAAAGGCATCTAGTGCTCCAAGATGGTTGCAATCTTTGCATCACTCACAAACTCAAGAAACCATGTTGAATGTTTGCACCTCCGCATGTAGCTCTTTCTAGGCAAGTTCCAATATAATTTGAATAAATGTTTCCTTCTCTAATTTCATTTCCACCCGCAAGGTGGCCCACATGCCTCCTCTTCCACTTCAATAAATAGTATATATCACAACACTATACCCCATGAATAATTTACCTTTGATTTCCCTCAAATACACAACTCCACTTGCCCTCTCTCGTATGTTGCACATGTTTTCAATCAAACCTCCCTCTTCCAAACATTCAACATTGTTCCCTTGGTATCTACTACCTAAAGAATATTGTTAGTGCTTTCATCCTTTTTTTGGCACAAAGAAAATTCTATATAAGGATAGATAACTTGGAAAAGATGAATACTTACTCCACATGTATGGAAAACTACCCGGGAATGCTTGGAAAAATGAGTAAAAATAGGTGTGTGTGCAATAGGTGTTTATCTGAGAAAAATGGTAACCGCTTCTCTACATGGAACAACATGGATCCAGGTCATCAACTTGAGGTTCTTAAATGCCTTACACAGTGGAGGAAATGCTTATAGCAAGAGTCAATCCTATTCTACAGGTTAGCCAAGCACATGGTGGTAGATACAAATACATGGGCCACATTATCAGCTTCCTACAAAACATTAAATCTATTATCAAATTCCTTTCTTGTCATCTTGGAGAACTAGACATCTTTCTCTTACAAAGAAAGGGGCCAAACCAAACAAAGTATGATTTCTATGTTAGTAAGGATCGCGTATGGGAGGCACTACAATTCAAAATAGCTTACAATCCATACTACAAAGATGTTCTCATTGAATATGACGCCTTGTCCTCCTTGCCACCTAAAATAACCAATGTCTCTTCCATCTTGCAAACTATTCAAATCAATAACCCTCCCTTCTAAGAAGATATCCCTCGTTGTTTGGTGCTGAGGAATTTACATCGCCCAGTAAAGAAACCATTCCATCATCCTTTGTCTCAGTTTTTCCTAATACAGGTCTTGAATAATAGGAGATACTGATGTTTCTTGTTCATTTTAGAAAATGGTCCTCCATTGTCCTTGCCTTGGCCTGAAATTGATCTCTCCCCGTTAATGAATGCAACATTGAAATTTTTCTTTCGATGTCTTTTCCAACATTATTTCTCACAGGAGTAGCTATGTTCAATCAACCTCACATGAAAGACATCCAACTTCATGAATATGCATTACATTTGATCCATTACTATGACAACTACTTTGGTCGCCACCCCAAGCTCGGATATTACTTGTAAAATTTCATTATACACCGTCGTAGCTAGGCTAATACTTCCATATTCTTGGACTGGATATTATCTAGAACATTCCACAAACTATAGGAGAGCTTTTTCAACACCTTCAAGATAATCCTAATGACTGCCTCACATATAATCTTATGCAATTTGACACCACTCTGTAGAATAAGATATTTTTGGTCAAAAAGTAGAGGCAAAGTTTCAGACATGATCGAACAACTTGGAACACCAACATTGTTCTTCACTTTAAGTGTTGCTGACACTAAATGGCCAAACCTTCATAGTGTAATGCCTGACACCAGCCTTGTAGATCCTTGGGAGGCACAAAGGTGGAGGAACCATAACATTGCTTCCAACCCTCACCGTGTTTCAACGTACTTACACCAAAGATTCACAATATTTTGTGAGGAAGTCTTGCAAAAATACCTTGGGGCAATAGACTATTGGTATAGGTAAGACTTGTCTCTTTCTTCATTTCCCACTGCACATACCTTCACCGTAGTTACTCATCTTTTTCTAGGTATGAATGGCAACATAGAGGCTTTACACATGCTCACAATTTTCTTTGGCTCCCAGAAGCCCTGAATGTTGACACTATTGACTAGAGAGACACTTCTAATGTGGACCATGTTAGACACTACTTTGACAAATTTGTTTCCACATGGAACCCCCATCCCATGTTTCTTACAGGTCAAACTACATTCATCACCCCCTCTATGACGATCCATGATTATTGACCACATCACATATTTTGGCATCCAACCCTCTTTATGACATGGAGGAAATTTTGAATCGTGTGCAACGACATACCAAATGCACTGAATAGACATGCCTCTAAAAGACAAACAAGTGGATTGCATTGTCGCTACAAAGCACCTTGGGAAGTGCATGGACAATCATCCCTTGTCATTAATGATGCACAAAAGGTCTAGTACATGCTAGTAAGAAACGATGACAGATTAAACATCCACAACCCCGCAATGTCGTTAATCTGAAGAGTCAATTTTTATTGTTATCTCGTACTCTCCAAACATGCAATACTTAAATATATTAATAAATATGCTTCCAAGGTAGAAAAAAATTCTAGATCCTACCATTAGATGCTCTCAAATATTTTCTTGACCTTCGATCTTGATCAACCAACCAAGGTTGCATTCTGTAAAATGCTTACATATAGTGTTGTGGATCATGACATGACCAACCAAGAAACATGTCATATGTTGAAGAAGTTGCCTCTTGTTCTTTGTAGCTGATATTTTACTACCCTGAATGTTACAAAGAAAATTCTACGTCGCATCTTTAAACCGCCAATGTTGATAATGTTCCAACAAACTTTTCAGATGCATACATGAGGCGGCCTCTGGATATGGAATTTGTTCCCCTTATTAAGGCCACTAGAAGTTGAACTTATAATAGAATGTGTGTGGGTGTCAAATGGAAGCAAAGAACAACATATGCAATTGTGCATGTGTCCCCCAGATTCTATTCAATCCCTTGAAATGATTCCCCCTCCTTTGAAATTTTTGTTGGAGTGAAATCCTCCTCTCTGAACCCTTTCCGCAACATCCCCACGATATTGGAAGTACATCGGAACAAGTCATTTCTAATTGGCTATTGATGAAATAAATTTACCACCCTTGGCATGTCATGTGGGCCTCTACTGCAAATGAATCGTCTTCCTCGGAAGAATCTGAAAGTGAAGATGAAATCCTAGAAAACACTATTATGTTTTATTTCAGTATGATGGTTAGATGTTAGATCATGGATTATTATTGATCTGGATTTAGTTACTATGCATGATGATTACTAGAGACATTTTTATACGTGGTTGATGATATACTTGTTTGACATGGACATATTATGGATGTTGATTTGGACTTGTGACATTGGATATTTTGAGTAGACCTAGTATGGTAGATTATTGATAATGATATAGTTGATTATTTAATTAAAAATGATAATGTTGAATTCTTGATATTGTTGTGATTCATATGTTTAGATGATCTTGAGATGTCGCTTATATCATTTTGGATGTTTTGATACGGCCACGAGGCCGAAGGAGGTATTTACATTTTTGTAGGTTAAAAATCACAACAATGTCGGGGACTGGAGACTAACCATATTGGAATTCCGAGTGAATTCAACAAGGTCACCATGGCAACTATGTGTTATGTGTTTGTGTGTTGAGTTATGTTAGGATTTCCCATGGGGGGATTTCCATTATATGTGACCATGGGATATGTGTTTTATTTATGTGTTCCTTTTAATTATTGTTGTATGTATTTTATTAGTAATGTGTTCCTTCTTGTAATAAATTTAAATGTGGAAGATCAATGTGTGAAATCCTATAGTTAAACTTTTATTAAATTTAATTGGGACATGGAATGTAATTAATAAAGTTGTTGATTTTAAATAATAATGTTGGAAGAGTGTGTAAGTTAATATGTAAGAATGTGTAAGAAATATGTAAGAGCATGTAAGAAAGATTTTTGGAGTGATAAACACTTCATCTCCTTAGGAATTCAAATTTGTCCTTGGAGGCCAAATTTGGAGGCTTGTGGGACAAGTTAAACTTGTCCCACACCTCTTAAAATGATCCACCAACCATGCCTATGGTTTGGAGGTTAAATTTAGGAATTTATAATGCTTTTTGAAGTGACAACTTGTAAGTTTTAATTGCACTTCCCTTACATATTTTTAATTCAGTCCTTTTGGAGTATGGGTCATTTTGGAGTGTGTAAGTCATTTTGTCATTTTATTTATTGTGATTTGGTGAGGATGTTGACTTTCCTCTTGGGGTTGAGGAAGAATGATGTGGCATCCCACATGGATCCACATCATCCTCTCCTCTTCCCTCTCCTTTAAATTCAAAGCTTCTTGCTCATTTGAGGTTGTTGAAACTTTGTTATTTTCCTCTTGGGGTGCATTTTTTTGTTGTTTTGGAGCTTGTTGTGGAGGAAGCTTGGAGTCTTTTTGCATGCTTATACTTTGCTGGTTTTGGACTACACTTTGACATTTAGAAAGCTTGTGAGCTTGGAACAAACTCCATTATGGAGAGGTAGGCATCTTGAGCTATGTTTTAAATGTTTTCCTTCTCTTGCATGCATGTTTAAATGGTGTTTGTGTTTGTGTTCTTGGCTGGTTGGGTAGATTTCTTAGGGCATGGTGTAGGAGAAGGCTATGGGGATTTCATATGGGGGCATAAGGGATTGCCAATGGCACTTGTTTTATTGTGGAGGGAGTTTTGGTTTGGGATCCACCTTGGAAAAGAAACTGCTTGCATTTCTTACTTTTGGGGGCATAAGGGATAAACTTTGGGGGGCATAAGGAGGGGTTGGGAGATATAAGGTTTATGGGATTTGATGTGTTTAATGGCGGTATGATTTTGGTGGATGCCCAATTCCAAATTAGGAGGCATAAGGAGTTCCCATAGTTCTTGCTCTTGTTGGCTTGCTTGATCAAGCCTATGTGTTGTATGAATAATTTCAAATGTAGTTGGGAACTGTTGTCTTGTTTGGACTGTGTATTTTATTGTTTTATGCATGTGAAAAGAATGTTGCTTGTTTGTGGTAGAAGCCATTGTTGCCATGAGTTGTCTCTCATTCTTTATTTCAATATGGTTGGGGCTCGGGGGCCAATGAGGAAGGATGGCTTCTCCCTTCTCATTGGATGTCTTGGTTGGGTGGAGAGCGTTGCCTTTCCCCTTCCTTGTTGTGATCAAAAAAAAAATGATGGAGAGAAACTAGCATGCTTGATGTTTGGAGAAGGAAGAATACAGTTTTGACAGTCCTATTTCTTTGAGCAAGTTCTTTGTAATCCCTTCCCACTTCAAGTGGATGAGTTGTGTAATTTTGTAATGTGAAGTTATTGTCTTGTAAATGGAAGTTTGAATTTGAATTGAGAAATGTAGAGAGTTGTATCCAATTTCTGTTTTGTAAAGAAATGAGAAGAATGTATATGTATCTTGTAAATTGTATTTTGAAATCAAATAGAAAGGAAAGTTGTAAAATTGTATTTGAGGATCAATGAAGGATTGCATTCCTTTCTCAAAAGTGTTTTACCTTGTTCATATGTTATCTTCTCTATTGGAAATCCAAATTTTACTTGCAATAAGAAACCTTTGTTTGGAATGTTGAAAGATGAAATATGAAAGAATGTATATGTATTGTTACTATATTTCAAAATTAAAAGAAAAAGGAAAAGTTGTAAGATGTAATTGTTGATCAATAAAAGTTTTCAATATCTATTCAAACTTGTAATGTGTGTTGGATTTGGAATTGCTATTAAAGATTGAAAACTGCTTTGTTGAGAAAGAAGAATGCGTGAAATGAAAGACAATGTTATTTTCCTTGCAAAATGTATATTAAAACTGAAATCAGAAATGTATTTTCAAATAAAATTGGATGGATGATTTAATAAGTAATGTATTTGACTAAGTTAGGAATCGTATGCATTCTCAAGAGCCAAAATTGATTTTCCAATTAAAAGAAATAGTTCACATAATATACTTCATTTGACAATCCATGTTTTATTAAAAATGAGTAGTTCGATCTTACACCAAATAATAAGATAAGAAACATTGAAATTTAGACTTATTAATACCTAAGGAATGCAAATTCACTATAACATCAAGAAAGAACCTCCCAAACTTAATAAAATTCAATTCGAGCTTACAGCACAACCATTTTTCCCATCTATTGTCGGAAAAATACAACCTTAAATAAATTGACAAAATTGACTTTCCTAAAACACTCTAAACTCTCCCTAGACCGATCCTCCATGTCTCTTTTGACATGTTGAGTGAAGGAGGAGATCTAATTTAATCAAAATTGAAAGTTGGAAACTTGCCAGTTTGCAAATTAAAAGCCTGCAGATCCTTTTTGTAAAATTGACCCTTAAAACTTATCAAAAAGTAAAATTGATGTTTCTTGTGTAAAGAGGGCATTAAGAGATTTTCAAAAATTCCTCATTTTCCCAAAACTGAGCTTTCTAGCTCAAGTTATGGCACTTTGAAATTTTTGAGCTTGAGCGGGAAAATTTGGGAAAATTTTCCTAACGGGCCCGCAAGCCAAAAATTTTCCATCTTTTTGGCCTTAGGAAAATTTTAGAAATTTGAACTTTGGAAAAATTTCCCAAAAAGGTCCATGGCCCCATCTTTCCACAACCTATCGGGGCTACCACCACGTGGCACCACAGGGAGGGGAGGCGGACGAATTTAAAAACTTATCCTTTTGAAAATTCACCTTGGGAAAATTTTCCCATTTTACTCCACAAACCCGCCGGCCCGCAGCCAATCACATGTTGCCACATGGCACAATGGAAGGGCGGACCGAAAATAGAAACTTATGCTTTTGAAAAAAATTGCTTGGGAAATATTTTCATTTTCCTCCACGGCCCAGCAAATCAGAGGGCACCACGTGTCCCCTTGTGGCTATGGTGGAGGTGCGTTTTCTTTTTTAAACTTAACCTTTTCAAAAAAATTGGGAAAATTTCCCATTTTGACCCTGTTGACCTGTGCCCAATAAGAACGTGCCACGTGGCACCTTGGGGTGGCGACGGGTAGAGCGGGACCCTTTGAAAATTTTGGTTTGGGCGTTGGGAGAAATTCCTAACTCCTCCCCATGGCCCAAAATCCCACCTTCCCTTCTCGGATTTTCCTTCCATGGGTGTGCGGACCCAGTTCTCAACTCCGATCGCCTAATTCACTCTGTACAATTATAGAGGTTTAAACTCCTGGGAGACGAGATGCCTTCTTTCCCCTTTTCTTCTTCATTTGGCACAAAGCGCTAGTTCCACCCGCCACTTCGCCCTTCCCTTTCTTCCCTCTTCCGCTTAACGCTAGGGTGACACGTGTCCACCTAGGGACCCATGGGGGCATGAGTGTTTTGTGCCATTGAGCCCTACGTTTGGAAAATTTCACAATGCCACCCCATGACCCACCAATCCACCCAAGGCGCATTCCCCTCTTCTCTTGCCACGTGTCCCTCTAGGGAAAAATTTCCCCTAGAACTCCGCCCACTCATAACTTGAGTTCTGTAAGGAGTTAGAAGGACTTCTTTATATCACCGAAAGGTGAGAAAATTTCCTATCCATTGGGAATGGTTTAGGGAAATTTTGGAAGTGTTAAGTGTGAGAAAAATCTAGTTGAAGTTCTGAGCCATTAGAAATTAGAGAGGTATGGGGTAAATTACTCCTGAACCTAACTTAAACATGTAACCCTAAAATTGGAACCTTGTGAACTTGATATAAGTAAATAAAAGGAAATTTGTTTTTTTGGTAAATAGGTTTTGTTCTAGAACCTGGGAAAGGTTATGGCAAATTGATGTCTTGAACCTTGGTTGTAGATACTAACTTCTAATAAAAAAATTATCCCATAATTTTTCTAGCTAACCCTAGGTTGTTTCTTTGGTCTCAAGTGGTTGTTTAAATGGCACTACAATTTGGTATCAAAATAATGGTTCAAAATCTTGGACCATTGGGCACACTAGAAAACTTGAGACATGAACTATAAACCTAGTACACTTTTGAATCTAAGAAAACAAGCTTGTTGAAAATTGAAGAAAAATATAAGCATGAAGAAATATTACATTACTCTGTTCATTTGAACTACTAGAATTAAAATGATAATAAAATAATAATAAGTTGTTTGAATTGTTGTGCTTGCTTAGTGACATTTTGTCTAAACCCGGGTAACTAAGAATGTCAGATTAAATTGAATTTGTGAACTTCTAGTATAATGGAAAACTTGGTTCCCCTTTGAAAATGTGTTGTTTTACAAGTCCTAAAACTTGATCTAATTGTATGATGCATTAAGCCCATTGTGAGACCCTTCTTTATTGGAGTTGTTGGAATGATGAGTTGTATGATGTGATCCTTGTGGTTGGACAGTAGTGGTTGTGTTCTAGGTCGGGAAGAGTTAATTAGAAGTTTTTAGAGCTTCCTTCCTTGAGCGGTTAAGAAAGAGGGTCCTCAGGTTTTCCTTTTCCTTGTTGTTACCCGTATGCGAGGGTGGACACTAAGTCTGGGTGTCATCTAGGACCCAATTTTGTGTATGTGTTCTTGGAACTAACCTTGAGGTAGAGTACCCTTATTGGCGGCCATGAAAGGCTGCAGAGTGAATGTGGTGTTAACTTTTGTGTTTTACTTTCGTAATCTTGTGTATTTTATCAAGGACCAACATCTTATTTTATGATTGGATTGAGAAGCTCTAAGAATCTTTTATTTATTTATAATTCTTGCAAGAATTTTCAAATGTTGCAATGCGGCTACTTAGCCACTTTTATTGATTGCCGATATTTCTTGGACTTTATTTGATTAATGACTCGGAGCTCATGATGTTGTTGGCTACTTGGCTAAACGTTACGTGGTTTCCTTCTTGCATGTTGTTGAGCTGGTTCTATGCTTCATGTATGGTGACAATTGTCATGTGGGGGTACACCCTAGGTGTCTTGAAGGTCCTTTTAGGTGCTTAAAGTCATGCCTTGGTTATGGATGCACGAACCTTGAGTGTGTCTAAGATCTTAGAGTGACCCTTTTTGTGGCTTGACCTTGCTAGAAAGAAAGTTTGTCATGTAGTGTGGTCTAGAGGGAGTCATGTGATAAATGGGTAGTGGTGATTCTATTTCAATCTGTAAGAGCTTAACCCTCATCGGAATAGAAGTGTTTAATTATGGACTTTTAGATTTTGTTAGGATTGGATTGCCTTTGGTTGATTGTAAATGTTACTAGAACAATGTTTGTTTTGATAGTGACTTTTCATCGATGGCATGTTAAATTGTATCTTGGGTTCCTGGTTACATCATAGAAAGTTTTGACTCATGGAATGTATGCATCTTGGTAATTATGGATAGATTTAAGCTTTTCGGTAGTGTGTTTATTTAAGTGTACTTGTTTTACCCTCTTGACTTATAAATAAGTTTACACACACCTTAAAATTCCTTTACTATGAATAACATTCTATGACCTATTAATCTTTGGGTTACTTGGAAACATTTATGGATGCTTTGGGTCTTTTGGACCTTTCTCTTAGAGATGTTAGTTGGGTAGATCTTAATAGTTAATCTCGATGGTGCTTATATGGTACTTCCTCTTTTAAAAAAAAAAAACTGTAACTCTTGGCTGTTTAGTTCATGTTTTGGTAAATTATTTGGTTTCCCCATTGCATTGGATGCCTTTTGTGTGGATGTGGTTCCTTGGAGTATAGTTGCATTGTCATCTAGTTGCTTGGTTGGTGATATCTTGTGAGACTTGCGAGACCCACTAAGAATGTTTAATGATGCTTGAAATTATTCGGTGAAATTTTGAAATCTTGGTGTGATTCATGTTGATTCATTGTTTCCTAGTCCTTACAAAAATTAATAGTGTGTTTTCTATGTTGAATGTCTCTTGTTCCTTTAGAATCAAAATGTGATGTGTTGATTTGTATCTCATTCCCATAAAAGTAATGTTGTGATGTGTTTGAACCTTCCTTCTCATCAAAATTTGATTGATAAGATGACTCAACCAAAACACCATAAAACTATAATTAAGGAGGTTTGACCTTGGAACTTAACAAATAAATTGGAGCATAGAAAAGGGAAGTGACCCTTGTTATACCTTTGGTAGATTAATAGAAGAAATAAAAACCATGTAGAAGAATAGAAAGGAAACCTTTTTCCACCCACCTTCCTTGCAAGTAAACTAAATGCTCTCTACCTATACAGAATGGTGAGGCATCATGCCCACCTTAGTGGTGCTCTTTATAACGTAAACTGATGATGTCATAAAGGAAAGAAATTTGTAACTAAGGGAGCATGAAAGGAATGTTCTTATCAAGAAAAGCTATAACTTTTGACTTAATAAGTTGATTTATAAAATGGGTAAAATTTATGTGTTTGAATGCAATATATAGTCGAACTCGTAGTTCAGTCACCTACCTGAAATTGTGAAAACACCCGGTGGATAGTAATGTGTTTTGGTTGCTTATTACTTCTTGTCCATGGATGTATGTGCCTTCTTGTGGGAGTTTTGGGTCATCACACCCTTATCGTCCCATAGCTCGATGGATGTGAGTTGTGGTTCCTTTTGGATTGAGACTTATCTGTTGTTTGAGAAGCAACCTCCTTGCATGTTATCTTGTCCTTGGAGACCTAAGTATTGTAATTTTAAGGCAACATATGTTAAGGATATAAAATAACTTTGGGAAGTCTTCTTTTCTTCATATTTTCTTGGGTCACCTTGTTGTTGAAGCCCTTCTTCCCATTAGGATGGAAAGTGCAAGATGATGTTATTCACCCTTGGATTTGATTGGACCCCGTGTTACTTGCTCTTCTCCCTAGAAACCTTGAATGGTCCTTGGTGTTCCTTGTGCTCTCTTTATGGTTATTCCGAGCTTGAGTAGGAAATAAGATAAATAATCCCCATTGTGATATAAGGTATGGTACTTGTATTGATATGTTAGTTCTTGGGGAGATATAAATATATATAGATATATATTTCTTTTGATATATAGTTGACTTCTTTAGATTTGGTTGTTTGGTGTGCTCGATTCTTAAAACAAAGTGTAAAAAAATCAGACTATAGAAAACCTTGTGGTCTTGACTTCGCTTGCATTACCATGAAAAGTTAATTGTGCCCTCTCGAGTTATAGAAGTGCTTTCCTTGAATAGTTCCTTGATTGTAAATGCTTGCTGATTTAGGTGTTCTTGTTGATTAACCTCATCTTGTGTGATCTCGATTTGTGGGACCTTGTGTAGACTTGTTCCTCGTGCAAAATTGGTCATAGTTGATTTTTCTAGCCTTGTATGGACAACGAACCTTGAAATCATGGCTTAAACATGTAGAAACCTTAACTTTTATTAGTGTGGCATGTGTATCAGTGGGAAACTGTGTGGTCATCTCAAGTTTATGGAAATTTTCCCTTATAATTCCCTCCTTGGTGGTTACTCTTGATGATCTTTTGGGAACTCTTCTTGTTATATTGTTATGTGTGGTATCTTGTTGATAGCGTAAAGTTACTCCTTAGATTCTTATGTTCGTAGCCTTGCATGCTGAAAGTTTAGAACTCATCCCTTGCAATCTCCCTTCTTCTACTGAATTATATTGGACCAAACTTGAGTTCTGTAGACCCACACTCGTTGAAGCAAAGCAATTCCAAAAAAAGGGCATGATCCTTTCTCTATTGCATTGTTCCCACATCGGTTCTTGTGACTTCCAGGAGGAAGTCAAGTCTAAGGGGAGGGGGATGTAGTGCCCACTTCCCTTTGACACTTTTAGATACTGATTTTGATACTATTGATCGTATTATGGACACTATTATGTTTTATTTCAGTATGATGGTTAGATGTTAGATCATGGATTATTATTGATCTGGATTCAATTATTATGCATGATGATTACTAGAGACATTTTTATACGTGGTTGATGATATACTGTTTGACATGGACATATTATGGATGTTGATTTTGACTTGTGACATTGGATATTTTGAGTAGACCTAGTATGGTAGATTATTGATAATGATATAGTTGATTATTTAATTAAAAATGATAATGTTGAATTCTTGATATTGTTGTGATTCATATGTTTAGATGATCTTGAGATGTTTTATATCATTTTGGATGTTCTAATATGGCCACGAGGCCAAGGAGGTATTTGCATTTTTGTAGGTTAAAAATCACAACAATGTCGGGGGACTGGAGACTAACCATATTGGAATTCCGAGTGAATTCAACAAGGTCACCATGGCAACTTGTGTTATGTGTTTGTGTGTTGAGTTATGTTAGGACTTCCCATGGGGGATTTCCATTATATGTGACCATGGGATATGTGTTTTATTTATGTGTTCCTTTTAATTATTGTTGTATGTGTTTTATTAGTAATGTGTTCCTTCTTGTAATAAATTTAAATGTGGAAGATCAATGTGTGAAATCCTATAGTTAAACTTTTATTAAATTTAATTGGGACATGGAATGTAATTAATAAAGTTGTTGATTTTAAATAATAATGTTGGAAGAGTGTGTAAGTTAATATGTAAGAATGTGTAAGAAATATGTAAGAGCATGTAAGAAAGATTTTTGGAGTGATAAACACTTCATCTCCTTAGGAATTCAATTTTCCTTGGAGGCCAAATTTGGAGGCTTGTGGGACAAGTTAAACTTGTCCCACACCTCTTAAAATGATCCACCAACCATGCCTATGGTTTGGAGGTTAAATTTAGGCATTTTTAATGCATTTTGAAGTGACAATTTGTAAGTTTTAATTGCACTTCCCTTACATATTTTTAATTCAGTCCTTTTTGGAGTATGGGTCATTTTGGAGTGTGTAAGTCATTTTGTCATTTTATTTATTGTGATTTGGTGAGGATGTTGAATTTCCTCTTGGGGTTGAGGAAGAATGATGTGGCATCCCACATGGATCCACATCATCCTCTTCTCTTCCCTCTCCTTTAAATTCAAAGCTTCTTGCTCATTTGAGGTTGTTGAAACTTTGTTATTTTCCTCTTGGGGGTGCATTTTTTTGTTGTTGTTTTGGAGCTTGTTGTGGAGGAAGCTTGGAGTCTTTTTGCATGCTTATACTTTGCTGGTTTTGACTGCACTTTGACATTGTGAAAGCTTGTGATCTTGGAACAAACTCCATTATGGAGAGGTAGGCATCTTGAGCTGTGTTTTAAATGTTTTCCTTCTCTTGCATGCATGTTTAAATGGTGTTTGTGTTTGTGTTCTTGGCTGGTTGGGTAGATTGCTTAGGGCATGGTGTAGGAGAAGGCTATGGGGATTTCATATGGGGGCATAAGGGATTGCCAATGGCACTATTTTATTGTGGAGGGAGTTTTGGTTTGGGATCCACCTTGGAAAAGAAACTACTTGCATTTCTTACTTTTGGGGGGCATAAGGGATAAAATTTGGGGGCATAAGGAGGGGTTGGGAGATATAAGGTTTATGGGTTTTGATGTGTTTAATGGTGGTATGATTTTGGTGGATGCCCAATTCCAAATTGGGAGGCATAAGGAGTTCCCCATAGTTCTTGCTCTTGTTGGCTTGCTTGATCAAGCCTATGTGTTGTATGAATAATTTCAAATGTAGTTGGGAACTGTTGTCTTGTTTGGACTATGTATTTTATTGTTTTATGCATGTGAAAGAATGTTGCTTGTTTGTGGTAGAAGCCATTGTTGCCATGAGTTGTCTCTCATTCTTTATTTCAATATGGTTGGGGCTCGGGGCCAATGAGGAAGGATGGCTTCTCCCTTCTCATTGGATGTCTTGGTTGGGTGGAGAGCGTTGCCTTTCCCCCTTCCTTGTTGTGATCAAAAATAAATGATGGAGAGAAACTAGCATGCTGCTATTTGGAGAAGGAAGAATACAGTTTTGACAGTCCTATTTCTTTGAGCAAGTTCTTTGTAATCCCTTCCCACTTCGAGTGGATGAGTTGTGTAATTTTTAATGTGAAGTTATTGTCTTGTAAATGGAAGTTTGAATTTGAATTGAGAAATGTAGAGAGTTGTATCCAATTTCTGTTTTGTAAAGAAATGAGAAGAATGTATATGTATCTTGTAAACTGTATTTTGAAATCAAATAGAAAGGAAAGTTGTAAAATTGTATTGAGGATCAATGAAGGATTGCGTTCCTTTCTCAAAAGTGTTTTACCTTGTTCATATGTTATCTTCTCTATTGGAAATCTGAATTTTACTTGCAATAAGAAACCTCTTGTTTGGAATGTTGAAAGATGAAATATGAAAGAATGTATATGTATTGTTACTGTATTTCAAAATTAAAAGAAAAAGGAAAAGTTGTAAGATGTAATTGTTGATCAATAAAAGTTTGCAATATCTATTCAAACTTGTAATGTGTATTGGATTTGGAATTGCTATTAAAGATTGAAAACTGCTGTTGAGAAAGAAGAATGCGTGAAATGAAAGACAATGTTATTTTCCTTGCAAAATGTATATTAAAACTGAAATTAGAAATGCATTTTCAAATAAAATTGGATGGATGATTTAATAAGTAATGTATTTGACTAAGTTAGGAATCGTATGCATTCTCAAGAGCCAAAATTGATTTTCCAATTAAAAGAAATAGTTCACTGTAATATACTTCATTTTGGCAATCCATGTTTTATTAAAAATGAGTAGTTCGATCTTACACCAAATAATAAGATAAGAAACATTGAAATTTAGACTTATTAATACCTAAGGAATGCAAATTCACTATAACAGTCAAGAAAGAACCTCCCAAACTTAATAAAATTCAATTCGAGCTTGCACAGCCATTTTTTCCCGTCTATTGCCGGAAAAATACAACCTTAAATAAATTGGACAAAATTGACTTTCCTAAAACACTCTAAACTCTCCCTAGACCGATCCTCCATGTCTATTTGACATGTTGAGTGAAGGAGGAGATCTAATTTAATCAAAATTGAAAGTTGGAAACTTGCCAGTTGGCTAATTAAAAGCCTGCAGATCCTTTTTGTAAAATTGACCTTTAAAACTTATCAAAAAGTAAAATTTATGTTTCATGTGTAAAGAGGGCATCGAGAGATTTCCAAAAGTCCTCATTTTCCCAAAACAGCTTTCTAGCTCAAGTTATGGCACTTTGAAATTTTTGAGCTTGAGCGGGAAAATTTGGGAAAATTTTCCCTGGCAGGCCCGCAAGCCAAAAATTTCCCATCTTTTTGGCCTTAGGAAAATTTTAGAAATTTGAACTTTGGAAAAATTTCCCAAAAGGTTCGTGGCCCCGTCTTTCCAACCTATCGGGGCCTGCCACGTGGCACCCTGGGAGGGGCGGACCAATTTAAAAACTTATCCTTTTGAAAATTCACCTTGGGAAATTTTTCCCATTTTACTCGTAAACCCGCTAGCCCGCAGCCAATCACATGCTGCCACATGGCACGGTGGAAGGGTGGACTGAAAATAGAAACTTATGCTTTTGAAAAAAATTTCTTGGGAAAAAATTTCATTTTCCTCCATCGGCCCGCACACCAATCAAAGGGCCATGTGTCCCCTTGTGGCTATGGTGGAGGCGCGTTTGCTTTTTAAACTTAACCTTTTCAAAAATTTGGGAAAAATTCCCATTTTGACCCCGCTGACCATGACCCAGTAAGAAACGTGCCACGTGGCACCTTGGGGTGGCGACGGGTAGAGCGGGACCCTTTGAAAATTTTGGTTTGGGCGTTGGGAGAAATTCCTAACTCCTCCCCGTGGCCCAAAATCCTGCCTTCCCTTCGGGCTTTGTCCTTCACGGGTGCGCGGACCCACGCACCTTCTTTCCCCTTTTCTTCTTCATTTGGCGCAAAGCGCTAGTTCCACCCACCGCTCCACCCTTCCCTTTCTTCCCTCTTCCGCTTAACGCCGGGCGACACATGTCCACCTAAAGACCCATGGGGGCATGGAGTGTTTTTGTGCCATTGAGCTCATGCATTTGGAAAATTTCACAATGCCACCCCGCGACCCACCAATCCACCCAAGGTGCATTCCCCCTTCTCTTGCCACGTGTCCCTCTAGGGAAAAATTGCCCTAGGAACTCCGCCCACTCATAACTTGAGTTCTGTAAGGAGTTAGAAGGACTTCTTTATATCACCGGAAAGGTGAGAAAATTTCCTATCCATTGGGAATGGTTTAGGGAAATTTTGGAAGCATTAAGTGTAAGAAAAAATCTAGTTGAATGTTCTGAGCCTGTTAGAGAGCAGGTATGGGGGTAAATTACTCCCTGAACCTAACTTAAACATGTAACCCTAAAATTGGAACCTTGTGAACTTGATATAAGTAAATAAAGGAAATTTGTGTTTTGGTAAATAGGTTTTGTTCTAGAAACTTTCCAATGGCAGACTGATGTCTTGCAACCTGGTTGTAGATACTTCTAATAAAAAAAATTATCCCATCATTTTTTCTAGCTGACCCTAGGTTGTTTCTTTGGTCTCAGTGGTTGTTTAACAATCATTACAGGGAAAAACTTACATTCTACTCCTCTAAAGATAATAATCCAAGGTACATCGAGCACTTTGGTAAATCTTACCTTATAAACACTATCCACTCTGCAATTTCTTTGTTAAGCCCTAAAAAAAATCTCCCCTCCTGGTTCTTGCTCCAATAGGAGTTGTTGCTTTCAACATTTCAGCTTCAACTATACATGCCGCATTGCGTATTCCAATTAAGGAATTGAAACCACTCGATGGTTTGTCTCTCTCCTCCCTTCAACAATCCCTAAAGGATGTTCGCTACATTTTGATTGATGAGATGAGCTTCATAGGACCCAAGCTCCTTGCCAAGGTTGACTACCACTTCGTGAGGCATTCCCACATTTCAGGTCCTATACATTTGGTAACAGATCCATCATTCTCATTGGCGACCTTGGACAACTCCTTGATGTGAATCCATCTGCAAGAGGTTTAAATACCTCCTAAACACACATAAAAATTTTACAAATAAAATCCGTAAACTAAAGTTATTTGAAATAGTTACACTCAAAATTGGAAGATATTGTAAGAATATGAATCGTAGCATTTTGAGTCTTTTCTAGTTAAAATTGAAAACATTTAATGGGTCAAATAACTAAAATACTAACAGTGCCCTGTTTTTGTTAAAACACATAATTACCCCATTTTTGAGCAAGTACAAAAATTTTAAATTTTGAAAAATAATGGAGCTCCAACCATGCCCCTAACTACCTCAAAAAATATCAAAAATTAGATTTTTTTTTTGAATATGTATAGAATTAGGCCTAGTTTGGGATAATATTTTTTTTCAATTTCAATGAGTAAAAAAAATATACACGATGAAAGATAGACATGTTTAAACTTCAAAAAATAGCTACAAAAAGGCATAGTTAGAAAATAAATAATATGGAAACCTTATATTAGTCAGAAAATTTGAAAATTATATTTTTAGAAAGAAGAAAGTTTCTCTATGTCGTAGTCATATTTTTATTAAATGAATCGATCGTTTTAATTTGATTTATCATGGCGGAAGTGGCATTTTAGACATTTTTCTGCAAAAACACGTTGTTTTTGTTGTGTTTGTGCAGGTCCATGCCTCAGGCTTGGGATCCAAACCGGATCCAAGCCTAGAGGCATGCCTTGGAAAAGGGGAAAACATAACGCATACGCATAATGCATACGTGTTATGCTCTTTACATATATTTTATGGGCCCCAACATCCTTTTCACCTCTTTCATGGGATTTTTGTCCTCTTTCTATCTAGTCTTGCAGATTCCTGTACATTCTTTGTGAATTTTGAGTAGTTCATCTTGTCCCCTACCCCACTATATATATATTTTATAATCATGGGTGACAAAATATAACGTAAGAACAAGAAGAAATTCAAAAACAAGACACCGAGAGAATTGGAAGAGATGAGAATAAAGAAAGTGAAGAGGATGCAAAAACTTCGTGCAGGGCAAGGTACATCTACTATATCAAATGTACCTAATGTTTTAGAAAATGAGGATGAAATACATAATGAAAATGTAGAGAATAATGATTTTGTAATGAATATTGATATTGAATTGAATGATAATGTTGGTATGGATGAAGAAATTGATATGAATCCAAATGTTGAACCTTTACTTGAATCCAAATCCAAATGTTAATCCTAAAATTTGTATGGAAACACTTGAATGAAGAAAGTAACCTTGTTAATGAATCTTCACCTCTAAGAACACCTCCTTCCATTTTGCGAAGAAAACCAATTCACTTAATTGAAATTGATGAAAACATTATAAAACCAATGCCTAACAAAATGTCTGAAAGAAATGCGAGAAGAAAAGCTAGGGAATTTGGGATAATTACTTTGAGAATTTAAATGACACACAAAGATGTCAATTATTTGTTACATTGATGAAATTAATTAAGATGAGACCTACAATGAAGACCTTAGGGTTAAGAACATCTAATGTTGTTGATCAAAATGCGTCAATTGTTGAAAATATACATAAAACATACCAAACTAGGTGTCAACAGACACACCAAAGATAGTAATGCTTACATGACATGCACTTACTAATTGTATAGTAAGTGATAAAATAGTTAATAAATGCTTGATTAGAAAAACAAGCAGAGCTTTGAAGCTAAACAAAAAAACACTAATGAAAGCAATAGGGAGATGCAAAAGTCTTGAGTCAGTCAATAACACCGACTATTGGGATTCTCTAGTAGACTCCCACGGAAAGACAAGAATACATCTAAATATTCTAAAATAATTACTTGTAAAGTATTGGAATGAGAACACAAGGGTGTCACCAAATAGAAGAGATACAATAAAAATAAGAATAGGTTCTCGTAATCATGAATCATGTGCAAAAATTTCTTAGATATGACTCAAACACAATTTTTCTCTAAGTTTAAGAATGAAAATCCACAAATTAACATTAGCCAAAGATTCTTTGAAATGAACAAACCCTTTTATGTGAAAATCAATCACTCACGTACCACTTGTTGTTGTAGGCATCATGTTGAATTTTCAATGCATTATGATGTTTTTTTTTCAAATACGTTGTGTTTTGCATACTGACATCATGTTGTAGGAGTGTGGATTAAATGTCCCACCAAAATCTACAAGGGAATTTATTCCTATGATATTTTGTGAAAAATCAACTAGACAATTTTTTTATAACAAAGCATGTTTGGATGGAACATGCAACGTATGTGGTGGCTTGCCAAAATTGAAAAGTTGTATCCATGAGGAGAGTACACATTCAATAGGAAAATAATTAGTTGGTTTCAAAAAATATAAATCAATGGCATATCAATTAAAAGATGGAAAATAATCTAAGAGGTGTGAGCTTTACAAAAACAATTACTTATCAAAATATATGGTCAAATTCAGAGAGGAAATTGTTTATGAGTATGCAAGGCACACACATAGAGCTCGATGGTTGGATGAACAATTCAAGTTAAGAAAGGACACATTCCCACTTGGTACTATTGTTTTAGTAGTTGACTTCAGAGAATTACACATTGCAGCCACAAATGGAGGTTCAGTCTCAATACTATAACTCAATGCAAGTTGTTATTTTCGTGCATATAACATTCATGCACTCTCCGAAAAGCACTGAGAAAGATCAAAAAATATTAAGAGAGTATCATTTCTACATCAGTGATGATCGACACATTCTACAAAATATGTGCAAGGGTGTTTCCAGTGTGTTTTATGTGAACTTGAATGAGAGGAACATTTTTTCAATCAACATTACATTTGGTCGATAACTACACATCACAATTCAAGAATGCACGATGTGTTTTATTGGCTAAGTAGGATGCACAAAAAGAAACATGTGTACAACATATCTAGAGTTTTACTAAGGTAGGACATGGGAAAGGAGAGCATGATGGTGCAAGAGCATGTGTGAAAAGAGCACTTGCAAGAGAAGAGTTAAAGTTCAAGGATGGTGCTAAATTTACAGGTGTAAAAAAAGCATTGTTGATTGGTGTGTCAAGAACATGGGCCATGAATCTCAAGAGAGTTCAATGGTTCATAGATATTTTTGGTTGATAGAGGAACAACATTTGGCAAGCTATGAAGATTGTATGACAATTAGGATCAAGTGATATGCACTCATTTCATAGTTCAAATGCAAGTTCTTGGACTATTTATACTAGGTGCATGACATGTTTTTGTATATCATGCATTGATTTTTCATGGAATGAATGTGAGTCACAACAATGGGTGGATGAATGGACTTGTAGACCTCTAATTCCACTCGACACATATCAAGTTCCATGAGCATTACAACTTACAGTGTCTTCAGATCATATGACAACATCACCTAACTTTGACCAAGTCTCTTGATTTAGTGCAACAAGGTACATATGTATGTCATGTTTTAGATTTATAAATTATTAAATGATCAACTCTTAATGTATTTTAAATTTGACTTGAGTTTTACTTTGTGATGTAGGGCACATTTTTGCAGTTATTGCGACAAAATTTAATGAAGAGGGAACAAACTACTTCTTGTCTCATTGTGTAGAGGGGAAAAAATTTGACTTCCACATTCATTGATGGTGAAGGCCTTGAGTATCCCATCTGGGTCAGTGGTAGTCACTGGAACTTGGCTTCAATGATATCCTATCAAAAAATCAAATACTTGGTTGTTTGAAGACTATGAAGTACATCAAAAGATACTTCACTATTCACATTTGGTTCTTGCAACAAATATTCAATTGATCAAATATCGAGGTAGGCCATTAAACAAGAATCTATGGAAGGTTCGTGAATCAGATCATGAAGCAATTCTTGCTTACTTGTCAAGAGTAGAGTTGATCCTTGTGGTTCATTGGATTGAATTTGCAAAGGTATGTTCTTCATGAATTTAATTTGAATATTTACTTTAATGATTTTTTTTAAATTTTGTAGGATTTAAAATTCTATTTAATTGCTTACTAACATGTTTATGTAGGTTAGTGGTGCCAAAAAATCTTCCACCTTCACGTGGTTGGCACTATTAGTAGAGAATTTATTATTCTCAAGCCAAGAGAAGCTAAGGGAAATTAAATATTAGAAAGGAACAATAAACAAAATTCTCATTTCACCACCTATATTGTAAAAATATCTTATTAAAATTCTCATTTCACCACCTATATTGTATGAACCACCTATATTATTCACGTGGTTGGCAATGGACAACCTTACACTGACTCAGACTAGACTATTCAATGCTTTTTCAAATAATAGGACAACGAGAGGACCAAATTGAGATGGAGAAAAAAATAAGAGATGGGATTTTTATAGAGGTACCAACAATGAGAGGTAGTAGATCTAATTGAGACCTTTCTAGGTGCCACAGAGTCCGAGAAATCACCCGAAAACTTATAACATTTTTTTCTCGGGCTCTTAAGGACTATGCACTAAGATGAAAAGTATCCTGAAGAACACGGAGCATAGGGAACCAAAAAATGCCTCCCCAGAGTTTTACCAAGCCATCCCGATGCGTGTGTGCATAGTTTTTGGTCCCATGAGCTTCCATTTTAAAATATAACATCGAACAACCTTACACTAACTCAAACTACATTATTTCGACACTTTTTGCAAAACAATAGACAACAAGAGGACCAAATCGAGATGGAGAAAAATGAGATGGATTTTGTAGAGAGGGTACTAACATGGAGGTGTAGGATCTAATGACCTTTCTAGGTGCCACGGAGTCCGAGAAATCACCCACAAACTTATAGCATTTTTTTGGTCTCAGGGCTCTTAAGGGACTACGCCCGATGAAGTAGCCCGAAAAGCACCGAGAGTGGGAACCAAAATGATACCTCCCCAGTGTTTACCAAGCCATCCCATGTGTGTGCATAGTCATTTTGTTTGGTCCCACGAGCTTCGTTTGCAAAAATATATAGCATCGAACAACCTTACACTAACTCAAACTACACTATTTTGACATTTTACAAACAATAGGACAACAATAGGACAAGAAAGAGACCAAATTGAGATGGAAAAATGAGACATGATTTTGTAGAGGGTACCAACAATGCGAGGTGTAGGATCTAATGAGACCTTTTAGGTGCCACGAGTCCGAGAATCACCCAAAAGAAAAACTTATAGCATTTTTTTCTCAGGGGCTCTAAGGGACTACGCCTGATGAAGTAGCCCAAAGCACCGAGAGAGCATTGGATAAAAAAAAAAATAACACCTCCCATAGTGTTTACCTAGCCATCCATCCCAATGTGTGTGTGCATAGTCGGTTTTGTCCCATGAGCTTCGTTTGCAAAATATAGCATCATGAACAACCTTACACCGACTCAAACTACAATATTTTTGCACTTTTTCAAAAAAATAGGACAATGAGAGAAAAAAATTGAGATGGAGAAAAATGAGATATTTTTTTTAGAGGGTACTAACATGGAGGTGTAGGATCAAATAAGACCTTTCAAGGTGCCACAGAGAGACCGAGAAATCACCCATCAAAAGTTATAACATTTTTTTGGTCTCAGGGGCTCTTAAGGGACTACGCCTGGATGAAGTAGCCCAAGCAACGAGAGCATTTGGAACCAAAAAATAACCTCCAAAGTAGTTTACTAGGCCATCCCATGTGTGTGCATAGTCATGGTTTTGGTCCCACAAGCTTTTTTTTGCAAAAAAATAGCATCGACAACCTTACACTCGACTCAAACTACACTATTTTTTGCATTTTTGCAAACAATAAAAACAAACGAGAGAACCAAATCGAGATGGAGAAAAACAGATATTTTTTAGAGAGGGTCCCAACATGGAGGTGTAGGATCTAGATGAGACCTTTCTAGGTGCCACAGAGTCCGAGAAATCACCCATCAAAATATAGCCTTTTTGGTCTCGGGGGCTCTTAAGGGACTACACCTGATGAAGTAAGTAGCTCCAAAGCAACCGAGAGCATAGGTACAAAAAAAACCTCCCTAGTGTTTACCTCCATCCCCAATGTGTGTGCATAGTCGGTTTGGTGCCATGAGCTTTTGTTTGCAAAATATAGCATCGTAGACAACCTTACACTCAAACTCAAACTTACAATATTTTTTATTTTGCATTTATTGTTGCAAAAAATAACACAACGAGAGAACCAAATCGAGATGGAAAAAACCGAGATAGAATTTTTTAGAGGGTCCCAACATGGAAGTGTAGGATCAAATGAGACCTCTCTAGGTGCCATGGAGACCGAGAAATCACCCATCAAAGTTATAGCCTTTTTTTGGTCTCAGGGCTCTTAAGGGACTACGCCCGAACGAAGTAGCCTGAAGCAAACGAAGCATTGATCTCACCCAAAAATAAATGCCTCCAAAAGTTTTACCTAGGCCATCCCAATGTGTTGGACATCAATTTTTTGGTTCCACGAGCTTCCATTTTTTAAAATAATATTGCATTGGACAACCTTACACTAACTCAAACTCGCTAATATTTGCATATATTTTTACATTGCAAAAACAATAACAACAAGAGAGAACCAAATCAAGATGGAGAAAACCAAGATATAGATTTTTTGTAGAGGGTCCCACATGTGAGGTGTAGGATCAATGAGACCTCTCTAGTGCCATGGAGAGACCGAGAAATCACCCATCGAAGTTATAACCTTTTTTTGGTCTCAAGGGCTTAAGGGACTACGCCCGAAAAGTAGCTCTAAAGCAAAAGAGCTGGACCCAAAAAAAAAAAGCCTCCAAAAGTTTACTAGGCATCCCAGATGTGTTGGTGTATTTGGTTTGGTGCCAAAAGCTTCCATTTGTAAAATATTGCATTGACAACCTTACACTGACTCAAACTATAATATTTTCATGCATTTTAAAACAATAGACAACGAGAGAGACCAAATCGAGATGGAAAAAACCAGATAGATTTTTTTGAGGGTCCCAACATGGAGGTGTAGGATCAAATGAGACACTCTCTAGTGCCACGGAGACCGAGATATCACCCATCAAGTTATATACCTTTTTTTCTCTTTTCAAGGCTCTTAAGGGACTACGCCCTGACGAAGTAGCCCAAAAGCAACACATTGTAGGCATGTTAAACAAAAAAAACCTCCAAAGCATTTACCTAGCCACCCCAATGTTTGGCATAGTTGGTTTGGTTCCACGAGAGCTTTTTGCAAAATATATGCATTGATAACCTTACACTCCGACTCAAACTACATTTATTTCACATGGTTGCAAACAATAACACAACGAGAGAACCAAATCAATTGATGGAAAAAAATGAATAATTTTTCAGTAGAGGGTCCCATAGAGGTGTAGGATCTAACGAGACCTCTCTAGGTGCCACAGATCAAGAAATCACCCATCAAAGTTATAGCATTTTTTTTGTCTCTGTGGCTCTTAAGGGACTATGCCTGAAAGAGTAGCCCGAAGCAACACACTAACATGTTAGCCAACAAAAAAAATCCTCCATAATGATTTACCTAGCCACCTCCAATGTGTGTGGTGCAGTCATTTTTGTGCCATGAGCTTTCCATTTTGTAAAATAATAAATTGGACAACCTTACATCGACTCAAACTACATGCAATAATATTTCACATGTTTCAAATTTAATAAATGTTCAATAATGAGAAACAAAAATCAAGATGGAGATGAAAATAAAAATAGATAGATTTTATAGAGGGTCCCTAATGAGGTGTAGGATATAGACAAGACCTCTCCAGTGCCATGGAGACCAAGATATCACCCATCGAAGTTATTATATTTTTTCTCTAGGGGATTTAAGGGACTACTTACACAATGAAGTATCCCGTAAAGAAAAAATATAAATATTGAACTAAAAAAAAGCCTCCACAAGTGTTTACCTATGATCATCCAATGTTGGCATAGTCATATTGTTCCACAGAATTCATTTGTAAAATATTGCATTCATGAAAAAATTTACACTAACTCAAACTATAATATTTTTCATGGATTTAAAAGTTAAAAACTAATAGGACAACAATAGACTCATCAACAAATCAAATGGATAAACTGATATAAATTTTGAAAAAACATGATTTAGAATTTAATAGTAGAAATTAAATAGTATTAGAATGGATCTCAATGATCATCCTCTAATAATTCCATGAAAGTTAAGAGGTTATCATTTGATTTTTCCACCTTTTTTCTTATGGGCTTTTGAAATGTTATGACTACGAAATCAGAAAGAAGTCTCTCTCATCTTGAAAATTCAGCATTCATTCAAATCAAAATGTAATTTCCACTACATCCATTGGTATCAATTAGGAAAATGATTTCAATAAAATAAAATGAAATTTATGAAAATTCATTTTCATCTCATTTATAAATAATAGGTGTAGGATCATTGGAATTAAATGACATTATCTTAAGGAGTTCATGTATAAATTGGATTGAATTTGACTCTGGAAAACATTGGATCTCTTGTCGTAAATGAATTCTTTAAAAGAAATTGAACATCAAATCCTCTCAAATCAATAGGAACTCCATTATCATGTTTTTTCAAATATGAAAGATGAAAGGAATTTTGAAGAATTATTTTTTAATTGTCAAATGGAATCAATAAGGAAAAATTCAAAAGGTGTGGATATTGGTTTTTGATGAAAATTATCATGGAAATTTATTATTTTGAGTTAAGTTTAAAAGTTTGGCATTTAAAAGAAACTTGATAAAAATGGATAATTTTGGATTTAGGCCTATGCTTTCAAGAAGTTTTTTATTTACCAAGGAAATTGCCCTAAGTTTATTTTATAAATGAAGGTGAATTGAAGTTCTAGGAAATTTTGAAATAGGATAAAGAAAGAATAAGATGGAATGAAAGTGAAGTTCATTTTTCCCAACCTTTTTGAATGAAAATTTAAAAAATGAAATTTGGAATTTGAAGGTTGGGTGGAAATGGTAGTAGACATTGATTTCCTCAACCGATTTACTTATTGATGATTAATTGTTATTAAATTTATTTGTCATTAAGCATTATTATGATAAGTAGTTTTTTTTTGAGATCAAAATCACCATGAAAATTTTTATTCATGATTTTACAATTATTTTGATGGCATTTGGATTTGAAAATTTAAATGTTTCCTATAATTATGAATACCTCTCTAGTTTGATTGAATCATTCAATCATAAGTGTGGATATGATGCTACATATGATATTGGATGGAAGGCTAGTTAGTGCTTCTAGCAAAAAAGTGAAAAGGTGAAATAGAGTCTAAGGAGTTGTAGAAGGAGTTGGAGTCTAAGATTTTGGGAGAGTTAGGGATGGAAAAAGTGAACTAATGAAGCTTGAAGACTTTTTGGGTTTCCTTAGATCCTTTCTATCCATGAATCCTTGTGTAAAAAAATTGTCTTAAGGGGCATAGTTGATAGTTTTGGCAAGATGAACAACAATGGTGTTTGAAGCCTTATGAATCAAGTTAGTGATGGTCTAATGATTTTTATTATTGTTTTTTTTTAATAGGGAGAGAAGACTAAGAAGCATTGAAGAATGCAAGGGTGCATGATAAGATAGAACCAATAAAAGAGACCATGAGCAAGAAGAAGCACAAAGTAAGGTAAATACACATATACACATTGATAAATTGAATGAATAATTACTCATATTAGATAACTCTTTATATACATACATTATATAAATATTGATTTCCAAATTTTCATGCATATTATACATTGAAAATGCTAGTATACAACACCAATAAATGAAAAAATAATCCATAATGTCTTATATTGTCAAGTGCACATCATATTAGTTTCATACAAAAATAATCTCAGAAATGTAAGGTCTCATACAAAAATATCGAGTTCCAAATAGTATTAACGTGCACAATAAATATAAAAATGCATGAATAGGTCATATAATATCAAGTGAATGCCATATAGGCATACATATATGTCATGTCATGAATGTGCATACATGCATATGCATGCATATATGATACAAATATGTATAAGACATATATATATATATATATATATATATATATATATATATATCCTAATCATCAAAATATATCCCTCTCTTGGCCTTGCTCAAAGAAGGCCCTCCCTTAGACATAGATGGAGATCTGTGAGATGACTTCGATCCTCCAAGTGCTCCATACTACAAGTCCTCTTCCACTCAAAACTCACTTGTAGTTGAACCTATAAATGCAAACAATTTTTTTTTCAAAACTTAATATATAAGTTTTCAACATGTATAAGACCATGCTAATGAAACTATTTACATTTACACACACTTACCGCAATCTCTCAGTCACGTTGAATCTACATCTCACACTCAGATGAGTCATCGGGAGCTCCTGAGCATGAACAGGGGGTATCAAAATGATGAGCTCGAGGAGTCCATGCCCTCAAAGTAAAAATGAAGGGGTTGAACCCTACATACACATAAGATCACAAAATCAAACATCAAAATTAGCCAAAATAGAACTATGTTAACAATAATTTTTTTGAATGCAGATCAAAAAATTTACACCAACTAAGTACATGTATGTGTAATGACAATATTTTAACTAATTTTATCAATATACAACTATTTTTTTACCACACCACACCTATGAATCATATGAACAAGGGTCTATTACCTTCGTGCAGTAACTCCTACGTATACACAATGAAGGACATTATTAACATAATTTAATAATGCTACAATGAAGGACATTATTTTAAACATAATTTAACATAATATGAATTACATGAGCTATTTAACAAAATACATGTAGTTTGAATACCTCGGTGAGTTTGTTGCACAGATGAAATCACAACGAAAACACCTTTCTCTACTCCTCATAGAGATGGTGGTGTGTCTAGTGAGGTCATCAACTTTATCAAACATATATCACATCAAGTTAGTTGAACATATATAATATATATACAAGAACATACATATATATAGACATATATTTGAGTTCAAAAGTTATATATATTTTCATACGTGAAAATTTTACACAATTAACATTCTAAATTACCTCTGTGAATGTATGCATAGGCATGGTGCTCACAGCCTGTGGTCGAGATGATGACGTCCCCCCACCCACTGTAATATCAATGCATACATGTACAAATAAATACAATTATTTCAAAAATTTAACATATATAAGTAAATCAAGTACTCAGATATTTTTGTAACATACATAATAAAAAATAACAAATACCTGCAAGGTGTCACCGATGTCTGAATCCAAATGTATCACTCAAAAAGGTGTCTGACATAGTGACATTATCATGTGTACCACCAACGGAAACTCCACCAACACCAGTATGCATGAAAGTATCATCCTCCTCGGCCCCAAGCATATGCTACCACATGACGAGAAAAGATGTGGCCTCATGCTAGTACTTCTTGAGGAATACTCTGTACCTCCACAAACATCTGGATCAAAATGTCCCTCGTATGTCAAACAAGGGTATCAGATAGCCCCTAAAGTGTGGAGTGTATCAATCTCTATTGTCTCCTTCACTACTGAGGGACAGTCTCAGGGTGAGGGGGATTTTGTGTGGGGACTCTACCCTACTTGAATAGGTGCACATTGTGCACCTGGTCGATCCTGTGCAGAGCCTTTTCCTCGGCCTAAAATCCCAAAATCAAAATAGTTTGGGATCTCATTGAGGATAAAATCACAATAGAGTTTCCTCAAAATTATAGTGGAACCTCATTGTTATTGCAAGGTGGAAAATCAAACACCATCCACCATCGGTCCCAAAAATTATTTTTAATCAAATCACTATTGCACCAGTGGATTGGAAACCATTTGCATGACACAACAAAAGAAAATTGGTTCGGGGTCCATGAATAAGGCACATATGAGGTCTTTTGTAATTTATTTTTTCTTTACATCCACATATGACAATTTTTGGCATAATATTCCCTACAACTCTCTCTATAAGATGTCCAATGATCAATTTGACTCATTTCGCATGTCATCAACTTGAGCCACTAATGCCTCCAATGTGTTTGCAAGAGAGGCACAAGGTGGGGGTTTGTAGAATGGGAATCCCTCATTTTTTGATTAAATCCTCAATTTCAATATTTTTTCCACTATATGGGCTGCTTAAATCCTCCTACTACCCTGGGGATGTTCAAAATAAGAGGAGGGATAGGAGGGTTCACAGAATTGAGGGTTTTGGTTGTGGTTGAGGTGGAACTATAAAAAATAAAAAAATGTATTCAATTCAAATTCTACTATATAATTACCAAATCTTCCTCCTCCACGACATTTTCCTCATGACCGGACACTTATAAGTCGAAACTTTAAAAATCGTGAGATAACAAAGCTATTAGGTAGTTCCACCTTATATGATGGCCCAATCTTCTTATACTTTAGTTTATTATATGTCCCCTTTAGAAACCTCTCATTTCTAAGATGAACCATCACCATATCTCCTTCTTCAAATACATTTACTCTCCTACTAGCATCTGCAACTACTTTATATTGTGCATTATTAACTTTCAGCTTTTCCCTCACTTCTTCCTGTAATTGTAGAATGTGTTCTACAAATGCTTCTACATCATCACTAATTTTATCTTCACCGGTAACACAATCAAATCTAGGACCCCCTTAGGGTTCCTACCATAGACAATATGGAAAGGATACCTTCCTGTTGACCTGTTTACCAAGCTATTATAAGCAAATTCAGCTTGTGGTAAAACCAAGTCCATTGTTTTGGCTTTTCTCCAACTATGCAACATAGGAGATTTGTTCCCAAGCTTCTGCATTCACTACTTATGGGGGGGTGATATGCACTATTGAACTATACTTGTGTCCCCATTTTCCTCCACAAATTCTTCCAAAAGTGACTCAAAACTTTGTGTCCCGATCTGAAGTGATCGTTCTTAGAACTCCATACAACCTAACCACTTTTGAAAAAAATAAATCTACAACCCTAGAAGCATCATTAGTTGTCTTACAAGCAATGAAATGTGCCATCTTAGAGAATATATCAACCACAAAAAGATAGAATCATTCCCTCATTATGTGTTAGGAAGTCCTAACATGAAATCCATACTCAAATCAACCCATGGCCATGTAGGGATAGGTAATGGCATATATAACCCAATATTTTGTGCATGGCCCTTAGCCATTTGGCACACTCTACATCTTGCTATAATCCTACTTATGTCCCTCTTTACCTTTGGCCAATAATACTTTTCTACAACAAGAGCAATTGTCTTACTTATACCAAAGTGTCCAGCCAACCCCCACTATGCAATTCTCTTATAATATTTTCTCTCATTGAACCAAGGGATGCACAATTGTTTCCCCTAAATAAATAACCATCCTACATCAAATAATTAGAAGAACCACTACCCACTATAGGATCCTTACATTGTCTCACAACATCACCAAAATATGGATCACCTTCATACAATTCCTTAACTGCCTCAAACCCTACTACTTCATTTTCCATTGTTGTCAAAAGTGCTACACGCCTACTCAAGGCATCAACAACTTGATTTTACTTACCCGACTTATGCTTTAAGAAAAATTATATTCTTGCAAAAATGAAACCCATTTTGCATGCCTACTATTTAGTTTCTTTTGTGCATTACATACCTCAAGGCTTTATGGTTAGTAAAGAGTACAAATTCCTTAGCTACCAAAGGAATGTCTCCAATGCCTTAATGTCTAGAACAATAGCATAAAATTCTCACATCATAAGTAGAATATTTCCTCCCATTCTCATTTAGCTTTTCACTGAAGAATGCCACAAGCCTTCCTTCTTGACTCAGTACAACTCCAATCCCGACATGTGAGGCATCATAATCAACCTCAAAACCTTGTTAAAATATGGTAATACCAAAACATGCACCTTTGACACTTTCTTCTTCAATAATTCAAAACTATTTGTTGCTTCCTTGATCCATACAAAATCCATCCCCTTGTACACTCTGTTATGGGTGCAGCAATGCTACTGAAATTCCTGATGAAATTCATATAAAATGTTTCCAATCCATGAAAACTACGAACCTTTGTCACATTCCTTGAATAGGCCATTCCAAAATCACCTTTACTTTTTCTTCATCCATCCTCACTCCATCCTCTGAGATGACAAACCCCAAAAAGACTAGACTTTTCTAAGAAATCTACACTTCTTTAAGTTTGCATACAAACTCTCTTTATGTAACAATTCTAACACAAATTTCAAATGTAACAAGTGTTCTTCCATTGTCTTATTGAATATCAAATATCATCAAAATAGAAAACAACAAACTTACCATTGTATTCTTAGAGTACTCTATTCATCAACCTCATGAATGTACTGGGTGCATTAGATAGCCCAAATGGCATCACCATCCACTCATACAATCCATATTTTGTTTTGAAAGTTGTTTTCCATTCACTATTCGGATCTAGTCACCCATCTTGCTAAAATCTTGCTAAAATATTGGGCTCCTGCTAACACATCCATCATATCATCCAATCTTGGAATTGGGAGATGGTACTTAATCTTGATTTTATTTATGGACCTATTGTCTACACACATTCTCTAGTCTCCATCTTTTTGGGATTCAATAGCATTGAGTTGCACATGGACTCATGTTTCTCTCACTAACCCTTTATATATTAGATTTGTCACTTATCTGTTCAACTCCTCACTGTTCGACTCATCCGATAGGCTTCCTAATTTGGAAGGGATGATCCTGGGATCAAATCAATATGGTGTTGTATATCTCACTTTGAAGGTAACCCATCTAGTAGCTCATCTAGTATGACATCTTTGTATTCTTTTAGTACCTTTGTCACAAAGAATAGTATATTAAAATCCTCTATTTCCACCTTCTTTGACATCAATGCATAACACCAACCAACTTCTTCCATTTTTGTATAAACTCTTTTGTAGCCAACAAGCCCTCACTCTTCTCTTCTTCCTTGAAGGGTAACAAGACCACCTTTACATCATCCTTCCAAAAAGTATATGTATTTTTCCTTTGTCATGTGTAACCTTCTTATCATGTATTGCAAGGCCTCCCCAATAATATATGGCATGCATCCATTGGGATAACATCACAACACACTTTATCCTTATAGGTGTTCCCAATCAAAAACTTTATAAGGCATCTTTTATTTATGGTTACTTTGTTCCCTTTCTTGAACTAGGATATACGATAGGGATATGGGTGCTTTTCACATTTGAGATTGAGTTTATCAACCATCGAGTTGAAACCATATTTTCACAACTACCATCATTAATAATAATTTTACATACCTTTCTTCCAGGTGCATCTTGTTTGAAATATATTTATTTGTAACCAAGAATCAACACCATCAACATCTCATTCTTTCTCCTTCCTTGGGAAAATCATCATCCTCCTTATCATTAGGGTTTCACCCAAGTTTGTGGAAACCTCCATTTCTTCTTCCTCTTCAAGAAACCTCATTTCTTGTGGTCATTCTTCTCTTGCCATCTATCCATATTTAGGATAGTGCAAACTCAAAACTATGTGCCCCTCTTCACCACATCGATAACATGTATATTTCCTTTGGGGGATATTCTAGCCCCATCCTCCATTATAACTTCTTCCCTCTTTGAAAACCCCTACCTCTCTGGTAGTTATCATGGCTTTGACTAGAATCTTCACGCCCTTCTACATTAGAGGATTCACCTTTTTAGATTCAAATCTACCTTTCCTCTCATTGGAGATGATGATGTCCCTCTCTTCACACCTCTTCTAATATTATTCCTCTTGTTTTTTTCTTCCTTTAAGGTGAGTTGATAAACATCATCCAGGCTATGGATTCGGAGCACTACTCAACTCATCTTGTATGGTATAACTCAACCCATTCATATACCTTGTAGCTTTATGTTCTTCAAACTCTCCTTGTTCCACCTTGATTGACAACTTGTAAAATTCATTGGTATACTCTTAATGTTAAGACCCTCCTGTCTTAGGTTTTAAAACCTTTGAAAGAGTGTCTGATCATAATCTATAGGAAGAAACTTTTATTTCAAATTATTTACCATTTTATTCCAGTTTCAAATCTTTCCCTTTCCATTCCTTTGTCTTTCATTTTGCAGGTGATCCCACCAGATCAATACATGTCCAACCAAATTAGTGCATGAAAACTTAACCTTCTTCTCCTCTGAAAGGGTTTTCCACTCAAAGAATTTTCCATGTGATTCAACCAAAAATCAACCCTCAAGTAATCAAGAACATTAATCTTGATGTCATCATTCTTTCCCTCTAAAGCTTGGATCAATCTCTTCTCAAATGGTCTCTCATTCAAGGTGTCTTCATCTCTCTCATTTTCTTCTTCATAGCTCCTCCTTCATTCATTAATGGAGGTACTTCTTCGATTCACTTAATCTGGGTTTTCCCCATTTACATGTCTCCTTCTAAGGCGTGGTAACTTCTCCTCCGAGCTCATCAACTTGTCCTAATGTTTGCTTCTAAATATGCATATTCATCATGGACATAACCTCCCGATCCCGCGTCTAGCCATGTTTATATAAAATAAAGGCAAAAATTACATAGAAAAATGTAATATATTACCTTAACTATTCCTGCAAGATCAAAATCCTGCTCTAATACCAATTGATGTGGATCCAACTACAAGTTGAAATACCTCCAAAACACACACAAACAATTTGTAAATAAAAAACTAGAAGCTTCAAAATAGCTTTCTTCTCATTCGAATCCACACTAAATATTTTACATCATTACAATCTTCCTTTTATTTCACATCTACTCTAAAAACCCCTAAAATGCCAAAATTACCTACTAGCAAAACACCTCGGATGGGCCCCAAAATTTGCATGCCAAATATGCCTTCATAAATTAAGGCTCATGCAAAATTTTGATTTATTCTAAAAAGCACAACAAAAGTTATTAAAACTCTAAGACCTAGTCAAAAGTGAAAAAAATGTTCGAGCTAATTTTAGACCACTAGATGAAGGAATCCAACCCCGAAAATATGTCGGAATGGGCACAACTGGGCAAGAAAATTGCCCCATAATACTAATAAACATCCACCACCCTATAAAATTAAAGAAGACCCAAAGCTTCAATCAAAAGTTATGGCTCCCAAGTTATGCTCTTAAATCACTCAAAGTTTGCTCAATGATGTTCCATTGTATTCAATGACACTCTTATGGAACAAACCTTTTGTTCGGCTTCACAAAATGTGTCACACTTACTACAATCTTAAGGCAACAAGGTTCGATGATGCTTATTGTCACCCTCAAAATTCCCCTCATTTTTCAAGTCAAGTTTTGAAAATTTTGAGTTGGTGCCTTTGAGAGATGTTTGAGCAAAGTGAGAAGTCTGGAGAGATAGAAAAATTCGTGCTTTGAAGAAGTTGGTGCTCATTCCTTAATCTCACCTTGTTAATTTAAAATCTTGCGATCTGCATGGTTTGATAAACTTTTTGTCTTCCCGTATAGATGTCAAAAATTATTTCCTTCATTCGAATGAAATTGTTAAATCCTTTTTCTATGGTCACAGATTGCATCGAGCATGGTATCATTTATAGTTCTTCTTTCCATGAGGAGCAATTTGTTATTTGGGTGTAAATGGAGTTTCCCCTCTCTATATTTTTCCACAATGATGTGAATGATGGTGTATCTTCCTGTCATTTTTGTCCCAACGTCAACGGATACATGGGCATCTCTGATTGGATGTGGCGTGGCGGGTTTTATCTTATGAACTTGTCACTTTGTTACTTTGGCAAAAAGTGTCAAATTGGCCCGTGGCCCAAAGGATCCTGATTGGCTAAATCAAGTGGTGGCGGAAAGGTGGGCCCTTTTTGTGTTTTGAGACACTATGGAAAAAGGGGTAAAATTGTAAAAGTGAAGCGCAACTTCGTGATGCCTAGGTGAAGCACATGTGTCGATGACCGTGTTGAAAATTCAAAAGTGGAAAGGTGGATCATCGGGGCACTTTGAAGATTTTGGCTTTGTTTCGGCAAAAGGAGTAAAGTTATAAAGTAAGTCGACCTGACGCTCATGCCCAATAAAGCCACGTGTTAAGTTTGCATCAAAAGCAAAGACGATCGTCGAGGCACTTTGGAAATTTTTGGTTTTGTTTCCAAAAGGGAAAAATCAAATGTTAAGCCCACGTCGAAAGTCAAAGCGGAAGGCGGATCATCGGAGCACTTTTGAAAATTTATCTTTGTTTCCAAAAGAAGTAAAATTATAAAGTGAGCCATGACTCCATTGCCACTCAGGTAAAGCCATGTGTCAAACCTATATCAAAATTGAAGTTGCAGGCTTGCGGGGCTACGGGAGTTTTTATGATTTTGCATTTTTTGCAAAAGGCGCAAAAGTGAATTTCGGGCCCGCAAATCCATTTTGTAAAAGACTACATTTTCGCCATTTTTGTACGGATTCGATGCAAAATTTCAAATGGCCATATCTTTCAACTGGAAGCTCAAATTTGGGCAAGAGAGGACTTTTTGGAAAGCTCTCAACGTCTGCTACATGCCAAATGACATGGAGAACTCGACTAGATGTCTTGATTTGGGTGAAAATATGGAAAACATCTTTCACGCCATTAATATGTGATCTAACTACTTCAACTAGATCAAATTTGATCTGATCTTCCATCCTTCCTTCTTCAACACACCAAAGACATGCAGAACTAGACTTGACAGATTATAAATGGATTTGTAGGGGCATTGATGGTTGGTGGTTGAGCTTCCAAATCAGATTTCTTTCCTTCTCTTCTTCTCCTTTCTTCGCTTCATCTATAAATGTAAGAGCTTGGCTCATTGCAGTTGTTAGACTCTGATACTTTTGAAGTGTAAATAGAATCAAAAGCAATCAATATAGAAGAATTTCCCTTTCTCTCTATCTTCATCTATTGTCTCTTCTTGCTTTCCTAAAATCTGTGGATCATTTATCTTCTATAATAAGAAACTTTGTGTTCTTATTGATATGATTTCTAGAACTTTGTGTCTATGGAATGATATCTTATGTTGTGAATGAGAATGATTCTGTTCGTATCACCTTTGCTTTCGTTAATATAAGGTTATACTCTGCTATCTATATTTCCTGAAAGTACTGTTATATTCTGCTCTTTCCTTTCTTTAGTTCTTCCATTCGTTTGTATTGATAAGCTATTTTGGTAAAAAGAATTTCAAGATGTCAGAAGTCCAATCTTAAGATGAAAGTTGTACATTTGTATATAAGCTTTACTACTTTCTTTCAATAAGGGAACCTCTCCCATAAAGAGGAGGGACTTATTGTCCCATGACTGTGGTTTTGTTAAAGTACCATTTTAAAACCCAACAGTTTTTGGCAACTCCGCTGGGGATTTCGTTTCAACGTATCCCTTTCTAAAACAACTTCAAGATCATTTTTCTGGTCTGGCGACTCTACGATATACACGTGGGAAGAAAGCTCTTGGTTGAGATTCTCATTTTCAACTTCTAGAGCAACAAAACTTCTCTCTTCTTCTTCTAGCAAAGAAGAATAGAGGAACTCATTCTGTAAAGCACACCTCCTGTTAAAGACAAAAATTCCAAGAATAACATTCCTCCATAACAACTCAGCCCTAATCTTCTTGCTCTAATACTTGGTGTTTTAGTTCCCCTTCAGACAATCTTCCCACATATGGTAGCACCTCTGCCTTGGGACAATGGATTGGGCCTCTTGTTCTTCCTCAACCATTGCATGAGTTACCCAGAGTAGTAGGAAAGGTTTTCCTAAATTCCAAGGTGATGGGAAGGTACACCCAGATGAACACATTGCAGCCTTCAACGTTGCATGTGGGATTCTTGGGATTGAGCATGAAGACGTTTCTGTCAGATCTTTGTAGAAACATTGCAGGATAATGTTGTTGATTGGTTCTATCATCTTCCTATTGGGTCAATTACTATTGGACCACCTTGAAACTCAATTTGAGTAGCAACGCTTTCAAACCTATAAAGATGTGCATGCTCTCTTGGCTCAAATTTCTCATATCAAGAAGGAACCACATGAGCCCATGAGAGAATTTGTGGCCAAATTCAACAAGCTCATTCATAAAATTCCATAGAACACTCATCCTATAGATCAAATCCAAAAATGCTTCTTCCTCAATGCTCAGTTACCTGAAGTAAGCTATGCACTAAGGAGAGATAACCTTGCAACTCTGGATGTTGATCAACGTTTGGCTATCAGTGTTGAGGATGATTTAATCATGTCTGGTAAATTGAAAAGAGAACCCTCCAAGTCTAAAGCATCCTCCTCTTCCTCTCCCGGAGCCAATTCAGATCAGTTAGTGCAGAAGTTGGTAAATGATCTCATTGCCATCAAAAAGCAATTGGCTCAACATACTCCTTATCAAGATATTCCAAGAAGGAATTTTCATTCTAGAACCAGATTACCTCCTTCTCGAATAAATTGGCTATCAAGGCCCTCCTATCAAGGTTCCAAATCAATGTAACTTGTGAAGTTCAAGAACTTGATGATGAGGAGTTTAATGAATTCAATGAAGAATCGAAGAAGAGGTTGATGAGAACTGAAGAGCTTGGTGGATCTCAAGTTCATTTCCTTACCACTGAAGGTATGGATGATGAAGATGAATATGATGAAAGAGTGGCAGAGAGGAATAGTGAGTCATATGTTGTTATGACTCGGGAGCAAATGAACAGAAAAGAAAAAGTGATGCCACTTGCTAAGAAATCCAAGGAGTTTCCTATAACTATTCTAGTGGTTGCAAGAAGAGGAGCTCTATTCCCACTCGCCTCCACGCAAAAGGTGAGTAATGATAATACTCCTCCTTTTACCTTTGTTTCCAAAACTTCTTGTCCTTTAATTCTTAAAGTTGATAAATCAAAAGTTTCTCCTGTTCCTAATAGTGATGCCCCATCCACCTCCGGGTCTTTTAATATCATTGATCACCTCAAAAAGACCAAAATCCAAATTTCGTGAGGCAAAGTTTTACCAAACCCATCCAAAATCCTTTGCTAAAAATGGTAAACTTTGTCAATTCCAAATCCAAAGCCTCATCAAATACTTCTAAAGGTATTTTTCCCACTCCCTCTTCCTCACCTCAACCAAGCCTTGTGGCTATAGTCACTTCCCCAATGAGAAATTGAACCATTCTATGTGACTCTCCTCATACCGCCATAAACTCAATAATTGTGTTATAGACTCAGGAACATCAGACAATGTAATGCCTACAAAAGTAGCTCATGCTTTGGGCTTGACTCTAACACGTACCTTTGGTTCTTGCTATTCCATGGAGAGTAGAGAAGTGCCTTTGGTTGGGAGGATTAAAGATGCACAAGTAGCCTTCACTGCTTTTCCAAAGAAAAGGGTTACAACCACTATTTTGGTTGCTAATATTCCTCCCTCATATGGTATGTTGCTGAGTAGGAATTTATGTAAAGAGGTAGGAGGTGAAATTCAGATGGACTGTCACATGCTTTGATCCCGGCCAATGGAAAAATAAGAAAGTTATTACTTAAAAGCAAACCGAGTATATTGTGCAAAAAGACTCGATGATCCAAAATCACAAATACTCTATGAAGATATAGGGCATGACAACTATATGATCATGTTAGAGGATGAGGCAAGTCTTCTTAAGGGAGTGATTCATGATCCCAATGGAATTTGGACTTTGGAGTTTGATGGAAGCTGCTCTTCAACTGGTTCTAGAGCTAGTGTGGTGTTAATCTCTCCAGAAGGGAAGATTCATCCATTTTCTTTCAAGCTTCATTTTGAAAATACAAATAATACAATGAGTATGAGGCTCTCATCCTTGGGTTGAGCATGGCAAAAGAAATAGGAGTAAAGAATCTTTGTGCTCGTGGTGATGCAAAGTTGATTGTGAAACATGTAAGGTATCTTTACCAAGTCAAGAATAAGAGATTGAAACATTATAGAAATCTTGTTTGGGATTCCTTTGAATTCCTTGATGCTTTCTCAATTGAAGTTGTGCCAAGAGAAAAAATACTAGAGCTGATTCTCTAGCTATCTCAGGATCTTTGTTGATTCCTCATCCAGATTTCTCTTAAGAGAAATTTACCATTGAAATGATTCATAGGCCTAGTGTGCCGGATAATGCAAGCAATTGACAGGTTTTCAATGATGATCAACACTTGCTCTCTTTCTTGAGCTTAAAGATAACTTCAATCAGCTTATATTTTGAAGGAAGTGAAACTCGCCTAGAGAACATGTGCCTTCTAACGAGGAAGATATCAAGGAAGAGATGGATCGGGATGGTCATATTTAGTTGAAGGGTAACAAGATTCCCAAAGGACTGGTGAGTCTAGAAGATTTGTTTGAAAAGCATGATAGGTTCATCAAATCTGAAGCTTCTTAAGGGACTCGACAATCTACCGAGTATGAGAAGGTCAATATTGAAAGCAACGATGAACCTGTGGTGGTGAATATTGGAAAATGTTGCACTCAAGAAGAGAAAAAGAAAGCAAAAACCTATTAAAAAATATGCCATGTTCTTGCCTATTCATATGAAGATCTTAAGACTTTTCAACCAAAGGAGATGTAACACTATATCCCTCTAAAACATGGGATCAAACCTTTCAAGGAGAAGCAAAGTTAGTACAATCATAAGGTTGCTGATACTATTTTTCAAGAGATCCAAAAGTTATTAAAAGCCAATATTATTTTCCCTATACATCATTCAACATGGATTTCCAACATTGTGCTTATCAGAAAGAAGAATGGCGAGATTCATATGTGTAGATTTTAGGAATTTGAATCAGGCCTCTCTAAAAGACAACTATCCACTCCCCGTGATGGATCAAGTTTTGCAAGTCGTCTCGGGCTTTGAGATGTTATCTATGCTAGATGGATTCTCTGGATACAATCAAGTGGAAGTCAAGACTACCCCGATCAACACAAGACTACTTTTACTACCACTTGGGACACCTTTTCCTACAAGAGAATGCCATTTGGTCTTATCAATGTTGGTGCCACTTTCCGAGAGGGCAATGGATTTAGCTTTTGGCAATTTAAAGGGAAAGTGTATTGTTGTGTACCTTGATGATTTGACTGTTTTTTCCAAAACAAGGGCAGATCATCTTCAACATCCGAAACACTTCTTAAAAATGCAGAGAACATGGAGTTTCCTCAATCCTAAGAAGTCTATCTTTTGTGTTACTAAAGGCAAGTTGCTGAAACATATTATTTCCAAAGAAGGGATCGAGATAGATCCAAAAAGAGTTCAAGCAATCCAACAGATTCCTCTTCCCATAAGCAAAAAGGGTGTTCACTCTTTCTTTGGCAAGATAAATTTCCCGAGGAGATTCATTCCAGATTTTGCAGAATTGACTATGAGTGTTGCTCACATGATGAAAGGAAAGCAAAACTTTGGTTGGACTTCCAAAGGTAAAGAAGCATTTGAAGGTATCAAGAAAGCCATTGCTAGAACCCCCATCTTAGCATGTCCTGATTTTAGCAAAGATTTTATTATCTATTGCTATGCTATAAAGAGTACCTTGGTCATTTGTGCTAACTCAAAAAAATATGAGGATCATGAACTTCCAATTGCCTTCATGAGATATGTTCTGAAAGCTCATGAATTGAAATATACTATGATGGTGAAACTTGCTTTTGTAGTGGTCAAAGCACAAAGCAGTTTCGTTTTTATATTCTTAATTCTCACTCTATTGTGTTTATACCTGATACAACCATCAAGTCTATTCTTACACAACAAGAGTTTGGAACTAAGAGAGGTAATTAAGTAGCAAAATTCCAAGAATATGACCTTGATATCAAGCCAACTAAGCTAGTTTGGGGTAAAGGCTTATGTGCACTTATTGCTGAAAGAGCTGATGTAGAATTGTCCAAAGAAGCAGTTGATGTTCCTATTGTCCTCTTCCTCAATTCAACATATGATGGTATACTTGTATTGCACATTTTCTTATTGTCTTCTTCCTCGCCTCAACGTGAATGGTATGTTGGTATTGCACATTTTCTTACTTATGGAGAGTGTCCATCCCACTTGAGTGCCAAGGAAAAGAGAGCTATTAAGCTAAGGTCTACACAAGTATGTATTATGGGAAAATGCTTTATTCAAGTGAGGCATAGATGGAAGATTCCTTAAATGTGTGGACAAAGAGCAACATAAGAAGTTGTTTTCAACTTTTCATGATCAAGCTTGTGGAGGGAATTTCTCTTCTGCTATCACTACCCATAAGATCCTTCGTGTAGGGTACTATTGGCCTACATTGTTCAAAGATGCATCAAAATGGGTAGGTAAGTGTGAAGCCTATCAGACTTTTGTTGGGAGACCTAAGTTGGTTGCTTTACCACTCAAACCAGTAGTGATTGATGAACCTTTTCAATAATGGGGATTGGATTTCATTGGAACTCTTAACCCACCTTCTAGTGCTAGACATACTCACGTGCTAATTACTACAGATTACTTCACAAAGTGGGTAGAGGCTATTCCAGTCAAAAGCACTACTTCTGAGGTGGTGTGTAATTTCATCAAAGAGAACATCTTGATAAGGTTTGGGGTACCAAACAAGATTGTGACTAATAATGCTTACAATTTTTCTTCTTCTGAGATGATGGATTTCTGCGATATGGTTACGGAATTTCCTTGCTCATTCTTCGACTATTACCCCAAAGGGAATGGACAAGCGAAATCGACAAATAAGAATCGTAACCATAGTTCGGAAGCTTGTCAACAACTCTCAAAGGAATTGGCACAAGCTCTATGATGCTCTCTCAGTAGATAGAATTATACCCAAAAGAGCAATTGGGATGTCTCCATTCCGGTGGTGTATGGTGTTGAAGCTCACTGCCGATAATAGTGGAATTGCCAGCCTTGCACTTAATGAAGGCTATTGAAGATACAAGTTTCACCAGTTCCTTGGACAAGAGGATCATGTATCTCTAGAAGCTGGATGAAGATAGGTTGTAAGTTTTTGATAGAATCTCATCTCATCAACTGAAGGTGAAAGATTTGTTTGATAAGAAAGCTAGACCCAGAGATTTTCAAGTGGGAGACATTGTTTTGTTGTGGGACAAAAGACATGAACCTCAAGGAAGCCATGATAAGTTTGATTCTCTTTGGCTTGGTCCTTTCAAAATCGACACTTTGCCGAGAAAACTCTTTCTATTTGGATTATATGGATGGATCTCCTCTCCCACTTCCTTATAGTGGGCAGTATTTGAAGTTGTTCAAGTCCTAGGTGATTAGGTAGTCCTTATGTATATTATGTATAATGTTTTTTTTTTTTCCTTTTTGTTTGTTTCCTTTCCGTGTGTGTTGTCTTCTTTCCATATTACTTCGCCTTTGACTCTATTTGCCCAATGGATAAGGCAATCGGTCTCGCTTTCCCTGAGTTTTTCCATGGTTCTTGGTCTTGCCTTGTTCCTCTGTCTTGGCCAAGTCATCCCCAAAAAAGAGCCAACTGTTGTCACCCTCAAAATTCCCCTCGTTTTCAAGTCAAGTTTCAAAATTTTGAGTTGGTGCCTTTGAGAGATGTTTGAGCAGAGTGAGAAGTCTGGAGAGATAGAAAAATTCATGCTTTGAAGAAGTTGGTGCTCATTTGCAATCTCGCCCTGTTAATTTAAAATATTGCAGTCTGCATGGTTTGATAAAATTTATGTCTTCCCGTCTAGATGCTTGAAAATTATTTCCTTCATTTGAATGAAATTGTCAAATCCTTTTTCTATGGCTATGGATCGCATCGAGCCTGGTATTGTTTACAATTCTTCTTTCCACGAGGAGCAATTTGTTATTCGGGCATAAATGGTGGAGTTTCCCTCTCTTGTATTTTTCCATAGTCGTGAATGACGGGCGTATCTTCCCTGTCAATTTTTGTCCCGACGTCAACGATACATGGGCATCTCTAGATTGGATGTGGCATGGTAGGTTTTATCTTGTGAACTTGTCACTTTGTTACTTTGGCAAAAAGTGTCAAATTAGCCCCATGGCCCGAAGGATCCTGATTGGCTAAATCAAGTGGTGGTAGAAAGGTGGGTCCTTTTTGTGTTTTGAGACACTATGGCAAAAAGGGGTAAAATTGTAAAAGTGAAGCGCAACCTGCTGGCGCCCAGGTGAAGCCACGTGTTGATGCCCGTGTTGAAAAGTCAAAAGTGGAAAGGTGGATCGTCGGGGCACTTTGAAGATTTTGGCTTTGTTTCGATAAAAGGAGTAAAGTTATAAAGTAAGTCGCACCTCGCTCATGCCCAGGTAAAGCCACGTGTTAAGTTTGCATCAAAAGCGGGAAGACGGGTCGTCGGGGCACTTTGGAAATTTTTGGTTTTGTTTCCAAAAGGGAAAAGTCAAATGTTAAGCCCACATCAAAAGTCAAAGCGGGAAGGTGGATCGTTGGAAGCACTTTTGGAAATTTATCTTTGTTTCTAAAAGAAGTAAAATTATAAAGTGAGTCGCGACTCCATTGCCACTCAGGTAAAGCCACGTGTCAGACCTATATCAAAAGTGAAGTTGCGGGCTTGTGGGGTTGTGAGAGGTTTTTATAATTTTGCATTTTTTTGCAAAAGGCGCAAAAGTGAATTTTGGGCTGCGGATCCATTTTGCAAAAGATTGCATTTTCGCCATTTTTGTACGGATTCGATGCAAAATTTCAAATGGCCATATCTTTCAACTGGAAGCTTAGATTTGGGCAAGAGAGGACTTTTTGGAAAGCTCTTGACGTCTGCTACATGCCAAACGACATGGAGAACCGATTGGATGTCTTGATTTGGGTGAAAATATGGAAAACATATTTCATGCCATTAATATGTGATCCAACTGCTTCAACTAAATCAAATTTGATCTGATCTTCCATCCTTCCTTCTTCAAAGACGCCAAAGACATGCAACTGACTTGATGTAGATTATAAATGGATTTGTAGGGGCATTGATGGTTGGTGGTTGAGCTTCCAAATCAGATTTCTTTCCTTCTCTTCTTCTCCTCTCTTCGCTTCATCTATAAATGTAAGAGCTTGGCTCATTGTAGTTGTTGGACTCTGATACTTTTGAAGTGTAAATAGAATCAAAAGCAATCAATATAGAAGAATTTCCCCTTTCTCTCTATCTTCATCTATTATCTCTTCTTGCTTTCCTGAAATCTGTGGATCATTTATCTTCTATAATAAGAAACTTTGTGTTCTTATTGATATGATTTCTAGAACTTTGTGTCTATGGAATGATATCTTATGTTGTGAATGAGAATGATTCTGTTCTGTATCACCTTTGCTCAGTACATATAAGGTTATACTCTGCTATCTATATTTCCTGAAAGTACTGTTATATTCTACTCTTTCCTTTCTTTAGTTCTTCCATTCGTTTGTATTGATAAGCTATTTTGGTAAAAAGCATTTCAAGATGTCAGAAGTCCAACCTTAAGATGAAAGTTGTACATTTGTATATAAGCTTTGCTATTTGCTTTCAATAAGGGAACCTCTCCCATAAAGAGGACGGACTCGTTGTCCCATGATTGTGGTTTTGTTAAAGTACCATTTTAAAACCCAACAACGCCCAAATAGATTTTCGGTGGCTGTTGTTAAATATTAGAGATGGAATCCCCTAGTTGAAGACTAGAAAACACTCCTCAAACGTACAGACTCCCAAATGAATGCCACTGAAATTGCTCCTTTCCTTGCAAATCCTCAGTTGTTCGCAAAAAATGAACTTGTAAAGCAACACAATCTCCACATGCTCGTATCACTCAACACTCCAGTGAATACCGCAAATGCCGAGGTTACTATAATCAATTCCAGAGAGGAACCTAATGAAGAACAACTGGAGCACAATGTTCTACTTTGGGGAGAACAAAGAGTTATGCTGACCGCAAATCTTTGGGTTGATGTTGGACTTGTTAATGGCTCTATAGGGACTATTTTCGACATTGTCTACTCCCCTTCTTCATCTCCTCCAACTCTTCCTCTTTTTGTAGTCGTCAACTTCGACATATACAATGGTCCTCCCTGGAATCCAAATAGCCCCACTCATGTCCTCGTACCACCAATCTCTAGAGGGAACCGCAGACAACTTCCTCTAAAAATGGCTTGGGCCCTCACAATCCACAAGTCTCAAGGCCTTACATTACCAAAAGAAATAGTAGATATAGGTTTTTCAGAACGTGTCGGCCTTACATTCACCGCCTTGTCTAGAGTCCCCTCATTACAAGACCTTTGCATCTCTCCTCCCTTCTCATTTGAACACTTCTCTAGAATGTCCCTCTCCCGACACCTCCTCAAAAGAAAGCAAGAGGAAGCACATTTGAGAAGTCTATAGTTTTCCACTAAGTACTACACAATTCTCCATTCCATCTTCCCCCTGCTCCTTGCAACTTTCACACTCATGTACTCCTTGATTCAAAACTCTTGTAATCAAAATTTTTAGTACTACATATATCTTTGCACTTACTTTCAATGTTGGTCTCTTCTACTTTCATTGATTTCGGTTCCATTCGTGGAATAAAATTCACAATTAGCGACCACTCCCCATTCCCTTTCAACATTCACATCGCACGGTCCATTGGTAGTTTTAAATCATAACCAATGACTAAAAATGATTGAACCGTAAATCGAGCTAGAGAGCATATAAATACCAAAACAATTAGATTCGAATATACCAGTACAGTATTTTTAATGCAAACAATAAACCCTACACCCAACTCTTCTCCATCTCTGCAAACAGATCACTTCCACATCACTGCCAACACGTCTCTGTGAAACATTCCGAGAGCTACTAATGGCGGCATTGTTGAGACAAGTAGGGCCTGCTGTGTGCAGATTTTCCTGGAATCCCATTAGGGGTTTTGCAGCCTCTGTAGGAACAGATATTGTGAATGCAGCCCCTGATGTGAAATTGCCGAAGGCCAGATCATGGGACGAGGGGTCTCCTCTCAATTTGCCACAACTACGCTCTCTGAACTCTTTCGGGTAATTTTTCTTTCGTTCTGTATTTATTTTCTTACCTCCTCTCCGTCTCAGGACCGATCCTTGCGTGGTCCCCAATAAATATGGCCTGTTCACCATTTTCCTTAAATAAACAAAAAAACTCTTTAGATGCTAACACTGAGGGGTACATCTTTCGTCAAATCTACCTCAGATTGGAAGCCGGCCTCGTCCATTAGGTACACTATAGACGTAGTATTTTACTCAATATACTTCATCAATTTAAATACCTTTATCATGTACACGGGGATTTCAACTTGGGACTTATTTATGAAAGCTGAGATGCTTTTACCATTTGAGCTCATTGTTCAGACAATTTTTATTTTGAAGGATTTGAAGCTTATTAAGAGAGTTTCCCCGGGAAAATTGCTAAGGATGACGTTTGGCCCGAGACAACGATTCTCTAAATCCTCATGCAAAATTTCAGGAATAATATTTATTTTGTTAATTATTGCTTGGCTTTTATGCTTTTCTATATCAGAGGATCAGAAATGATTAATGGGCATTTTGTGTATTGTTTTTGTTTGTTTGGCAGGGTAAGAAAGTGGTCCTATTCGGGCTCCCAGTAAGTGTTTTTTTTTATAATAATTTGAACATATAATTAAAGGTTATGATGCTCACATGTTTTTTAACTTCATTTAGGCCAAAATGGTTTTCAAGTCCTATTCAATTTAAAAATAAATACCTCAAGATCTGATGAGACGATTTTTGTTATTTTTATAGACTATTGTTTCGATGAGTGTTTAGTTCAATTTTTTGTTCAATCATCTCGATTTAAGATTGCAAATACCTTTTTAATTGTGGCTTTATAGCGGGCAGATTTAAGAAAATGTACTTCATCTTCTACTTTATTTAAGTTATTTACTTGCCATATTCTTTGGGCATTTGAAAATCTGTGACATAATGCTTGATTGTTTGCAGGGTGCTTTCACGGGTGTTTGCTCAGCTCAGCACGTGCCAAGCTACTTGAAGAATGCTGAGAAATTCAAGGAAAAGGGTGTGGATTCTATTGTCTGTGTTTCTGTAAATGATCCATATGTCATGAATGGATGGGCAGATAAATTGCAGGCCAAAGAAGTTGTAAGTATTTTTTTGCCCATCTTGTTGAAAATTTGAAATCACAGATAAATTGTCATTGCTAGGAATGTAAAAAAAATTGAACATGAGTATAACTTGAAATATAGAATTTGGACTACTATTCTTTCTGACGCGAACGTTGTTTAGAAACATGCCTTCGTTGTTTAGTAAACCTAAGGCCTAGACCCGAAACAGTGGTTGGTGGAAAGATTCCAGTCAAGTTTCAACTTACTTTCCAACCGAGGATTTCTGGATTCAATTTGATTTCACAGTTTAAAATCAAATAATGTTGCAGACAAGTTATGAAGGCCAGTGTTAGGCTTAGACACAATGACTTCATGGATGACGTCTAGAGCTCAGAGTTCAGATTTAGACAATAGACAGAGGGCTTTGTTCTGATGTTTGGTCTGTGCCCACCAGATCAACGTTTATAGACTCTTTATTGGGAATGTAGGCTTTGATGGAAGGGATTATGGTCTTTTCCACTACTAAAATCAATTGAGTTACCCTAATTTTTGTTTTAAGATAGACTAAGAATTTTTTTAGTAGTTTAATAAAAAGACCTTAATTTGGTCTGATAAATATCTTTTCCTGTTTGGCGTGCTTCTCTTCAATGATAATTATTTGCGAGGATGAAAATATGCAATGTTTTACAAGGTTTTGGGGATGCAAAATCACGGGACATGTTTTGTGGACATCTAGAGAGACCTCAGAAGTTACACACCTAAAATTCTAGAAAATATCTTATTTTAAAATATTTGTATTATAACATATGATAAATCACGGGTTCATTAAAGATAAACTAGTACAATCATTTTAAATATGTCAATCTGAAAAATACCTTGAGAGATCAATCTTAAGGCGCCTATTGTGAATTTTTCACATACCACATTGAGTAATAACGCCATTACCTTCTCTGTGGGTTTCCTATTGACTAGTGACAGATGGCCTCAATCTATCTGCACCACTGTGTTAGGATGGAAAAAAACTCCACAGTATGGCGAACATATTACGATTTTCCGATCTACTTTTTTAAATTAGAAAAAAAACTTCTAAATGATGGCCAAATGGATGTCAAGTTTAAGGCTGAGATTGCCCTATGGTAGTCCAATGGACGTCAAACCTAAGATGAGCCATTAATTGTTAACATCTCATGGACATTACAGTCCACCACCACTATCCAGCTGCAATTGGCATAAAAATATGGTAATATAATACATCATCAAAATGTTAAAACTTGTCATTTAGGATCCAGAAAATGATTCACAATTCTAAATTTACTATTTTATAGAAAAAATAGATTTCATACTTATTTAAAATTTGCATTCCTCACTTATTACAATTTAGAGAAATTGCATACCAATGGATGCGGATTTATTTTTCAAGTAAATGTAAACAATTTCTGATGCACAGCGCTATTAAGAAAAAAATATACAAACACATGTCCACCATGGAAGTCTAAAATAATTAGTGCAAAACATAGTTCACGAACAAATCATATTTCAGCTTACAATAAAAAAGCAACTCAACCAAAAGTTTAGCGCTATTTAAGCAAAAATCTAAATCAAACATATGGTTAAAATTTCAGTAACATCAAGCATGACGGTCAGAAATAATTTTTTCAAAGGAAGATATATGTGTGTGTATGTGTGTGTGTGCTGTATATATGTATGTATATTTCTTTTCTTGCTTTAGATCTCCCCTTTCTGGATGACCATGTCCTGAAGATGTCTCACGTATATCCTTTCTGTTGTATTGACATCCAAGGATATACTTAAGACATACACTGCAGGAACTGTGTCCTAGACCTTGCTTATGCATCCCATCAGAGACACTGAAAATATGTGACAAGCATACTTTGAAACTATGTCACAAGGTTCGGCGAACATTTCCCTTGAAGTTCGAAATTCGCCGTATTAGTAATGGCAATAAAAATTCGTCCAAAATCGTCAAAGTTCGCCAGCAAAATCGCAGGAAAAAGACTCGCAGCATTTTCAATTCGCTTTTGTTCAAACAGCTACAGGCCCTAACCAAATAATCAGATCTATATATCACGAAATCAAAAACCAGAAAATCGAGCTTAAAAAATCAACCGGGATTGTTCTTCGTCTGGTTTTAGGGTGTTGTTCGAGGCAGAGTTGCATCACGTTGACCAGTTGGTTCTTCGTCTGCTACCTGCCGTCGCTTGTATTGTCGGGAGCCATCACGAGCCTGTTGCGATATGAGCCTTTGCTTTGCCCTTCCTACCCTAAAAATAATTGCGAGGAAGTTTATTAATAATTATTTATGTTTTTTTAGTTTTATTTGGCCTTTTATGTTTATGTTTTTTAATTTAAGATTTTAATTACATGAATTATTATAACTTATGAGTATTTTTATTTTTTATGTTTTAATGTTTATTTTAGTGATTTTAATGTTTTTTTATTTGTTTATTTATATTTAATTTTTTTTTATAAATAATTTTTATAAAAGAATGTATATATTTTTAATTTTTAATTTTGAAGTGTATATTTTTTCATATTTTCTATTATTCGAATTTAATGGCGATTTTTTTTTCGAACTTTATTGATTAGGCGAACTTGAAACGATTTTTATCCTCGCCGAACTCGAACTCGAACTCGAACCTTGTGACTTAGCTTTGAAATACACAAATATTAAGTTGAAGTTCCAAAGACCTGAATGAAAACATTGCTGTCTGAATTTGGCCATTTGAATTATTTGCATTGAAGGGTGAAGAGGACGTTTATAATATATATCACTTTACTTGTGGAAGGCAGTTTCTGAAAATAAAATTAAAGGTCAAACAGCCTTTGCTTATTGTTTTTTATTATTGTAACCATTCAAGGATTTAGAGACTACCCTATTTCAAATATAAGCAACAGTAGACAAAATGCAGTGTTATGCATTCCCCTAGATTTTGGTGATGTCCCAGATCTCCCTAATGTTTCGGGGACTTGGACGGGACGTCCCCTATTTTTTTAAAAAATTTGAAAAGCTTTCTGATCTATTTACATTTAAAAAGCTGTTATTTATACCAAAAACATTGAATTCTAATCCCGACGTCCCCTATTTTAAGAAAAAATTTAAAAAGCTTTCTGACGTATTTACGTTTAAAAACTGATATTTATACCAAAAACATTGAATTCTAATCTCGATAGTACTTAAAACACATTAAATATAGTTTGAATCCCTAAATTTCATTGATTAAAGACTAAAGTCATAATTATTAAATACTCATTTTTTATATATTTTTAATAACCGTCCCCCTGCTGTCCCCAAAATTTGGGAACTTTTTTGCCATCATGGAAAACCCGCCCTCCATCCCCTGTCCCCAACACTTAGGTAGCTATGAGAAAAGCTTCTGCCCCAAATCTGCTGGAAATTTTTCCATCTTTAAGCATTGATCTAACATTGTCCTCAGTGTGCGGTTCATCCTTTCAGCCACACCGTTCTGCTATGGATTGCATAGAACCATCTGTACCCTGGAAATTCCATGTTATTGGCAATATTAATTAAAATTTCTTGAAGTACGTTCCCCTGCATTATAACTCTGAAACTTCTATCTTCCTACTGCTTAGATTTTCAACAGCATTGTGGTAATTCTGGAAAGCTTACCTAAAATTATCATCAAGAAAGGTTGCAACAAATCTAGCCCCTCCAAGGGACCTAACAGACGTTGGACCATTTATGTTAATGTCAGAATGAAAAAGATCCAGGATTCCAATGTCTCTATTTTCTGAGACTTTAGGAAATGGAGTCTGTCATTTTTCAAAGAGCACATGCTGCACATGGCTTTAGTTTTTCCTCTTTATCTAGCTTGAGTCCAATAGCTGTGTCAGATCTACTTATCTGTTCCATGCTTTGAAATTTTAAGTGACCAAGTCTACAATGCCAAATATCAACAACAAATGCTTGTTTTTCATCGGATAAAGAACATCTTTGAATTGCTTCTTGACTACATCAGGCAACAAACTTTCAACTATGCTTTATGCCTTCAACAGCATTGCCACTATCATTTCCTAATCTCACTTCTTTGTAAAATTTGTTTAAATCAATAAGGCAACCCTTTTTTGAAGTCATGTATTTTGATGCTACTAAATTCAAATGCCAGTTAGACAACACACTTTTTGTGGGTGATGAGGAGGCCATTAGAAGAGATGAATCCATCCCTTGAGAAAGTTTCATGTCATGCTTGATTTGTTTTGTGCTTTCAACAACCTTCTTCCAACAATCCTTTTGTAAGCGTCCAAATTATGGCAATACTTGCCGTTTACCTTCTTTTTTGGATGGACTGACTGGATGCAATGCTGATTTTGCAGCTTGCTCCAACCTTTGCTCCTTTGAAGAAAGTGATTTCTTTTTTGTGTTTGCAGAAAAAAACAATTGTTCCATCCCTTTTTGTATCGTACAGATTCTGTTTCGTTTCCTCTTGCAGTAGTTTGTTAACTGTATTATCACATTTCATCTTACTTTAATTGCTGATGCAAATGACCATACTCTTGTGAGAATCAGGAAGACAATCTATTAATAACTTCCTTCTCTATCTTAGACCTAACATATATTAACTGGTCTGAAAATCCCTTCATCTTGTTGATATGAGTCCACCAAATTTTTCCTTCTGGCATCTTCCGGTGAAGAAGTTTTCAATAAAAGAGCCAATCCTGCAGTCTTAGTTTTTGCCTCATATAAATACTTTAATTTTTCATATGCTTCTTTTGCTGTTCTAGATCTGTTCACTTGTGCTTTATTGAATTCTCAAGATTCAATACAATAGCCAGTAGTGTTTTTATTCCATTTTTGTGCTGCTTCTGGAGAAGGTGTAGGCATAGGTACTGTGCTTGATACGACACCCCACAACCCTTTTTCCTTTCAGCACCATAGTGAGCTTGTAGCTCCACAAGCTAAAAACTTCTCCATTAAAGCACTCTATAAAACACGTCTGAAGTAGATGCAACCGTAGTGATGATTTGTTGAATTTTCATGGACTAGTCATGACTCTAACCTGGGATGTCCCAGGTGCACAATGAGTGCTCTTACCACTGAGTTACTAGACCTTTATAGTGTATTGAATGTGGATTGCTCCGACAGACCCCTCAAGCCACATTTCTATGTTTGGGTTATAACATGGCAAAGATGCCATGTTGAATTTTCTATGGACTCGAACTTAGGACCTCCCATGTGCACAATGGGTGTTCTTACCACTGAGCTACTAGCCCTCTATATGGTTTGATATGTTGATTTCTCCAACATGATTGGATCTTGAGTAAAGGAACTTGAACACAAACATGTAAAAGAAGAAAAATCTGCATTGTTTATGAATAATCCTTACATAACTTGCTCTGATACGATGTTAGAAGTCCCAAGAAACTATAATCAACAAGAGGAGACGTGCATTAATTTTTGGAAAGAGGAATATATGATAAACTATATTGCACAAAGAATAAGTGCTTACAATGCTTTGATTCCAAAGGTATTATGTATGGCGAGGTGGGTTGTATGTCAAATGAACATCAAGAAACTAATAACTGGATCAAAGTATACAGCTCACAATTACACCACAAGATAGTCACACAACACCATTTCAGTCCATCATTCCTCAATAGAACACGGAGGCATGATATTTGCGCTAACAAAACGTGTTCCACGAAGCTTGCAAACATACTTGCTATACCACTTGGCCAGCTTGCCATCTTGCCTATACCAACCTATGCACACTAACCGCTTTTCCTTAGTACGAACTATAATGAAGTTATTCTAGCTACTCTGTGCTATTAGGACTCCATTCTTCTATAAGACTCTTGCAGCCAACTCCCTTTTCTCAAAATGGAGTCTCTTTGTTCTCTCTTTGGGTGGACTACCTTTGCATGATCTTATCTTTGCCTTATATTGGTGAGGAGGCATTACAAGAAACCACTGATGTCAAGGAGACTATATTTCCACTTGAATAGTTAAAATCCACGTTACAAAAACAATTTGGGAGCAATAGATCAGTTGTGGTGAATCATGCTGTATGGTGTTAGATTCCTACTGTTTTTGAAGGTTCAGACATGCTCTGTGGATACATGTCTAATATATCAGACAAGTTGTTGGTTTCACCTTCTTGCGGAAAATGCATCCAAGAAGCAGTTGGTGGCATTACTTCCTTGATTGCTTATGATGTAGAATATCCTCACCTGAAAGAATCTTCTGGGCTTGTCAGGAGCTATGTTACCTTGGGTGGAGCTAGGATTGATGTCAGTAACAAGTGATACAACGCCGTACGAGTTGACCTTGGCAGTGTGGCTGGTAGGTGTTTGGGGCCCTAAGGCAGTCACAAAAAAACCTGAATTAGGGATGGCGTGCGCAAGGATGGTGCCATATCTGAATTGCCCTTGTGGTATTGCGCCACTATAGAACTCTATATGGCTTCAGTTGAAGATAAATCAATGATCTCAGGAGTACTGTGAACCTCTAGAGGTGGTTCTGAAATACTGCAGACCATTGAAAAAAACAAACAATCTCACTCCATATGAACGGGCTTTTCAATATCATGGCCTTGGTGGTTTGCGAATCTAATTGGAGGCCTTACGGGCCTGGTGAAGCTCCCGTGGGGATGTGAGCCCCTTTACGCTTGCAAAGTTCTAGTTTTGCACATTTCCAAAATGAACTACCAAATTTTTGAAGCTCAACTTAAGCTGTGTAGGATAGCTTAGAGATCCGAGATACCCGTGCATCGGACTCCCCTGGAAATTTGATTGTGAGCATGGTGCTCTCAATTTAAGGGCTGGAACAGATGGTCTTGGCCAACTCATGCGGCCAAGTTCCTCCTTTGTAATCCACAAATCATCCTCGGGTTCTTTGTTCTTCCATCAACAAAGCACTCTTTGCACTCTCATCCCCCTGTTTCTTCCCAACTTGTTCTTCTAAGACTTCTTTCCCCCTTCACACTTCCTCTTAGGAATTTGAGCATTTCAACCTGCATTTTCCCTCTTCTTCGACTTTAACAATTCCATGACAAGGATACATGTTTGAAACATTGAAAATGGGTGAAATATACAATACCACCGCAACTTTCTCTCATATGTATTGTCTGAAAGTTTTCATAGTCGCAAGACTCGTCTTCTTAAATTTCAACTTGTCATACGTTTCTCTGGGAACATCTCCTTCCTCAAGTGCACTAGCACCGAATCTCCTTCAAAGAATTGTTTCCACTCTCCTCTCATCTCTGTTTTCTCCTTATACACCAAAGTTACTCTTTTGTACTTGTTATCACCGAATCACAGCACCCCTGTGCATGTATTTGAACTCACAGTGTGATTGGATAACATGGGTACTATCTCCAAGTTGTGGGACTTGCTACTTGAGACAGACCTCCAGAGAAAGCTGGTTCTTGCTCCTAAACTACCTGCCACAATCTACTCTAATGCAGGATAAGCTAACTGTTCTAATCTAAAATTCCAAGGGACCAGGGAAAAAGAATGCATAAAATGAAAGCCTACACTAAAGCGGTGATACACCAGAAAAGGAGGGTGTGAGAGTAATCTCCAAATGTGTGAAATACAGAGGGAAAGTGCACACTAGAAGAGGCGATGACAGTTCTCCATAATCTAGCAAAATGCATTCACAACAATATTCCAAGCATACACAATGTTAGTGAATTCCTGCAAGAACATAATAATAGACACAATATTCTTGTAGAAAGATAAAAGGGGCAAGAAGAATGCAAGAAAACACAGCAGGGGAAGATACATCCACAAACTTTGTATTTTATTGCTTCTGCATGTATGCATGATTCGATTATTACAAGATAAGGGCCTGGATCACCATGCAAGGAGTCCACTACAAGGGCCTGCAACACACTGGCTTCACAAAGCAATTTTGACAGAGCTTTGCTACCCAAAAACTCTCTCCCTTTACAATGAGCCCAACACTCCAATTTATAGAAAAATGAGGAGAAGAGAAGGGAAAATGGAAATCCCGAAATCTGTCCTTCAACCACCTGTAAGAAGCATTAAATTGAGTGAAATGATTGTATATTATTACTTGCAAAAGGCTCCCATACTGTCCCATGTGTCATGCAAAGAGAGAAAGAATGATGACCATGCCTCTTAATTGCACTCCCAGCTACCAAATAAAACACCGTTCAACCCGGCCACGTTTCCTTAAAAATCTCAATCAATTTCGATCAAATCTGGAATTTCTTGATTCTTTGCATCGCATCGCTCGGAACCACGATTCCAACGGTACCAATTTTGTGCAATTTCGTTGAGAAATGCAAAAGTTATGGCCTTCTGAGTGCGGGCAGCTATTTTGGGTCTGGCAGGCGTTTTCTGTCATTTGACGGGAATGAACATTAACTGACTGGAGCCGAATATGTTTCTCTTAATTAAATATATCTACCCTCATTAAAAATAAGAAATCCAGTTTCTGTGGCGTAGAGGACGTCGTGCTCGTTCCAGAAAGTCCAATTTTGTGAAAATCGGAGCTCGGAGTCAAAAGTTATGGCCGTTTGAAGTTTCGCAGGTCAAACGTTGACTTTTCCTCTTCTGTCTTCGCCCATTTCGCGCTTTCGCGTCCCACGCGTCCCTCGCGTACTTTTGTCCCGGTACTGCACAAAGGCTCTCTTGTCGATTTCTGCGAACTGGCGGTTCGCGTCCATTTGTCCCAAATGTCCCAGTTGCCTTCGGACTGTTTGTTCCCATTTCGCCTGGTTCGGCCGGTTCGCGTACTTTTGTCCCGCGCGTCCCTGACTGAAAGTTCTCATTTCGGCCGATCCGGCCGGTTCAAGATTTCGCGTACCTTCACCCAACAACCTGCTCCGGCTGCCTTGACTCATTTCGCCGATCCGGCCGGTTCGCGTACTAATTGCCCAGATGTCCCGCATCGCTGCTTGGAGCTTAGTCAATTTTTCCAACTTTTCGGCTTCGGATTTCCCGCGTCCCGCGCGTCCCTCGCGTACTTCTGGCCCGATTGTCCCAAATGCTATTTGGGCCGCCTGAGGCTTTTCGGCCGATCCGCGCATTTTTGTCCCAAATGTCCCAATTGCTCCTAGGACTAGGACTTAGCCGATTTTCACAATTTTTCCTGGATCAACCTACTTGCCTTCTGCAACCATTTTTCGCATTTTCTCAGAGCTTGCTCCTTCCTTCTTTGGCCAGGGGAGTTAGAAAAATATCTGAGGGAACCTCAGAAACATGATGTTTGCTCTGAATCAATCAATGTGCTTGGGACTTGAATATTCTGATGCATGTTATCAAAATTTACCCTGGGGGGTAAATTTTGGATAACAAAGACCTTCATTCACACTTTCTCAGAACTTGTAAGTTGTGGTATATACTTTGCAAAATCCTTTGATCGCACTCTTCTTTTCTATCATCACTCTCAACAGATCTGTCACTCCCTGGGTGATCTTCCATACACAATTTGAAATGGGTTCATTCCAAGTTTTCAACTTGTTTGTTCACTAAATTGTTATAGGTAATTTCTGCTTGAGGCAACATCATACCCCATTGTGCTTGGTTTACATGCAATCAAACACCCTAAACTTATGTTCACAACCTCGGCTTGTCCATATGTTTGTGGATGTTATGTGGAACTATACTATACTTGTGCCCAACTTTCTCCACAATGTTCTATAAAAGTGACCCAAAAATCTAGTGTCTCTTTCCAAAGTAATACTCCTTAAAACCCATGCAATCCAGGGTTTGGGCTGATAGTGGTCAATCTTGATTCCCGTATGGTGGTCTTTCAAGTGAGGGGAGTAGCTAGAGAGAGATTGGCTAGCAAGGGGGTGGCTTTAGTAGTCGCAGACGGTTTCGTTCCATTCAGATTGGTGCCGTGGATCTGTATCAAGTGTGGACTTTGATTTCACATATGAAAAGTTGGGAATGAAACCCGGGTTTTTGGTAGTGTCTATGTCCCTCAGCGTGGGCATGGAAGTTGCAGAAAGCAGGTGTTTGGAAAGATTAAAGAAACAATGAGCAGCTTTTCAAAGGTCCCATAACCGGTCCCCATGGTCATTCTAGGGACCGAACACCTCCTTTGATAATTTGGATAAATGGGCCCGTAAAGTTGGTTTGCTAGTTCTCCTAGTGGTCGTGGAATTAGTCCACCAAATCACATCATTGTGAACTTGAGGGCATGTGAACTTGTGACCCATGGTAAGGTGCGTCGTGTAGACGGTTCCAATCATTGGCCCTCAGAGCGAAGTTTAGGGACCTCAAGTTTGTAGGGGGCTCATTCTAGTGGTGGAGAAGGTGGTAAAAGATCGCTCAAGGACATAATCATCATTAAGAGGGACGATGTAAGGTTGTCTAATAGGTGGGCTTCTTTGGAGGGTGAAGACCCGAAAGATGATGCTATTAGGGTAGTGGAAGATAAGGTTAGTAACTTCAAGAAGATCTCTTGGCAAGTGGCGTAAGATGTGGGCGCAGTGGGGGCCATTGCTGCAGGGGCCCCGAGCCGGGTGTGGCTTTCGGATCAAGCCTAAAATCAAGGAGCTTATTGGGAAGCGAAGGTGTTATAAGAAGATGTTGGAGAGGAGAAGAGGCTCAGAGCCTCATTAGGAGGTTGTGAGAGCTTGGAAGGAAGCCGATAAGGTAGTTAAAAGGGCTTGCAATAGGGAGAATTGGGTGGCCTTCCAAAAGAACTTGGAGAAGGGAAAAAGGCTTATGGTGGAGAATAGGCAAAAAGAGCTTTGGAATTGGTTGAAGGTGCTCATGGGAAAAGGGGATAATGGAAAGTGTAATGCCCAACCAATGAGGAATAAAGATGGTGATCTCATCACAAATCCCTTAGAGGTCTTGGAGAGTTGGAAGGCTCATTACACTAAGCTTCTTTGCATGACCCCTCGGCTAAAGATAGGTGCCATTGGGACGACATTCCTCTAGAGGAACACCCCACCTTGGCGTCTATCAATGGCCCCATTGAGTGGAAGAAACTCACGGTCGTTGTGAGTAGTAGCTTGAGTATCATAAGGTCAGCAACCGAGGATAGTCCGCCCTAAAGTGGTTCAAATTGATGCTTGGGAGGAGGAAGCGTGGTTGGCATGGGAGGAAGCGGAGGGGTAAGCTGAATTAGAGTCCTTGTTAGTGGCTTGTCTGAAAGTGATGAATTGCATTTGGGAGCATGGGGTGATTCCCAAATATTTTAATGCGGCTATTTTGGTCTCCATTCCTAAGAAGGGAGATTTGACACTTCATGACAACTATAGGGGTATTTCCCTTATAAATGTGATGCTTAAAAATGTGATCATCAAGAGAATCGAAAAAAAACTGGAGAGAAATTTCTTCTCAAAAAGCCAAGTGGGGTTTAGAAAAGACAAGGAGTGCACTAGGCAGGTTGTCGCACTCCATGAAATTTCCATGAGATGTATGGCCAAGCTCAAGAAACCTACATATGTGGCATTCATAGACTTTAAAAAGCCTATGATATGGTCCTGCATGAAGCATTATTTAGGAAGCTTCGGGCGATGGGAGTGGGGGGGAAGGCCCTCCACTTCTTTCAAGAACTTTATAATGGCTCCTTGGTTCAGGTCAGGTATGAAGACTTGTTGTCATCTCCCATCCCGGTGAAAAGAGGTGTAAGGCAGGGGTGCCCGACCTCGCCCACCCTCTTTAATATCTTCATAAACGACATAATGAAAGATCTTGAGGGGATGGGTGTGGCGGTCCCTAGTCTTACTGAAGTTATTGTTGGGTTGATGTTTGCGATGACTTGGTGGCCATGGTAGAGTCAGTTGAAGACCTCAAAGAAATGCTACAAAAGATTCAGATCTGGAGCAATAAGTGGGGGATGGAGTGTGGCATCGACAAGTGCAAGGTAATGAAATTTTTTTGTGATTAGGAAGAACTCGTATAACTCGAGTTTTTGATTGGGAGCCAAAAGATCGAGTGTAAAGAAGAAAACAATGAAACGGAGGTTCTGTCTTTTAAGTAACAGACCACCCTTCGCCCACGAAGATGCAGGGCAGGCGTGATCCATAGGGATTTGAAATAACCCACCCAAGCCAGGGGAAACGGAGGTTCCTCCCAGAGACCACCGACCAGAGCCGGTGGTCCCAAGACCGCCGGCATTGGGGGCGGTCCTGGCCATTACTGACAAAAACTAAAATTCAAAACGAACAACCTCTCGAATTTGAAAGGATGTTCGCTTTCTCTTCTCTCTTCATGACCTTTCCCATTCTCCAAAGGCACTGGAGGACATGAGAAAGGCTATAAATACATGATCAGAGAAGTGTAGAAGATCATCAAGCATGGGAGCAAGTGAGCAAGAAGTCTTAGTGCTGGAAATTGTATTTTTGTAGAAGAAAGGAGTGTTGACAGAGCAAGCAAGTAATCGAAGGAAGTGTTGAGATATTATCTACTTCTTTCTTACTTATTGTAAATTTTGTACCTTGTTGATTTGAATTGGCCAATAGAAGTGGGAAGAAAGAGCAATTGCCCTTCCCGATCTGGTTTTTCCTCCATCGAGGTTTTCCAGATAAAATTGTTGGTGTTATGAGCTTATATTCTTTCCTTTACTACAATTGTTGATTCTAAGCACAATAATAATTCATTCACTAGCTATCTCTCGTTATTTTCTAATAGAAAGTAAACAACAACGATTAATTTGTGATTTGTGAATAATTCCAAAGTCAAGAGTTTACGATCATTTTGGTATCGTAGCTAACAAGTATCCAGGATCGTGGTATTTCATTCTTGAATTTGTATGATAGTGACAAGATCTAAAGGCGAAGAAACTTTACCTTATGATCCGGAGATTTCTACAAAGAAGTGGAAACAGAGAATTCGGGAGAAATGGAGGAAGAGAACTTGGTCCGTAGAATCGAGATGCTGGAGACCATGATGGATAGGATGTTTAGAAGGCAAGAGGAACTTGCAGATTTGCAGAAGACAACTTCCATCAAGCAAGACTCCATGGACTCGGTGGTTCGAGGCTTAGCCGAAAAGTTTGGTATAGGCAAGAGTCACCATGAGGAAGATTATGGGGAAGAGCATGAAGAAGAGACTTCTAACACAAGAGAAAAGGTAAAATCTGAACATACTCCTTTTAAAGTTGAGACTAAAGTCAAAATCAAAAGCTTTGAAGGACAAGTAGATGCAGAATTACTTGATAAATGGTTGAAATAGTTAGAAGTCTATTTTAGCATCCATAATGTCACTGAGGCACAAAGGATCACCTTTCGCACGCCTCAAAATGGAGGGACATGCTCTAGTTTGGTGGGAAACTCATCTAACTACTTGTGAAAAGAAGAAACGTCCTATTGTGAAATCTTGGCAAGAATTTAAGGAATTACTTAGAGCTAACTTCTATCCTATTGGCCATAAAACTGACCAAATGATTAAATGGCAGTATTTTAGACAAGGCAAAGTGGTCAAAGTGTGCAAGACTATACTACGGAGTTTCGAGGCAAGCCATGTTGCTAAACATGGATTTGGAGGATGAGGATATTCTGACCAAATACTTGGGAGGACTTCACACTCACCTTCAAGAAAAGTCATCTCCACAAAGCCCAAGGATCTCAATGAAGCATGTGTACAAGCATACTACATAGATGATGAGAAAAAGCAAGGAGAAGCAGAGCCGAGGGTAAAGCAATCAACAAATCAGCAGAAAAAGGATTATGGGCAAACAAGTAACAAGAGTAAGTGGAAAGGGAAAGGTAAACAAGCTGCCACTACTTTAAATACTTGTAAAGATCCCAAGAATTTTTGCAAGAATTGTGATATCAATGGTCATACTGACGCTACATGTCGAAGTCAGCATCCGAGTTACATCCAAAGAACCAAACCAAGGACTCCAAGAAGTCCATGACAAAATGTAAAGATAAGAAGGGGAGGTGGAAATCAAAGATGACTCGTGTAGACGAAAGGCTGATGCACGGCCACCAACATGGACAAATAAGAGGAGATGAGTAGACTATTCCGCATCAAAATCCAGATCAAGAGGACTAAGGTAAATGCTTTGGTTGATACCGCTCTCAATCTAACTTGATTTCTCGAGGCAAAGTAAAGCTTGGTCTTGAGACTTACGAGCATCCGCACCCATATCCTTTGGGTCAGGGTGAAGAAGGGTGTTGAAATTCAGGTAACAAGAAGATGTAAGGTCAAGTTTGGGATAAATTCCCAATATATAGATGTTTTTGTTGACGTTATTCCACTTGATGCTTTTGATGTGGTATTCGGGAGTCCTTACTTGTATGTTAGGGATGCTATCTTTATGAGAAGGGAAAACCGATATAGATGGGTCAAGGATGGGATCAACTACAACATCCGGCACACCAACAGTAAGACACGGGTTACTATGGTAAGTGCTAACCAAGCAAAATGGCTTATTCAATCAAATCATAATCAGTTTTGTTTACTTTTGTTAAAGGATAAACAAGATGGGGTAGAAGTTTCAGAGATTTCTAACCAAGGAAAACAAGATTTGATAGTATTATTCAGTCTTTTTTCAGAAGTATTTCAGTGCTCCTAGTGGATTACCACCAAAACGGGAAGTAGAGCATGAGATTCAAATATTTCCGAGTCACCTCTACCGAACATCGGTCAGATAGCAATCCTTGCTGAGAGTACTGAGGTAAAGAAACAACTCCAAGAACTAATAGACCAAGGGGTGATATGTCCGAGCACCTCACCATGCGGTTCACCTATTGTGATGGTGCCAAAGAAGGATGGTTCTTGAGAATGTGCATCGACTACCGCGCTTTGAACAAGATCACCATAAAGAACCGATATCCACTTCCCGTATAGATGATCTCTCGACCAACTTCAACATGCCAAATTTTTCACGAAGTCGATCTCAAGTCGTGTTATCACCAAGTCGATGAAGGAGGAGGATATATGGAAGACTCGCCTTCAAAACAAAACAGGGTTTGTATGAATGGTTAGTACTTCCTTTTGATTATGCAATGCACCCGCTACATTTATGAGATCGATGAATGATGTATCATGGGATTTCATAGATTCATGTGTCATCAGATATCTAGATGATATCTTGATTTTTAGTGCCACATGGGAAGAACATCTAACGCATTTGCAGCAAGTCTCGCAAGTTCTCAGGAGAAACAACTCGCTTTGTAATATGAAGAAATGTGAATTTGCCAAACAATCACTTGTCTATCTTGGGCACGTGGTCGAGGAGGAGAGCTACGAGTGGATCCAAAGAAGGTGGAAGCCATCACAAATTGGCCAACACCAACAGAGCCACAGAGACTAGAAGTTTTGTGGGAGCAAGACAAGACATGCGGAAGTTCATTCCGGTTTCTCAAAGATCAGCAACACCTCTACACACAAAGGGCCGCAAAGAGTAAGGGTTTTGACTCAAGGAACAAGACAAATCCTTCGAGTTATCAAATACAAGATTAGTCATGCTCCAATACTTGCTCTTCCTAGTTTGCAGCAGCCTTTTGAAGTAGAGACAGATGCCAGTGATTATGCTATGGGCGCAATGTTGCTTCAAGGAGGTAAACCCGTATGTTATCATTCTGAAACCTTCACTTCAGCAATTAAAGGATATTCAATATATGATAAAGAAATGTATGCACTAGTTCAAGCAATTAAAAATGGAAACATTATTTGTTGGGTAAAGAAACTATTGTGCACACTGACCACAAACCTCTCCAATGATTTGCAAGCACAATCTAAATTGCAGCAGGCAAGGCACTACAAATGGATGGGGTTTCTTCAAAGCAGTTCCATCTAGTGATCAAATACAAGAAAGGTAGTACAAATTTGGTGGCAGACATGTTGTCTAGGCCACCCACACAGGAAAAAGTTCTCCTGTTTGGCCACTATCTCTCAGATCGAGCCCTTCACGAAGGAAGCTTACGGAGAAGCATATGCCCAAGACAAAGACTTTGGGGTAACATTTCAGAAGTTGCAGTCCCAAGGGGCTGAAAAGACGGGGATTGAAGATTGTTATCTCAAGGACGGGCTGCTCTACCGATGGGGGAAACTTTGTGTGCCTAAAGAAGAAAGACTTCTATTGATGAGGGAAGCACATACCTCAAAGTAGCGGGACATTTCGGTGTTGGTAAGACCCTAGCCCACTTGCAAAGGTATGTATATTGGCCCAACATGCAAGAAGAAGTATCAAAATTTATTCGTGGATGTAAACTTTGTTGTACTAACAAGCCTAAAACTAGGAAGGAAGGTTTGTATATGCCTTTACCAGTACCTACTCATCCGTGGGAGGACATTTCTATGGATTTTGTAGGAGGATTACCTATGTCTAAACATGGCCATGACTATCTCTATGTTGTTGTGGATAGATTCAAGAAATGTGTATTCTTATGGCATGTAAAAAGACAAGAAAAGCACATGAGGCAAAGCAGATCTTTTCTTTGAATAATGTATGGGTGCATTTTGGTTTGCCAAAGTCTATTGTTCCTCGTCTCGATGGATTCCAGGTTCTTGGGAAGTTTTGACTACTTTGTGGGACAAGATGGATACCAAAGTTTACAGAGGAGCACAACTTTCCATCCACATGATGGACAAACAGAGGTGGTAAATAGACTTTGGTACAGCTTGATCGTAGGGTATAATAAAGTAAGTACCCAAGGACTCGGGACGAGTCCTTAGCCTACATTCAACATTCCTATAACCGGCAAGACACACATCCACTATGAAGTCACCATTCAAGCATGCTTGGGATATCTACCTACAAATCCACTGGACATAGCAATTGGACAACATGATGAGGAGGATACACGAGACACAAAGGTGACTAGAGCCAACAAGTTCATTGAGAGGATCCGGCAAATCCATCTCAAGGTCAAAGAACAACTAGAAAATCTCAAGCAAAGTACAAAGCTAGGCACGATCAACATAGGAGGGAACACAAGCTTCATGTTGGAGACAAAGTTTGGCTTTACTTGAGCAAGGAGAGACTACAAGGTCAAGCACGGAAGCTCAAGCCACTACGATATGGACCCTTCACCATATTGGAGCAGGTTGGGGAAAATGCTTTTCGACTTGATTTTCCATCATTCATGAGGATGTACTCTAGTAGTAAATCATGAGAACTCAGCACCTATATGAGCCATCCATGCTGATGAAGATGAAGAACTACAATTGCTACCTTCCATCGAGGATTGTGTCTTGACTCACGAGGCGAATCGAGGAGGATGTAGTGCTACAAAGAAAAGGTCGAGAGACTAGAGAGGTCCGCAGAGTCTCTGGCAGATTGACTGAAAGGAAAGACACCAAGGCAGCCCGGGTACTCAAGGAGCAAGCGAGGGAATTGCTCCTCATCTACTCCCCCACTAAGCTTTTGTGGGACCAAAAGCCTCCTAAGAAGGGGAGGTGTGATCCATAGGGATCCAAAATAACTCTACTTCATCAGAAATAATCAACACAAAGAAGAAAACAATGAAACGGAGGTTCTGTCTTTTAAGTAACAGACCGCCACCCTGCGTAGGGCGGCGGTTACAGAACCGCCGCCCAGCCAGGCGGCGGTCCCAGACCGCCCCGCTCACATAGTAGGCGGCGGTCCTGGCCATTACAGACAAAAACTAAAATTCAAAACGAACAACCTCTGAATTTGAAAGGATGTTCGTTTCTCTTCTCCTTCATGACCTTTCCCATTCTCCAATGCACGGAGGACATGAGAAAGGCTATAAATACATGATTGTAGAAGTGTAGAAGATCATCAAGCATGGGAGCAAGTGAGCAAGAAGTCTTAGTGCTGGAAATTGTATTTTTGTAGAAGAAAGGAGTGTTGAGACAGAGCAAGCAAGTAATTGAAAGGAAGTGTTGAGATATTATCTACTTCTCTTTCTTACTTATTGTAAATTTTGTACTTGTTGATTTGAATTGGCCAATAGAAGTGGGAAGAAAGAGCAATTGCCCTTCCCGACTGGTTTTTCCTCCATTGAGGTTTTCCAGGATAAAATTGTTGGTGTTATGAGCTTATATTCTTTCCTTTACTACAATTGTTGATTCTAAGCACAATAATAATTCATTCACTAGCTATCTCTGTTATTTTCTAATAGAAGTAAACAACAATGATTAATTTGTGATTTGTGTAAGAAGGATTTGCTCTCGATACTCCTTGGTGGGGAGTGTGGCGAACGTTGTCTATCGTATTGGTTAGGCGGTTTCTCTCATCGAAGAGAATTGCAGGCTTTGTGCTTGTGGCGAACTTCCTTTTGTGGCGCTCCTCTCTAGCAAAAAGCCCTCTATGGTTGGACGGTAGAGGGGGACATGTTGCAGCTTGGCCCCTCGGGGACCTCGGGGATACCTAACCACTATCGAGGGAATACACAATTGTGTAGGGCAAAGCCTTCTTGTCAGGCGTGTTCTTGAAAGAGTTTCTCCTTCACTTGGCTCTTGTTCTCGATGCAGGGGAGTTTACTTGGAAGGCCTTTGTATGGCTAAGTAGAGTCCAACGACTTCCATAGGAGTATTCCCGGGGATTCTAACCTTAAGTGGGGATCGGTATTGCTGGAGTTATCACTAGCTGGTATCCGTCGCTTGATCCCTTGAGTAAGGGGAGCTATGGAGGCAAGTCGCTCTACCAGCTCGAACTTGGAGTTGAGGGTGATTCCCGAAGATAACGCTTGCCCCCGAGCTGGCCTAAATAACAGGACTCTTCCAGCTTCAGAAAATCAATCCAACTTATTTGAAAAACAAAATTGCAACATTTGAAGCATCACCAATATTATTGCAAGGAATGAAATGTGCCATCTTCAAAAATTTATCAACCACAACAAAGATATTATGGTGTCCTCGGCAATCCAAGAATGAAATCCATGGTCCCGTAATGGCAATTTTCTATACAAACCGATATTCCTGCATGTTCCTTTTGCCGCTTAACATGTTTTGCATCTCTCAACACACTTGCTAACATTTTTAGCCATACCCAACCAATAATACCTTTTCTCTAGCAACACTAGAGTCTTGTCTCTTCCGAAGTGACCTGCTAATCCACCACTATGTAACTCCATGATGATGTTCTCTCTCATTGTTCCTCTTGGGATACACAACTGTTGTTTCTTGAGCAAACATCCGTCTTGGATAATGTAGTCCTCATATGGGCTTCTACCTCTCAACACGGTTCTTTGCATACTTTCCAAATTTCTGCTAACTCTGCATCATTTTTATACAATTCCTTCAGGTTACCCAACCCAATCATCTCTATGAACTCATTGTTCCGCAACACAATTCTTTTACTTAAGGCATCAACGGCCTTATTTGACTGTCTTGATCTATGCTTGAGCACAAACGAATAACTCTGCAGGTGCTCAGCCCACTTCAACTGCGTTTGATTCAATTTAGTTTGGCTGTGTATGAACTTCAAGGCTTGGTTGTTTGTGTACGACAGACACTCTTTGGACAGTGAATAGTGCCTCCATGTCTTCAATTTTTGAAGTGCAATAGAAATCTTGATTATACTCTGAATATTTTTCCTTCGCACTATTTATTTTCCCCTAAAATATGCAATTCTTCTTCCCTCGTGAGTCAACACTGTACCAATTGTTGATCCACTTGCATCACAATTGACTTCGATCACTTTATCTAAATTTGGCTAGGTTAACACATCCTTTGTTTTGACCTTTTTCAATAGCTCAAAACTATTCACAGCTTTGGGATTTCCACTTGAACACTCCTTTCTTCATGCATGCAATTGATGATGCACTCTATCCACTAAAGTTCCTTATAAATTTCCTTTAGAAACTTTCTAAGCGATGAAAGCTTTACCTCAGTAGCATTCCTTGGTGTAGGTGATTTTAATATTGCTTTGACCTTCCTTGGGTCCATCGTCAATCCTTCTAACAAAATCACAAAACCTATATATACCATCTCTTCCTTCAGGGATGGACACTTCGTGAAATTTATTAGCAGCTTCTCCTGCTTCAGCTTGTCTAAGGTCCGTTTTAAGTGCATCAAATGTTCCTCTTTTGTTCTACTAAAAGTCAGTATATCATCCTGATACACTACAACAAATCTTCCAATAAATGGCTTCAACACTTCATTCATCAACTTTATAAATGTACTAAGGGCATTGGTTAGCCCAAATGGCATTACTAACTATTCAAACGATCTTTCCTTGGTTCTTAATGCAATTTTCGACTCATCTCCTCCTCTTATCTTAATCTCATGATAACCACTCTTCAGATTAATCTTGGAGAAGTCCTTCACTCAAACAATCCAACGAGTCATCCACCCTTGAGAATGGGAATTGTTACTTGACGGTGATCTTGTTGATGGCGTTGGAATCTGTACACATTCTCCATTCTCCCTCCTTCTTACACTTAAGTACTGCTAGAACTGCACATGAACTCAAACTTTCTCCTATAAATCCCTATTGAACTAAACTTGAACCTGCTTGTTTAATTATTCAATCATAGGTGGAGTCATTCTATGCGGGGCTTGCTTTTAAAACTTGATCCAGGCATCGAATCAATATGATGAGAAATCATCATCATTTTTGGCGATACACTAGGTAAGTCACTTGACAGTGGACACTACCTCTTCATATTCTTTCATCAAATCTTCCACTTATGCTGGTGTTTCTTTCTCTTCAACTTTTTGTTTTGGCGTGGGAAAGACACTAAAAGTTAATTGTGACTTGGTGTGAATTCAACTGAAGTAGGTCATATTTTCTAATTCCTACATTATCTAGATGGTATTGCATTTAAGCATCCTCATTATTGTTTCTGACAACATATGTCCAGCGAACTTCAACATAGACAAAAAGAGCTTTGTTACCATTAATTAAAATTATCATTTGGGCAAAAATATAGGTCGTCATGTAGATAGCAAATTCTTTATTGGATTCTGGAGATTGCCATTGGTAATTATTGCTTGAAAGGGTTTGGTTTTCAACATTTTTGATTGGATTTGGTTACATCTGAGTCAACTTAATTTGGTCTATGATGCAATTTGTGGCAATCCCAATATTTGTTCAACTAACTGATGCTGACTTTTTGCTTTACGTTTCCCAATTTAGATTGAATTCTATGGAGATTTTGATGGGCGGTTTCACAAAAGTTTGGAGCTAGATTTGGACCTATCTGCAGCTTTGCTTGGTCCTCGCTCTCAGAGGTAATGTGCATATATATTTATGAAATGGTGCTGTTTATTTTGGTAATTTATAGTTCAAAATGTATAAATTTTGTCCTTCGCGACACATTTTGGCTGATCGAAACAGATCATGAGATATTAAGAACCACAGTAGACGTAATGACCAATTTGAAAAGTCTCCATTGATTTTGATCTTCAAATTAACAGTGACTTAATTTTAGAGGGAGAGGATACTATTTTGAATTCATATAAACCTACTGTGGACAGATTTTGGAAATTTCCTGTAAACTAATGAAGTGGTAGCTGTATTTGTTATAACAGTCCTATTGTAAGTTGCCCAGAATTGTGAAACCCTTTGTACTTTGTCTTGAGTTTCAATTTTATATCAGGGGAAGGGCATTAAATCTGCAAGTGAAATGTAAGTTATGTTCTACAAATTTACAGTAAACCAATGAAGTAGTTGTGAAATATATCTTTATAAGTATTGCTGCACATGTCTCTCTTCTCGTACATTTCTCTTGATGTCAAGTAGGTAAATGCGTATGCCAATACAGTAAAGCATTGGACAGGGTTTCTCAACCAAATTCAATTTGAAAAACAGGGAATCCACTTAAGAAATTGAGGGTTATGCTTCTTCTACACAATCTCTCTTAGCAGCAGAAAAGGAAGCTTTACTTCGTGTGCCTGTGTTGTATTTAAACCATGATGGCACATTGTAGAGAGACTGTATCTTCTAGTCAGAAGTATATATGCTGATTCTAATATGTGAATGCTGAATATGATGAAGAGTTTCTAAAGAATGATTCTCAAAGGCAAATGCTGTTTTCTATATTAAAATTACCAATTTTAAATTTCAGGGGATATTCTCCATATATGGCTTCAAATTCTTTTCTTTAGCAAGATTATACTTGGAGTTTATCTTGATTATTGTGGGTGTGGACCTGTGTTTTATATTTTCATCTTTTATGCTCAAGTTACTTTGTTATAATTCGCTACCTTTCTTTCTTTAGCAGAATTGTGGATTCAAGATGGTGACTCACATCACAGAGACAGGCTAGGGCCATACATCAATACTAACACAAATCAGAAATCCCAATACCGACTCTAATAGAGATGATGAAATTGGGAAAAGCATTTCAATATAAGATGTTTTTGGCATATGTTTTCCTCAATTTGAGGCTTGTAGATTGGTTATTGTTTAGAATTCATAGTTTTCACCATTGGAGGGCGTTCAAGTTCAATAATAAATTCCTCCATATTTGCATCTAGAGTTCTGTCTGTGTGGTTGTCATGCCATGTATATCTTTTTCGTTTGAAGTGGCACTGTGGCATCTTGGTTCGCTATTGGTTTAGTGTTTGTGTAGGTGATGGGAGCTGAGGCTGAGTTGTTATGGGAACGAGAGAAAAATTTGTTTTTATTTTATTCTTTGGATCTTGTCTCCTTACAGATCTAGTAATTTGTCATTGAATCTCCTTTATATTTCATTTGTTCTATTTAAACTCAATTTTCTTTCATGTCTTTTCCAAACTGGATAAGGAAGCTCTCAATTTATTGGAAATCGTTGTTTCCTTGCAATATTAGAAGTATCAAGATGCTCAATGTGCTCCAGAGCGCATGATTCTGAATAATGGTTGTATGTGCAATCATGGTATTGGCACCATTTTCCCTTGTAATATAAAACGAGTTCCTCCAAAGTTCATCTCTCATCCATTTTTATAGAAATCCATGCACGTGTTGATATAGTTCCATGCTTGTTTATTTCTTCCACAATTGAGAATTTCCCAGAGTTAGTGTAAGGACAGATTTGGAAGCTTTATGTAAAGAGGGGTTGATGAAAAGATGTGAGTTGCGGGGCTGAATTTTGGAGCATGTGGTTACATTGGCAGTGTGGAGTTGCCCTAGAACTAGGCTACTCCTTTAAGAACCTTTAGATGGTCCTCACCATTCAAAAATTCAGTCAGACAGAATCCGTTTGAATGTGACTGCCGTTGGCAATTTCTTTGAGGATTCTGTGTATTGTAAAACCATTGTTCCATGGTCATAGAATTAGCCAAAACTCATTAAATTTCAAACGTGAGAAAGATCTAAGACCTAAAATCAGATGTTACCATTTTAGTATCTAAGACATATATATAATTTTTGAACTTTTTATAATTTATTTATAAAAATGACTCTTGTAGACATTTCAATTGAGTAAAACCATTGTTCCAAGCTTTTAGAATTAGCCAAAAGTAGTTAAATTTCTTTGTTGCACTGAAATGCTCTCCACTGGCCCCGTTTCTACCCTGAAACATTTAGGAAGGAAACACTGCCTGGAATGCCCTGGAGATGCCCCAGATATGCCCAGGCACGTGCTGGAAATGTATGCAATGTGCCTGGGCGCTTCTAGTGTGTTGCCAAGGCATTTCTGGCAGCACAAGTCTTTTAGAAAGTAAAAAAAATAAAAAAACAGCTAAAAATTAACCATGAACCAGCAAGTATATTCATAAAATAAACATTTAAATGTAAGCTTATACTTTAAGTTATATGTTATGTATATACTTCTAGGATGTTTGAGAGTGGTTTTGTACAATCTACGAGCTTGTAAAATCTAGGAGCTATAATGCAGATTCTAAGTTTCAGAGGGCCCTATGAGATTTCAGACTAAGCCAGGTTTCAGGTTTTCAGACTTAGCCAGCTTTCAGGGTTTCAGACTTGGCAATATTCTGGGTTTCAGGATTGCAGGGAGACATCATAGGAGGTATGAAAGTAGTATGAAGGAATAGATAGGTATAACAGAAAATCATATGGACATCTCTCCTAAAATACAACGAGCCGACCCCACCTCTTTCCCAATATACTTCTTAGGGTGTGCACTCAAGGAAATTGATGAGTTGAGTCTTGCAAGAGAGATCGTCATTAACTGAAAAATATAGGTGTAAACCTGTATAAACTTGCAATGGCAAAGCACACATACACACTCCTTTATGTCACATGATTCACAGGTGTGTGAAACAAAAACTATATAAAAATTAAAAAATATATAAATTTCAGCCTTCTAAATAGGAATTTAATTATTAACCACATATTATGCATATGAAAGACAAGATAAAAGACAAGTTATAAGCTAAATAAGTGAATAACCACAACAAACAAGCTAGGATACCGATAAAACTTAGAAACTTAAAAGCTTAAAAGTTAAATTAAAATACTTAAATCGAACACAATGTGAATGTCATGAATCTCATGATATATTAAATTCAATCATAGATCAATATTCAAAGTTCAAACTATCTTTCATTGTCAATATTCATCATATTCCTCTTCATCAAGAGGATCAAGATCAACTACATCATCATCATTACGTGGTTCATTAGAACCACATGGGCTCGAACCACTCACACTAGCACTAGGGCCGCCACCGCACCCCCCCTCAGTGCATGTAGGTCTCGTGGTGCCACAGAAAATTCCCCTCATCATCATATGCTCCATGGTGGGAAATGGAAGCATCCAAGTCAACTATCTCTGGATCAATGTCCCAATGTCTTGTTGACCCTTCCTTGTACTCCGGCTGCTTGTGGGATAAAAGGCGCAAGTTGGAATGTATGTATACCAAATCTTCAGCCCTTTTAGCCCCCAACCTGTTGCGCTTTTGTGAGTGGATGAAACTATATGTACTCCAGTTGCGCTCAGAGGAAGATGAACTTGCAACCTATTAAGGCAACCCAAACTTCAAAGTCAATGCAAAGTTCAACTTCAAACTTAAACACTCAAACTTAAATTTTAAAAACTAAAAGAAAAGAGAATAAAAAATTAAAAACTTACTTGTGCCAAGACCTTGATTGCAAGAGGCTGCAAGTAAACCGATGAAGTACCATGGAGGTACCACCACATATGAGCATCCATCTTGTGTTTGCTCCAAGAGCGAGAAGGCTATGACCCGTTTCTGCTATGAAATTGCCAAACTCTACCATAACCTGGTCTTGGGCCTCAGGATCAGGGAAGAGCCTAGCCAATGCCGCCATATATCCCTCACTGACTTCCGCATCCCTGTATGGTGCTACCCTCCCTGGCAAGGAAAGGATCTCTGTGCTATAAAATCTAGGAGTCAATGCAAAAGCCAGTAGATGTAATGGGGTGGTCATTTTGTTCCACCGCTCAATGAGGATTGACTTCACTTGTTTGAAAAATATTTCCTCGGATCTTGTTCTTTTGCATTTATGACGGCTTTTATCTTCTCAATCATTGAGTCGATGCCGTCATATATCTCTCCTAGACATGGCTGATCCGTGTCAGTAAACCGGATCATGCTCATAATGGGCTCCGTAAAACTCAACAGATAATCCACTCTATCCCACCAAGGGTCCTCTAAGATCATGTTCTTCACTTTTTGAGCCCGTTGAGTGTTTGATTGCCTCCATACGTACTCAAAGATCGATGTTACCATCCTCATGAGTGCCTCTCGCACCTTCACTAGTCGTCTCAAGACGATTGTGTGTGATGCAAACCGAGTCTCAACAACCTAATAAGAATGAGGAACAAAAATTAAAAATAAAATTGAAAGCTAAAAGAATACTAAAAAACTTATATTTAAATTTTAAATTAAAAAGAAAGAAAGAAAGCTTTTCCTTACCTTCAGTAGCTCCAACTGCGAGAATGATCTAAAAATGCCTTGTGACATGTGGTGGTTGGTGACAAACATTTGGATCTCTTCAGCTTCTGCATACACTTGCTGGATCCACTCTATTTTGTTTGCCATCTTCTTTAGCATTAAATTCAATGAATGCACGACACATGGTGTCCAAAAAATATGCCCATACCGTGCCTCAACTAGCATCCCCGCAGCTTTGCAATTTTTGGCATTGTCCGTTATGACTTGGACAACATTTTCAGGCCCCACTGCCTCAATGGACTCAAAGAGAATGTTGGCTATGAATTGGGCATCCTTCACTTGCCCCTCACAATCAACCGCTTTCAAAAACATTGCCCCCTTAGGGCATACTGCAATCACATTGATTAAAGGGCGGTTTCTTGCATCTTTCCATCCATCAGAAACAATGGACACACTGTTTTGGTCCATGAGTCCCTAATTGGTTGCAAGGAGGTTTCCACATATTTTTTTTGTTTATCCAAAAGGGTGGTGCGATCTTCTCATATCTTGGTGATTTATACCCTTTTGGTGCCTCATTGATGGCTTTCACCATCTCATGCCAATAAGGTGATCTCACAACATTAAAAGAAAGCCCATTAGCATATACACACCTTGCAATGTGTTCATTTGCAATTTCCCTGCTCTCATTCTGAAAGGCCTTTTCCAATGGCCCTCTTGTCTTACTTTTCTTTCGTGCAAGGGAAACATCCTCATCCGTGGAGATAGGAGCCACAAATGGATGTGGCATGGCCACAATTGGGGATCCACTAGGTGATGGAGCAACAGAGGCCTCGTTGAACGAGATGAACCTCCTCTTTTGGCCAATGGATGACCCGCTCTCATAGCCACATTTGCCTCTGCATCTTCCTGCTCTTTGATATATGCCAAAACTTTTGCTTTTGGCACCCCAACATTATTCCTCCCCTTGCATACTCTTATACCATTACCCGTTATGGCACACAAGTGGCTTTTCACCCTACTGTAAGAGCCTTTGAATACTCCATCACAATCATTGCATTTCCATTCAAAACAACCACCACCTGCAATTTGTTGAAGTATTGTTACATGCCTCCATAACGGTGAATTTGGGTCAAAATCCCTGGCCAAAGATTGCCCAGAAGAAGCAGAACTTGTTGTTGCCATTGTAGAAATACCTACAAGGTTAAAAAAAAAAAGCAAAGAAAACAATGGCATGCAATTGCATTGAACAATGAAAAATTAAAAAAATTAAATAGAAAGAGCAAAAAAATGATGAACATAAGCAAAAAAATGTAATGTGTGAAAGATTAAATAACAAAAAAAAAAAAAAAAAAACAAGGTTAGAAATTAAAAAAACTTACCTTCACTTAGTAAACCACAAATCCTTCACAAATCTTCCTCCTTTACTCTTCACTCCTCACAATCTCCTACAAGCTTAGCAATAGCTCAAACCCTAGACAAGCACAATGCAATTTTGGAGAGCCAAAGGTAAGTTTCTTTGCTTTATGTTTTGTTTTTGTGTTTCCTTGGAAATTTTCTTTTGTTTTATTGCTTAGAGTTATTCTTTTTGTAGGGTGTAAATTAGAAGTTCTTCCTTGGAAATATTTCTCTTGTGACATTAGAAGTATCAAGATGCTTAATCTGCTTAATGAGCGCATGATTCTGATAATGGTTGTATGTGCAATATTTTTCGATGAACGATAATCTCCCAAGATAGTGTAAGGACAGGTTTGGAAGCTTTATGTATAGAGGGGGTTGATAAACAGATGTGAGTAGTGGGGCTGAACTTCAGAAACTGTGGTTGCAGTGGCAGTGTGGAGTCATTCCAGAACTAGGCTCCTCCTGCAAGAACCTTTTAGATGGTCCTCACCATTCAAAAATTCAGCCAGACAGAATCCTTTTGAATGTGACTACAGTTGGTAATTTCTCTGAGGATTCCATGTGTTGTAAAGCCACTGTTCCAACTTCCAAGGTTGTAGGACCAGCCAAAACTCATAAAATTTGAAATGAGAGAGATCAAAGTCCTAAAATCAGATGTTACTGTTTGACGCTTCCATATGGACAGGTGCGTCATATGACGTAACACTATCTCGATTTTATCCATTTGCACTATCTATCTATCTATCTATCTGTATATATATTATTTGAACTTCTATTTATAAAAATGACTATTTTAAACATTTCTATCGAGTAAAATTATTGCTCCAAGTTTGTAGAATTAGCCAAAAATTGTTAAATTTCAAATAAGGAAAAGATTTAATGAAGCTCTTAAATCAGAAATTATCTTTTTAGTATTTTACACTACTGTATGAACAGTATTTGTGTCATGAGATGTGACTACATGTTGAATTTACCTTTGTTGATTATACATATACGAATTTTTATATAACAAATGACTCTTTTAGACATTGCTGTTTAACCATGAATTGTCTTAACACAATAGAATGAACTAACACTTAAAGCATTTACAAAACAAGGGATAATCATAAGATACTTAAATGACCATCATAATTATAAATTACATTGGATCCATTACAATGAATCTTGTCTCCTTACAGATCGAGCAATTCATTATTAAATATCTTTTATATTTCATTTGTCCTATTAAAATTTTTAAACACAATTTTCTCTTATATCTTTCCCCAACCCAACAGGGAAACTTTAACTTCATTGGATTTTTTTCTGTTGTGATATTAGAAGTATCAAAATGCTTAATCTGTTTCTGAGGGCATGATTCTGAGTAATGGTTGTATGTGCAATCTTAGTATTGGCACCATTTTCCCCTTGTAATATCAAAATGAGTTCCTCCAAAGTCCATCCCTCATCCATTTTGATAGAAATCCCTGCACGCGTTGAAATAGTTCCATGCTTGTTTATCTTTTCCATGAACAAGAATCTCCCAAACATAGTGTACGGACAAGTTTGGAAGCTTTATGTATAGAGGGGGTTGATAAACAGATGTGAGTAGTGGGGCTGAACTTCAGAAACTGTGGTCCAGAACTAGTCTCCTCCTGTAAGAACCTTTTAGATGGTCCTCACCATTCAAAAATTCAGCCAGACAGAATCCTTTTGAATGTGATTACAGTTGGTAATTTTTCTGAGGATTCCATGTGTTGTAAAGTCATTGTTCCAAGCTCATAGAATTAGCCAAAACTCGTTGAATTTCAAATGTGAGAAATATAAGTCCTAAAACCAGTTACTATTTTAATATTCAACATTGACATATCGTCAAAATGCAAGAGCACCTGAGTTCACATGCTATCGTGTGTCAACCAAAACCATTTAGGAGTTAGTCAAATATCCACAAAGCATGCTGTACAAAACTTGATGCCATGCAATACTGCACATTTCCGTAAAAGCCAATCTCTACTGTGAATGCATATCCTTACCATATAGAACCATGAAGGATTATCAATGGGGTGCAAAGCTACAAAGTGCCTAACGAAGCTGCACAAAACCACAAAGCCTTATCCTAGGCCTCACAATGCAACTCCGTGCGATGCTGCAAACAAAGCTCTACGCCTCACACACCTTGTCAAACTCGTGTGCAATCATAGAATCCTTGTTCTACCCCACTCTTGTGTGCAGAAGTCACGAAGAACTTGCGTGGTGCCACAATGCCTTACTAATGCTGTGAAGCCTTAGATGTTACCGCATGCTCTTTAGGATCACTTGCTTATGTTGCCATGATGAGATCTTGTGTCTTATAGAGTATCCTATCAACATCAATATAGTTATAAAGGATCACACATGGACCTTCATCTGTCTCTTTCACCCAAGGACAAACTGAGCAACCTGGTAAAGCGTGATCCAACAAAGATGACTTCATGGGAAGCTAGCAGCAAACTGGTTGTGGAGATCAATGGTGATTTGGGGCACATTGAGGAATCTTTGCAAGGTATCTTCAGTGTTACGCGGGGATGCACACCCCTCTTTTACAGTTGTCCCGGAGGTCCGGGACGCCCCGGAACATCCCCTAAGGTTAGGGGACACACCTGGGACGTCCTGGGTGCAGCAATGTTTAGGGGACGACATAGGGGACGCCATGACGTCCTCGGGACGTACGAGAGACGTCATTGCGTTCCCTACGTCTTACACATTAAAACATTAAAAAAACTAAAAAAACTTAAATTTAATGCTTTACAGAATGATGTATATGGTAATCATTATCAAGAAGTAAGAACATGTATATAGCTTTATAGTTACCTTGCACATGAGACAAGGCATCAATTTGAATGTGTGGATATCTACTAAATTACTAGAGAAAATAACTAGCCAAAGGGACAAGTATCACTATCATCTAATGTATTCACAGTGGATTAAACTCTTAATGATCCGTAACTAGCCTAGTTACATGGTACACCATTGTCTAATTCATGAACATGGATTCTACTAATTCTATAACTGATTTACATAAACTATGAGCAAGTTTAAGTACTTTTCTTATGCACCAACATTCGTAGATTTGTCCATACTGCAGAGTATTATGAAGGTTATGAGGAATTGAATGTGACACGTGAAAAGGAGATCGCAACAGCAGACACACACACACATAACAACAAAACCTGGAGAAACCCAGTGCGGGTAAAAATTCCAGCAAGAGGCACTGTGCCTTCTTTCACTATCACCAAAAATGCAAGGTTACAAGCTCACGAGGCCACTGTCATCTACAACAACCCATCTTGCTTGTTCTGCACCCAATTCCCTATGCTCACTTCAAATTACACCTTTTCCAATTCGCTGCAACTCAGAAATCAACTGTACATCATCATTCAACTTCATCTAAGACCTCTGCTTAACCAATTAATGTCACAAACTTCAATTATTCATCACATAAGCCAAGGTCCAAAATGCAATATCTTCAAACTTTCAATTTTAAGTCTTAGTTTATTGAATTATTCATGTTATATTTGTAAAATTAATAAATTTATTAGCCGTCCCCAAAATTTGAAAAAAAATTGCCGTCCCGGATACCCCGTCCCCACGTCCCATCGTCCTAGAGTCTTAGGTAACTATGGTATCTTTACTTGCAAAGGCATCTTTACTCTTCTGCTTGATTCATGATAGATTCTATATATAGAAGGTAGTTGTGCCTATGTTAGGCATTGACCTAGCGGAAGATATCTATTGATCTAGGCATCTATTTAGTAGTTACTGATTTGAACCAAGTCTGGTTCTGTAGAAGCTTAGTAGAGTCAACAAGATTTGTTAAGATAGGTTGTAGGATTGAAATTCCTAGAGAATTTATGTTGAGTCTTCTCATAAGACTATCATTGAGTGTGGAGCTATTGTGCCTAAGTCTATAATCTTTCCTCATATTAATAGAAACATTAGTTGTTTTTTGTTAAAGTTGTGGCTGAGGTCTCGCTTTGGTGAGATCTAAGTTCGACATTGTGGTTGCATGGTCTAAGGCATCCCTTCATTGGGACCCCTAATTGCCACTGCATTGGTTTGGCATCACAAGAAGGATTTTAAGTCCTACTGTAGAGTCTGGTGTGTTTTTGTGTAATAACATCAGCCTTGTGAGTGATCTTTAGTTTTGTTGCTTTCCATACATGTGTGTGTGGCTTGAAGGTAGTTGGAGACATCTTCTAGCATTTGGATCTTTAGTTTTGTTGCTTTCCACATGTGTGTGTGGGGGTAGACGGTAGTTGGAGACATCTTCTAGCATTTGGGTTGTTGTGTCGAAGGTGTAGGCCACTAGAGTTGTAGAGAGTGTGATTGTGAGGAAGGTAGGAATAGTACATAGAGTAGTTCTTGCTGCAAGAGCAGCCAAAGCAGCTAGAGCGACGACATTGGCAAAGATGATGAGAGGAGTTCAAGCCTGTTTGGAGGCTATGGAAACCACACAACAAAAAGTGGTGGTAAATGATGATGTGAGTGATGATGAGCACACAAAAAGAGCATATAAGGACCAAAATGCTGAAGCAAAGCATAGTGATGAGCAAGAGGATAGATTCTTGTGCACAATCACGAGGATTGGGAATAAGCCAAAGTTGGAAGTTCCAAGTTAAGTGCTGCAAAATTATTGTGGATAGTGATAGCATGGACAATTTTGTTTCTAATGAGATGGTTGAGAAGCTTTGTCTGAAGAGAATTGCACATCCAAATCCATATAAGGTGTCATGGCTGTTGAAAGGACATTAGCTGTTTGTGAATGAGCAGTGTATTGTGTGCATATGAAGATGAAGTCCTATGTGATGTAATGCCCATGGACGTATGCCATGTGTTACTTGGTCGACCTTGACAATGTGATACATGAAGGTGTTATATGATCTTACACTTTGGTGAAAGACAAATGGAAGTATACTCGAATCCTTTGAAGGATGCAAGTGTAGAGGAGGAGAGGAGTTTGTAGATATTGCGATTTCAGGGAAGAAATGCTTGAAGAGGTGAAATGGGATAGTGACTAGTTTGTGTGCATACCAAAGTTCGTGCATAAAACAAGGGAATGGCAGTTGTACAAAACAGATGAGATCTCGCGAGAAGTGAAGAAGATGCTAGGCGAGTTCGTGGATATCATGTTGCAAGAAATTCCGGATGGTTTATCATCTAGTGTAGTATCAATCATTAGATGGATTTGATACCCAAGTCTAGTTTACCAAACAAGGACACATATAGGTTGACACCTATTGAGAACTAGGAGATGAGAAAGCAAGTGCAAGAATTGCTCCAGAAAGGGTTGATTATAGAATATTTTTGCCTGTGCCCAGTACTTGTAGTATTAGCACCAAAGAAATAAGGTGAGTGGAAGTTACCATCAAGTACAAATTTCCATTGCTGTGTATGGATGATTTGATGGATTGTTTGAGTGGAGCAAGATATTTCACGAAGATTGATTTGTAGAGTGGATATCGCTAGATCATAGTCAAAGAAGATGAGTGGAAGATTGCTTTCAAAACGTAGAATGGATTATGTAAGTTGTTCGTCATGCCATTTAGGTCAATTATCGCGCCCCATTGTGCCTAAGTCTGCAATCTTTCCTCATATTAATAGAAGGAGCTTTCATCGTTTCTTGTTAAAGTTGTTCTTGAGGACTTGCTTTGGTGAGTTCTAACTCTGACATTGTGGACTGTGTGGTCTAAGACATCTCTTCATTAGGGTGATTGAATTGTCATTTAGGTAATGCTATCTCGACTTATCCATTTGGACTATCTATGTATCTATCTATATGTATAATTTCAACTTTCATTTATACAAAAATGATTATTTTAGACCTTTCTATTGAATAAAACCCTTGTTCCAAGTTTGTAGAATTAGCTAAAAATTGAAAAATCCTTAAATTTCAAATGAAAAAAGTTACCGAGGTCTGATTCAGTGAGATCTAACTCTGACATTGTGGGCTGCGTGGCCTAAGACGTCTCTTCATTGGGGCGATTGCATCATCATATGAGGTAACACCATCTCAATTTATCCATTTGGACTATATGTAAGTATTTCAACTTTTATTTATTAAAAAATTGACTATTTTAAACATTTCTATTGAGTACAACCATTGTTCCAAGTTTGTAGAATTAACCAAAAATCCTTAAATTTCAAATGAAAAAGATTCGTGGGCTGCATGGTCTAAGACATCTCTTCATTGGGATGACTCCATCATCCTATGAGGTAATGGTATTTCAATTCATCCATTTGGATTATCTATCTATCTATATGTATATAATATTTCAACTTTTATTTATTAAAAATATGGCTATTTTGGACATTTCTATCGAATAAAACCTTTGTTCCAAGTTTATAGAATTAGCCAAAAATCCATAAATTTCAAATGAGAAAAATATTTAATGAAGCTGTTAAATTAGAAGTTATCTTTTTAGTATTTAATATAACTGTATGGACAGTATTTGTGTCATGCAATGTGTCATGAATTGTCTAAAACAATAGAATGGAATAAACACTTAAAAGACGTTTATAAAACAAGGGGTAATCATATCATACTTAAATGACTATCATAATTATAAATTAAATTGCATATATTACAATGAAGTTATATGCTCTACAAACCTAATGAATTAACAGATACATTTATAACCCGTAGAACATAGGCCTGCTAACCCCATGGTAAGAGACTTGATATCCACCTTGTCATATTCAATCCTCTCAATGAGAACAAATCCCTTGAGTAGGTATGAAACTTATAAATAACATAGATATTTGCCATGACAACGTCCAAATTTTGTTGGTAGTCGCCTCAATTTTTCCAGAAACATGCTTCCATGGTTAAATCTCCACAGTTCTCTGATGGCAATTTGATTTCAATTCTCCACAAATGCAGAGTACCTTCAAGTCACTAGTAGAGTTTTTACTTACAACATTTGAGATAGCTGCCTACTCAGGTCTCCCAACGAGCTAAATACCCAATCTATTGTGCACAGGAGCTATATTTTATACTTCTCATTTACCATTAAGAGTCTAAAAGGTTACCAGTCCCATCAAAGTATGCTTCATCTGCCATCTAAAGTTGGATCCATTCCGTTTTTCTTGTGGCCTCACGTGTAGTAGCTTCTTCTGTTTGGAACTTTCTATCAGTTATTTCTGCCATTATTTTCTCTCAAAATATTCTTAGGCCTTTCTTGTATCATCTTCTGGCCTTTGATCAATACTTTTAGATTCTACACAAATTCTTCTGACCCTACACAACATTCCTGCATTGGCCTTGCAAAGCCTTTTGATCCCTATAAACTTGATCTCAAGATAGCCTCCCAGCTATGTTGCCAGGAAACGTCCCCCCCCCCCATATCCAGCCTGAAATGTTTCTGGTATGGAAACACGTCACGAAACGATCCGGAAATGCAGGGGATGTTTCTGGAAACATTCCTGGTGTTTCAGGGATGTTTCCAACTTTCCGGGATGTTTTCGCAGCTTATGTATTATAAGGAAGAGTTTATTCCAGTTTGCTGTTGTGTTACTCCACTTAATCTTTTCAAATATAGCCTATATTTCTGCTCAGAGAATTTTCCAAACCCAGGAATAAGTTACAGTGTGCTCAGCTGTAAAGTCTTATAACATTAAAACTATACTAACAAGGAGGCACATTAAACAAGCCTAAAGATAGTTTGGGTCAGAATAGTAATCCAAAGAAAGTAGGAAGAATCTAGCAGAAACCAAGAAATGCCAGGCTAGAAAGTAGGTTTTGACTCAGTATATTACTGCTCCTTAGAATAGAATTTTCCATTGGAATCCTCAATCAAATGAATACAATGAAGCAGGTTACAACTATAATTTTTGAAACATGGATGCATGACAGATGATTATGAGGAAAATCTAGATGATATAATCTAGATTATAATCATGTATACATGAAACATTGAAATTGTAACCATGTTCAATGATGAATCTTTAGAACTTCAATGAAAAAAATATTATGAGTGCTTCATCTCTTATGGTCCATGGGCTAAAATTTTGAAAATGAGTACTACATATATAAAACATTTTAATTTTTTTATAATATATTGTACAGACGTTTCTGTAATGTTTCGTACCCAAGGTTTTTGGAAAAACGGCATTCCTTTCGGACCCGTACCCATTTCTTGGCAACATAGCTCCTTAGTATCTCCGGTATACCACATAACAACCTCAATTTGGCCAAAAGTTTGCAGATGAAATGAAATGGAGAAATTTAACTGACAATCTAGAAACTTCCACAATGATCTTCAAATGTGACTCAAGAAGTTTGTCATGACATGAAGTGGTAGTGAGAGGCAACCGGAAATCGCTTGAGAACTGCTTGATGGTCAAGTCTGCATCCCGTGGAGCATCAACTATCTTCGTTTGGAGCATAAAGATTGCCATTTTGGAAAATCTACAGACAACCACAGAGATGCAGTCATGTTGATGTTGAGTGGTAGGCAGACCCACTCACGAAGTCCATGGAAATTGATTCTCATGGTTGGGAAAGTACCAATGATGGTTGATACAGTGCAAGACTGAGAAGATAATGAAGCCACTGCTTGAGCGGTTGGACCAAAGAATAAAATTCCTTCTCATAAGTGCTTGGCATGTGACAAGGCTTTTGAATGATAAGCCACTGGATGAGCTCCATACTTAAGTATTATGCCCATGGCATATTGGAAAGCATATGGTTCAAGCACAAATGGCTGCTGCAAGTCAGGGAGAGCAAGGTCAAAGAGCCTCTTTCAAACAGCTAAAATTGGGTCTGATCATTCATACAAGACCTCATTTATCATGATTGTTGTGGCTCTGCAATGTTTGGCTGTCTTGAAAAATGCCTATAGACTTTGATCTAAACATTCAAGTTGTCCGTCAACTGTGCTGTCAAAATGGGAAATGGATGCCTTGGCATCCAACTTGAGAAAGCAAGTTGGCAATCATGCTACTCGAAGGAATGGGACTGGTGGTCTTCTGTTGTCCCTTGAGTTGCTGGAAGATGCTCGTTATCTATTATTGCACAACTTGCAGATGAAATGCAATTTGTTGTCGTCGTTGGTCGTGAAGCTCCTGGGTGAGCAAGTGGACCAAGCCTGGATTCTTGGTGGTGCTTGAACGATCAAAACTACAGACAGAGATGACACCAAGAAAGAGGCATTTTTAAACTTCTTTTTGCCTTCCTTTAAAAATAAGCGATGTTACTAGGAATTATGATAGAAGGTATAAAGAGGACCCTTAAGTAAGCTTCTCCCAGGCACAAGCATTTGAAAGGGACTATATAAATGACCCCTAAGACTTTTAAGTATCTCCCTGGACTGGCAAGTAAAAATAATGGCTAATATTCTCAGCTAAAATTGTACAATAGAGAGATAACTTCCTAGACTAATAACAAGAGGAAATAAAGGCAATGCCCCTTTCAGTTATCATATTAAAATTTATAAAGAAGACTAATACATATCCAATGCATGCCCCATTACAAGTTCCTTTTAACTTAAAATTGACCCACTAAACATAAAGAGGTGGACCTAAAGTATAACCTATACTTTGATTTTTATTTTAAAAATGCCAAGATAGAAGAATATTCAAAAGAATGTTTTAAATCTAATATAAAACCGAACTTTAGAGAGATTTTGACTCATCCCCTCTTCTTATAATTGGGAGTGGAAGATGAGTACTTCTACATGCAAAATGGCTCTTGATCAGAAAAGCACATGAAGGATAGAAAATATAGCAACCATCAATTAAGAGGAAGGATGGTAGACAGACCGTGGGGAGTTTCTCCTATTTTGTGTCTTTTTTAACTATAGCAGAACCATAGCAAAGCCATCAAATGCTGGGTAGAAAAGCAGATATCAAACAGACGTGAGCAGATCTGAAAACAGGGCACAGCAGGACAATGATCAGATGCCAAATAGAACAAAGGTTGGCACATGAAAAGATTGTGAAAAATGGAGGCAGCAGATGAATGACTGGTTTTTTCAGGAGCTGAACAAATGTTATTAGGCTCCGTGTACTGCTAAAGAACATGCAAGAAACTTGAAATCAGAAATGGAATCAGCAATTAGACAGTAGAAATTTGAAATTCGAGATTTCTGATGCTAATTGATATGATTCTATTCTAAATGAGCATTTATGTAAAAGAAGCCTATACTTACATGCCAATTTTTTTATAAAGGCATTTAATTTTTTCAACTCTCTACTTCTATGTATAATTTTAGCCTATCTTCGGGTTCCAGCATTATTTGTGTGAGGCGTCAAAGACATTGTTATTTTGTAATATGCTGAACAATAAAATGCTCGGTATCACCTGTTATTATTAGTTTGAAAATTGTTTTGGAAATGTCACGGGACTTGATTATAAATGTATGTATGGTAATTTATGAAACACACAGGATGATAAAATATCCGGATTTGTTTTTTTCACATGCCAATGTAATTTAGCTGTACATCTTAGTCATAGGAATGATATATCAATGCAATATCAAGATGCAATAACTGTGCTTTACATACAAATTTCTTGTATTTATTTTATACGCATGATTTTAATTTATGTGTCATTGTTCACTTGCTCTGAAGCCAACTGTAGAAAAAGAGTTACTCCTTGCTGCTGATTACGAGTGTGCGGTTTATTTGTTTTGTTTTTAGACCTTAATTTGTTTCTTGGTCTGTGGTTCTGTATGCCTTTTTAAGATACTACCATGGTAAACTCTGCTTCTTGGTGTGTAGCAAAGCATGCAGTATTTATAATAAAAATCTGATTTCATTCTCTTGCATTCTACCAGGTGGTCTGCATTTGTGGATGATGGGAAGATCAAAATTTTGAATGTGGAGAAAGTCCCCTCTGAGTTTAAGGTTTCTGGCGGGAGACTATTCTAGAACAGATTTGAGTTATTTGACCGTAAGGCATAAATATGTTTTGACTAAAGATTTGTCAGGAGATCATTGATCGCTCTTAATGTATGCGGTGCTAATCTTCAAGATTTTTAGTCCATTAGAAGTATGAAGCGTGGTGGTAATATAACTAGGTAAACATTGGGCTCCAATATTTATTAATTAAAATTTTGGCATATGGTATTCAAAATATGTTATGAGTAGGTCTGTGTACTTGAATGGCTGAACAAATATATAAATGTATGAAGTAATAATGCAATATTTTAAGGAATTGTCATCATTTCGGTGGTTTCTGTGGATTTATTGTGGTGTTATGCAGGGACGCATCCCTAGATTTTGGTGACATCCCAAATGTTTTGGGGACTTGAGGGGACATTCCCATTTTTTTGTTTTGTTTTTGGACACTTTTTATTGTCAAAAACAGTTTTTTTACAAAAAAACATTGAATTCTAATCTCGAAAGCACCCAAAAACATCAAATACAGTTTAAACCCCTAAATTTTATTGAATAATGTTAAAATGTTTTAAGATTAATTTTTATATATTATTTAATAGCTGTTCCCCCGCCGTCCCCAGAATATGGGAGAAACTCCATTCCCCTGTCTCCCTGCCTCTCCATCCCTGCAACTTAGGTAATTATGATTTATTGTTAGTGTGCTTCTATTTTTAATGTATTGACACTTGACAAAAGCATCCCCTCTCATAACATTGTACTTGCGGAAATTCTCTGTACAAATGGTAACATGGAAGTTTTTGTAGATGGCGAAGTGCCTTCTGTATTCACATGGGGAAGTATAAAATGCAGGTTGTCTGCAATGGTTGGATGGTAAAAGTTCCACGAGTTGGTATTCACATGGGGTAGTATAAAATGCAGGTTTGTCTGCAATAGTCAGAGGTTTGATGGTAAAAGTTTCATGTGTCAGTTTAGGGAATTTTCGTTGCGCAATTTTTATTATTGCTCTTCAAAGTGGGAGTCTTAATCATGGGCTGCACAAATTGTGCTGAGGTCCATTTCTTAATTTGTTTGCTTTCTTAGTTGGACTGGTAATGAATACAAAGGGTCAGATGTTGCTTGCTAGATTCATTTGAGGCTTTTTTTTTATGGCTTCTTAGCTTCATAGGTTTAGAAACTTTGACTAATCTATTGATAGGCTAGTTGTCTTGACCATCAGACCGAAAGACCAATTTGTAGTCAACTAGCAGGGCTTGTGTTCTTGCTGGGCATGTTAGATAACGATTCTGCAATTCTCTTTCAACTGAGCAAAAGTAGTTGCACATTATTACTCCTGCGGTTTACTATTTTATCACAATTTTGCCTAATATAGTACAGAAATGGACCATTAACTGAGATTCTTCTTCTGAAAATAGTATTTGGTGTATGTGACTCCAAAATTCATTCTTATGATTCATCTTATTCAAAATTGCCATTGATTACTCTGTTGGAAGACTGACCAAAGTTAAAGAAGTTAAATGTACATGCATTACTCCACATCTCTTCCAATAGATGATGGTGACACTAGATAAAAGAAATTTCCTCGTATCTATAATTTTAACGTAAATGATTTACATGGCTAACTCCATAAAGCATGGTATGTACTCGGATTAATGTTTTTGGTTGCTAACAGGTTTCATAGATGATCGGAAGAAATTGGTAAGCGTGGTATGGAAGGAGTAGGTAGTAAGAAAATCACTTTTCATAGAAAGGAAGTAATAATTACAGAAGTACTATGTTATGAAATGATGAAATGAAATGAAAGATTTTAATGACATCCATGAGACTGAAGAGTCTATGGGACCAAATGAAACCGATACATTAAGTAGTTTTAGGACTCTTTGCCATATCAGCTTTTCTCATCATATGTGAATCTTGAGCACTAAACAAACGATCTTTTGAAGTTTTAAACCTCCTTGGGAATAGTACATCTACCGTTTCACAACAAAGTGTAGTGCCCACACTTTTTATAGCTCGAGTTTGTTTATTTGCTCATAGACATGTTTTGACAAAGTGGTGATATCTTGGACATTATTTTTAGATGTTTGATTATATTAGACATGTGTGACATTCAGGCGTATAGCGCCAATTTAGCATAATTTCTTATTGTCGCATTTTCTTGTTATGACATGGAAACTAATGAATATGATGTGCTTGGAAATCTAATTATAGTGATGGATAATTGTTGCATGGTGAGATTATATGTCACTTTATTCATCTTGTCTAACTTTTGGAATGTGGAATATAATTGTGCACGTTGTCGCATCTTGATTTCAGTAGGATGTTAGGTTAGTTTAGCATGCATTGATATCTTACTATGTCATTTAATTATATTGTATTGGACAGGTGCAGTTAATGTGTGCAATGAGTGTGCAGGTGACAGGTTTACAGGAGAACGTGGGATTCAGGCCAGTTACTCAAAACTTGCACAAGCAGCCCACGGGCTGAGTCCTAGCCATGTTCACTGTGTGAAGCCCTAGGATAGATGATTATTAATTTTGGGCACTTTGAGTGACCCCAATGTATGTAAAGTATTTTGCTTTGATTTATTAATTTTGTTTAGGGTTGTTAGTAAAGTTGTAAACTTGTTTTGGGAGTTAATAATCCCACTTTCTTTTAAATTGTTGATTTTTGTTAATTAGTCTCTTAATCACAAGGGTTTAGGGTCACATGTGAGACCCTTGGGTGGTCCCCACACCCTCTACCCTTGTGCCAAAATGCAAAACCCGAAATTAGGGTATTTTGGGCATTTTTGGGGACCCCTTTGTAGCTTGGGAGTCCCCCTATCACAAAAATGAGCCCTTGGACCCTACCTAATGGGTAGGGGGGCTTGTTTTCAAGGCTAGAGGGAGTTTTCCCTCCCTTTCTACCCTTGTTTTGTCACATCCATGTAAGGGATGTGGATTTGTGTGTTTATCAAAAGTGCAACTAGTTTTGTCTTGCTAACATTTAAGGGAATTTGGGAGAAGAGGGTAAAAAGATAATTTTACCCTTTCTCTCTTTTGTCTTAGCATCTTTGACCATGAGGAGGGAGAGGGGTGACACATGTCACCCCCTCATTTGTGAGGATGCTTGGTTTCTCCTCTTCAAATTCTCATTCATGGAGAAGAAGAGGGACTTTTTTTTTTCTTCTTGGGATTTTCTTGCTTGGATGCTTGGGTGATTTGGAGCTTGGGATTTGCTTGGAGCTAGGGTGGAAAACTTGAAGTTAGGAAGCTTTTTGGAGAGCTTTCCTTGAGGTAGGCTCTTAGATCTTATTGTTGTGTTACTTTAATTTAGTTGATAGAATGATTGTTGAAAATTGTTATTGTTGAATGAAGTTTTAGTGTTGTTTGTGTGTTTTTACTCCCTCCATCATATGGCATGATGGAGTTTGGAGTGTGGGGGAAGAGAGGGAATTTTCCCTCTCAATCCTCAAGGCTTGATGGCCAAGCCTTGTAGGGACCTATTGTTTTTTTTTCCCTCAATGGTGGTTGAGGTGGGGAAGTTGATTCATTTGGCTTGAATCTCCTTCCCCATCCTTGGTAAGAAACCCCTTTTGGGGTTTGAAAATCCTTCTTAGGAGGACTTGGAGAAAGGGGGAGGAATAAGGAGGGTTTGTTTTGACTAAGGAGCAATAAGGAGGTTAAGAAGATGTGTTATGTGCAAATAATATTGATGCTTTATTTTGGAGAACTTTCTCCTCTCTTCCCCATTTTTGGGGGATGAACATGGGTTCTCCTCCTTGTAGTTTTCTTTTGGAGTCTTGTTTGTATGTGTCTTATTTTTCTTTGCATGTTTTGTATTATTGTTAGTGCATCCTTCCCCTTGTGCAAGTTTTGGTAGCTATCCTCTTTCCCATGGGCTTGGGGGAGGCTAGCATGCATCCCAACCTTGGGATAGGCATGTGATGATGCCTATGGTTGGGTGGCAAACAAGCTCCTTCTCCTTGTTGGATCTCTTGCAGGCATGAAGGATGTATCTCAAGCTTGGAATCTCTTGTCATCTTGGAGCACTCTTTCTCCTTCACCTTGTTGGCATTCCTTTGTTTTTGTAACTCAACTATGGCTATTTGAAGGGTGACCAACCTTTTTGCAAAGTATCTTCTTGGTGGTGTGGAAACCACTTGCAAGAAATTGTTTTCCTTTATTTGTAATTTAAAGGCCTTACTTCAATCTTGGGAAATAGTTGCTAAGTTGTTCCCTTTGTGTTATTGCATAGTTTGCAAAGAGATGTATTGAAAGTTATGTAAAGAGCAATGAATGAAATATAGCTTGTGATTGTATGTAGTCTCCTTTTGAAATGAAAGAAAATATATATATGTGAAATTATGCCTTCTTGTGATATGTATGCATTCCATGTTGTAAATCTCTCATGTTAAGAGTATGAATTATTCTTTATTGACATTTGAAAAGAAAGTTGTTCTTGTTTAACCATGGAAGAAACTAATTCATTTGTAAAATGCACATATCCAGTTTGGATTACCATAGTTTTAGAAATCCTTCTTTTTTTTAAAAGTGCAAGGAATGTATTGCTTTTTTTTTTTATTTACAAAAGACAATATATATTTTCTTTTTTTTTTTTTTTTTTAAATTATCTTGTGATGACACTTTAATATTTAGATTTATATTTTCTTTTAAAAGAGATATGTTTATATTTATACGTGGAAGAATCCCTGAATATATGTATATATGTATTTAAAATACATATATATACATATATATATATATATATATATATATATATATATATATATATATATATATATATATATATATATATATATATATATATATATATATATATATATAATATATAATATAATTCTTTAAATAAACGTATATATTATATATATATATAAAAATGTTATAAAACAAAATAAAAAAAATATATATTAATTGTGGGGGTTCGGCCCCCCCACCCATATACCCGCAAAAAAAAAAAAAAAAAAAAATGGGGGGGGGGGCCCCCCCTGCCCCCCCCAACCACCGCCTCCTATGCCCCCCCCTCTCCCCCCCCCCCAAAACCACGGCCCCCGCCCCCCCTGCCCCCGCCCCTGCCCTCTGCCCCCCGCCCACCTGCCGCCCCTCGCCCCCCCCCGACCCCCCGCCCCTCCCCCTCTCCCCCCTCCCCCCCCCTCCACGCGCCTCTCTCTCTCTCTCCCATCCTGCCCCACCCTTCCTCCACCTCCCTCCAACCCTCTCATTTAACAAAATAAATTGTATATATAAACAAAAAACATAAAGCTAACCTATATATATATAAAATAAATAATAAGTATATATATATATAAATATATAAAAAAATAATATATAAAGAAAATAAATAATTATAACTATATACGATATATAATAATATAACCAAATAACAATGCATAAACATAAAAAAATATGTGTAATAATGAAGAAAAAGCAAAAATAAAAGTATAAAAGAGATGGTAATAGTTATTTCTTTATTGTTTCAAACCTACCATTTATTCAAATGCAAAATCAAATAAAGTAAAGCAAAATTAATTCCTTCCCTTACAAAAAAAAACAATCAAAGCTTAGAAGAGAAATAGAGAAAAAAGAACCAAAAGGAGATAATTCTTTTTGGACACATTAATAAATTAAAATATAATTAAATAATTAATTTCGAGTTAGGGTTAGCGAACAAGTTAGATTGGAAAAAAATAAAAAAAAAAAATTTAAATGGTATAAAATTAGTAGTTACCAGGAAAAGATTACAAAAGATGTATTAGTATTTAATTTAAACACTTCAAAAAAAAATTTACCTTAAAATTTTAGCCTGTTTAGTGCGTTTTTCTGTCCCAGATGGGGCATTACAGTTGGTATCAGAGCTTGGGGTTCGCACTCGCGGACCACTGGGTAACAATTAAAATAATTAATGTTAATTTTAACAACACAAAATTAACTAAATGAATAAAAATAAACAGTTAAAATAAGTCACCCACTTCCATTAAATTTTAAATTAATAATTTGCTCGCTCACCTCGTGCGCAGGATGGCGCCTAAGCGAGGACGATCAGCTAGAGGTATGGGGCGTAGCGCATCTACGCAGGAGCCGTCGGCGCCCGATTTTGGGCCTCGGATATTAGAGGCCTTACGCCAGCTGATAGGCGTTGTGGAGCAGCGCCTACCACAGCCACAGGAGACGAGAGTGGAGGCACCTTTGGGAGACGAGGAGCCGATAGGCGAGGACGCGCATTCGGAGCCGCCAGAGCACGACACACCGAGGCGGGAGAGGTCACGCAGCCCTTCCGTTCATCACGAGAGGGTAGCCTCATTCCGTCGTAGCCGATCACACAGTCTCGAGGGACCTTTCGAGGATAGGCGACTCCCTTCGCCTGTTGGACTACATCGCCAGGATCGAGATACAGGCAGTGTGATCAGGGATCTTCTTCGTTGCAGCCGCCCACTTACACCGGCTCTACAGATGGCTTTGGGGCTGAGTCATGGCTCCTTAGCTTGGATAGTTGCTTTGGCTTGCACTCTTACGAGAGCAACGTCAAGGCGAGGTTCGCCATACACCTCCTCCGAGACGCAGCAGGCGTTTGGTGGAGGAATGAGGAGCGGAAGCTCCATCTGACCCGAGAGACAGTGACTTGGGAGTTGTTCGAGGAGCGTTTCAGGGCGCGTTATATGTCAGAGCATTTTGTTCAGAAGAGGATCGACGAGTTTCACGACTTACGACGAGGATCAGCACGATGGCGCGTATGAGAGCGAGTTCTGGATCTTCTTGATGTGGATTACTGCAGAGATGAGAAATTGCGAGTTAACGAGGTTCATTCGAGGGCTCAATGCAGATATAGCAGGAGCAGTTAGGATGTTATCTCCTCCCACACTTGAGAAGGCCGTTGAGAAGGCCTACTTAGCTGAGGAGAACAGGACCAAGGCACAGGAGCATCGTGATAGGAACAAGAGCAAGTTTCAGGAGAGGATACAGGCCTTTCAGAGTCAGAGGTCACGAGGTACTGCACCACCCCCTAGAGGAGGATTTTGGCCTCCGCCAGCAGCCACGAGGGCTCCACCGCACCCACAGCGACAGACACAGCAGCAGGGCCACCCGCAGCAGGGGGCTAGGCAGACACAGGGATTTCAGAGAGGTGTTTCTAGAGGTGGTTTTAGTGGAGCCAGAGATAGGAGGCAGGGCACTCAGCAGACACAGCCAGCTCGCACTCAGCAGTCTGCTAGGGTTGGACCAGCAGGATCAGTACACCAGAGTACAGGAGGGACCCCATCTCAGAGGGGTACAGGAGGTTGTTTTATTTGTGGATCTCCAGATCACTATGTGCGCATGTGCCCGCACAAACCCAATACCATGGATGCACAGAGAGCTGCTAGATCCGAGCAGACGGTGGGTGATGTAGGACGCGCCCATCGTGTATATGCAGCGGTTGACAACCGCCAGGCCGAGCATCAGGCCACGGTCATTGAGACGACAGGTACTATCAGGGGTATTTCTGTCTCAGTACTTTTTGATTCAGGTGCTTCAGATTCTTTTATATCACCTTCTATAGTGGACCAGTGTGGGCTAGTGGTGGCTAGGCAACCAGATAGTTGGCAGGTTGAGTTGGCCTCTGGGGCCAAACTCGCCGTGGACTCGTATGTGGAGAGTTGCGTACTTGATTTAGGAGCCTTCTCCACTACTCTTGACCTCCGAGTTATCCCTCTAGGTTCCTATCAGGTAGTTTTGGGTATGGATTGGCTCGAGTCTCATCGAGCTAAGGTGGATTGCAGAAATAAGGTCATTGAGTGTCAGGATGATCTTGGGAGTGCAGTTGTTATATCAGGGATGCAGAGACCTATCTCCTTGCGCATGATATCGGCTAAGCAACTCAAGCGGAGCATGCGTAAGGGTTGTCAGTTGTTTGCTATCACCATCAGTGATCGATCTGAGAGCATTCCAGAGCATTCACCTTTAGATGATCATGCAGTTTTGAGGGAGTATGCAGATGTTTTTCCAGGCGAGCTTCCAGGGTTACCACCCCGCAGAGAGGTGGATTTCACCATTGATTTAGTACCTGGATCAGCACCAGTTTCTAGGGCACCTTATCGGATGACGACACCAGAGCTTCATGAGCTCAAGATTCAGTTAGAGGAGTTGTTGGATAAGGGTCTCATTCGCCCTAGTGTATCTCCTTGGGGAGCGCCAGTCATATTTGTGAAGAAGAAGGACGGTTCTCTCAGGCTTTGTGTAGACTTCAGGCAGCTCAACAAAGTCACAATAAAGAACCGTTATCCGCTCCCTAGGATTGATGACTTGTTTGATCAGATGCGGGGAGCGAGAGTGTTCTCCAAAATTGATCTCAAGTCAGGATATCATCAGTTGCGCATTTCAGATGCAGACATCCATAAGACAGCATTTCGCACACGATATGGGCATTATGAGTTCACAGTGGTTCCATTTGGTTTGACCAATGCCCCAGCTGTCTTCATGAGCCTCATGAATGGAGTGTTCAGGACATTTCTGGATCGCTTTGTCTTAGTGTTCCTTGATGACATATTGATTTATTCTCGTTCCGAGGAGGAACACGAGGAGCATTTGAGGCAGGTACTTCAGGTTTTGAGAGAGCAGAAGTTGTATGGGAACTTGGAAAAATGCAGCTTCTTTCAGACAGAGATTCAGTACTTGGGTCATATCATTTCAGGCGAGGGTATCTCTGTAGATCCCTCTAAGATACAGGCTATCTTGGACTGGCCAGCACCCACATCAGTTACTGAGGTGAGGAGTTTCATGGGTTTGGCAGGGTATTACCGCAGGTTTGTACAAGACTTTTCTAGGATTGCTCACCCTATTACTTCTCTTCAGAGGAAAGGGAAGAAGTTTGATTGGTCAGAAAAATGTGAGCAAGCCTTTCAGTTGCTTAAGGAAAGGTTAACCACGGCGCCCATCTTAGCAGTTCCAGACCCGACAGAGGATTTTGTTGTTTGTACAGATGCATCACTAGAGGGTTTGGGAGCAGTTCTTATGCAGGAGCGTCGGGTTATTGCTTTTGAGTCTCGTAAGCTCAAGGACTACGAGCTTAATTATCCTACTCATGACTTGGAGCTTGCAGCAGTTGTACATGCTCTAGTGCGTTGGCGACATTTCCTTTTGGGTAGGCCTTTCATTTTGAGGACAGACCACCGGAGTTTGCAGCATATCTTCTCACAGCCAAACCTCAACGCTCGTCAACGGCGTTGGATGGAGTTCCTATGTGAGTATGACATGGAGGTTCAGTACATCAAAGGGAAGGAAAATGTTGTTGCAGATGCTCTTAGTAGACGACGACATGTGCTTGCTTCTTTGACACTTCAGTCAGATTTGAGAGGCAGGATTCTTGAGCACCTTCCAGAGGACAGATTTTATGAGGGAGCTAAACAGATGTTAGAGTCTCAGGGTTCTTTAGAGGGCAGATATTCTGGGTGTGTTTTAGAGACAGATGGTTTGCTTCGGTTCCACAGGCGCATCTACGTGCCTAAGTCAGGTGATCTGCGTAGCTTCATCCTCACAGAGGCTCATCGAGCCCCATATGCGGCACATCCAGGAGTGAAGAAAATGCATGCCGATCTGAGGGAGTTATATTATTGGCCAGGTCTTCGACGGGACATAGCAGATTTTGTTGCACGTTGCCTTGAGTGTCAGAGAGTCAAGGCAGAGCATTCTCATCCCGCAGGACTTTTACATCCCTCATGATATTCCCGAGTGGAAATGGGATGTGATCTCCATGGACTTCATAGTCGGACTTCCTATGTCATCTTATCGTCATGACGCCATTATGGTCACCGTGGATAAGTTGACTAAGGTTGCACATTTTTCGCCAACCAAGGTCACCTATAATGCACAGGCCATTGCCAAGGTATTTATGGAGGACATTGTTAGGTTGCATGGGATTCCGAAGACCATCATTAATGACAGGGATACTATCTACACTTCATTTTGGACTTCTTTTCAGGCCGCTCTGGGTACTCAGATCAATTTCAGTTCAGCTTATCATCCAGAGACAGATGGGCAGACAGAGAGGGTTAATCAGGTGTTAGAGGACATGTTGAGAATGTATGTCATGGATCAGCAGAGGAAATGGGAAGATTATTTGCATCTAGTTGAGTTTGCCTACAACAACAGCTATCATAGTTCCATTGGTATGGCTCCTTACCAGGCTTTGTATGGACGACCTTGCAGGACACCTTTGAGTTGGGATAGACTAGATGACAGGATCATTCTGGGACCAGCCTATCTTCAGGATTTAGAGCAGCAGGTTGTGTTGATTAGACAGCGTCTTGAGCAGGCCAGAGCACGCCAAAAGGCGTATGCAGACACCAAGAGGACTGATCGTCACTTCTCAGTGGGTGACAAAGTCTTCTTGAGGGTTCGTCCGCATAAGAGTCCTATCCGTTATGGAAAGGGTTCTAAGCTATCGCCTCGTTTTGTGGGGCCTTTTGATATTTTAGAGGTCATCGGTCCAGTTGCCTATCGCCTAGCTTTGCCACCACGCCTTGCACGGGCCCACGATGTTTTTCATGTTTCTGTACTACGTAGATATGTACCTGATGCTTCTCATGTCTTGGATTGGTCGGCATTACAGGTAGAGGACGGAGGACAGTGGAGATTGGAGCCCGTACGCATACTGGAGCACCGGAGGTTGGCCCTTCGGGGTCGAGACTTGGACCAGGTTAGAGTACAGTGGGACCGGTACGACGAGACAACAGCTACTTGGGAGGATGCGATACCTTTGAGGGCTAGATATCCCTACCTCTTTCAGTGACTTCCAGGAGGAAGTCTAATTTTAGTAGAGGGGGATGTAGTGCCCACACTTTTTATAGCTCAGTAGCTTGTTGTTTATTTGCTCATAGACATGTTTTGACAGTGATTGGTGATATCTTGGACATTATTTTTAGATGTTTGATTATATTAGACATGTGTGACATTCAGGCGTATAGCGCCAATTTAGCATAATTTCTTATTGTCGCATTTTCTTGTTATGACATGGAAACTAATGAATATGATGTGCTTGGAAATCTAATTATATTGATGGATAATTGTTGCATGGTGAGATTATATGTCACTTTATTCATCTTGTCTAACTTTTGGAATGTGGAATATAATTGTGCACGTTGTCGCATCTTGATTTCAGTAGGATGTTAGGTTAGTTTAGCATGCATTGATATCTTACTATGTCATTTAATTATATTGTATTGGACGGAGTGCGTTAATGTGTGCAATGAGTGTGTGCGGTGACAGGTTTACGGGAGAACGTGGGATTCGGGCAGTTACTCAAAACTTGCACAAGCCCACCCATGGGCCGAGTCTAGCCATGTTCACTTGTGTGAAGCCCTAGGATAGATGATTATTAATTTTGGGCACTATGAGTGACCCCAATGTATGTAAAGTATTTTGCTTTGATTTATTAATTTTGTTTAGGGTTGTTAGTAAAGTTGTAAACTTGTTTTGGGAGTTAATAATCCCACTTTCTTTTAAATTGTTGATTTTGTTAATTAGTCTCTTAATCACAAGGGTTTAGGGTCACATGTGAGACCCTTGGGTGGTCCCCACACCCTCTACCCTTGTGCCAAAATGCAAAACCCGAAATTAGGGTATTTTGGGCATTTTTGGGGACCCCTTTGTAGCTTGGGAGTCCCCCTATCACAAAAATGAGCCCTTGGACCCTACCTAATGGGTAGGGGGGCTTGTTTTCAAGGCTAGAAGGAGTTTTCCCTCCCTTTCTACCCTTGTTTTGTCACATCCATGTAAGGGATGTGGATTTGTGTGTTTATCAAAAGTGCAACTAGTTTTGTCTTGCTAACATTTAAGGGAATTTGGGAGAAGAGGGTAAAAAGATAATTTTACCCTTTCTCTCTTTTGTCTTAGCATCTTTGACCATGAGGAGGGAGAGGGGTGACACATGTCACCCCCTCATTTGTGAGGATGCTTGGTTTCTCCTCTTCAAATTCTCATTCATGGAGAAGAAAGAGGACTTTTTTGTTCTTCTTGGGATTTTCTTGCTTGGATGCTTGGGTGATTTGGAGCTTGGGATTTGCTTGGAGCTAGGGGTGGAAAACTTGAAGTTAGGAAGCTTTTTGGAGAGCTTTCCTTGAGGTAGGCTCTTAGATCTTATTGTTGTGTTGCTTTATTTTAGTTGATAGATTGATTGTTGAAAATTGTTATTGTTGAATGAAGTTTTAGTGTTGTTTGTGTGTTTTTACTCCCTCCATCATATGGCATGATGGAGTTTGGAGTGTGGGGGAAGAGAGAGGGAATTTTCCCTCTCAATCCTCAAGGCTTGATGGCCAAGCCTTGTAGGACCTTATTGTTTTTCCCCTCAATGGTTGAGGTGGGGAAGTTGATTCATTTGGCTTGAATCTCCTTCCCCATCCTTGGTAAGAAACCCCTTTTGGGGTTTGAAAATCCTTCCAAGGAGGACTTGGAGAAAGGGGGAGGAATAAGGAGGGTTTGTTTTGACTAAGGAGCAATAAGGAGGTTAAGAAGATGTGTTATGTGCAAATAATATTGATGCTTTATTTTGGAGAACTTTCTCCTCTCTTCCCCATTTTGGGGATGAACATGGGTTCTCCTCCTTGTAGCTTTCTTTTGGAGTCTTGTTTGTATGTGTCTTATTTTCTTTGCATGTTTTGTATTATTGTTAGTGCATCCTTCCCCTTGTGCAAGTTTTGGTAGCTATCCTCTTTCCCATGGGCTTGGGGGAGGCTAGCATGCATCCCAACCTTTGGGATAGGCATGTGATGATGCCTATGGTTGGGTGGCAAACAAGCTCCTTCTCCTTGTTGGATTTCTTGCAGGCATGAAGGATGTATCTCAAGTTTGGAATCTCTTGTCATCTTGGAGCACTCTTTCTCCTTCACCTTGTTGGCATTCCTTTGTTTTTGTAACTCAACAATGGCTATTTGAATGGGTGACCAACCCTTTTTGCAAAGTATCTTCTTGGTGGTGTGGAAACCACTTGCAAGAAAATTGTTTTCCTTTATTTGTAATTTAGAGGCCTTACTTCAATCTTGGGTAATAGTTGCTAAGTTGTTTCCCCTTGTGTTATTGCATAGTATGCAAAGAGATGTATTGAAAGTTAGGTAAAGAGCAATGGATGAAATATAGTTTGTGATTGTATGTAGTCTCCTTTTGAAATGAAAGAAAATATATATATGTGAAATTATGCCTTCTTGTGATATGTATGCATTCCATGTTGTAAATCTCTCATGTTAAGAGTATGAATTATTCTTTATTGACATTTGAAAAGAAAGTTGCTCTTGTTTAACCATGGAAGAAACTAATTCATTTGTAAAATGCACATACCCATTTTTGGATTACCTTAGTTTTAGAAATCCTTCTTTTATTTCGTGCAAAGGAATGTATTGCTGGTTTTTTTTTATTTACAAAAGACAACACTATATTTCTCTTTTTTTTTTTTTTTTTAAAAATTTTTTTATCTTGTGATGACACTTTAATATTTAGATTTATATTTTCTTTTACAAAAGAGATATGTTTGTATTTATACCTGGAAGAATCCCTTGAATATATGTATATATGTATTTAAAATACATTATATACATGTTGTTTTAAACACATATATATATATATATATATATATATATATATATATATATATATATATATATATATATATATATATCTATATATATCCTTATTCTTCTAAATTTAACGTGTATATTTATATATATATATAAATGTTATAAAACAAAATAAATAAAAAAAAAAAATATTATAATTGTGGGGGGTTCACCCCACCATGCTGTGACTGCAGCCTGCAAAAAAAAATGGGGGTGGCGCGCCCCCACCGCCCCCCCCAAACCACCGCCTCCTCCTATGCTCCGCCCCGGCCGCCCAAAACCACGGCCCCCTCCCCTTGCCGCCCCATCCCGCCCCTCTCCAAAACTCCCCGTCCCGCCTGGGCCACCCCCTCCCGCGCTCGCCTCCCCTCCCCTCCTGCGTCCCCCCTCCCGTCCCCCTTTCACGCGCCTCCTCTCTCTCTCTGCCGCCGCCCGAGACTCCCTTCTCCACTGCGGCCCTCATTTAACATACAACATATTATAAACAACAATTATAAAGCTAACCTAATATATATATATATATATATAAAACCAAGAATAAGTTAGTGAGGGTATACTAAAATATTAAAAAAATAATAATAAAGAAAATAAATAAATAAATATAACGATAATAATAAATAATTAACCAAATAACAAATGCATAAACATAAATATATGTGTAAGAAAACAAAGCAAAATGTATAGTAATGTTTGTTTCCTTTATTGTTTTAAATCTACCATTTATTCAATGCAAAATCAAATAAAACCCAAAAGCTCCCTTCCCTTACAAAGAACAAACAATCAATTGAGAAGAGAAATAGAGAGAGAAAAGAACCACAAGGAGATAATTGGGACACTAGTATAATTAAAACATAATTAAATAATTAAATTTGAGTTAGGGTTAGTAAACATTTTAGATTTGAAAAATTTAATGGTATGAAAATTGTAGTTACCAGGAAAAATTGCACAAGATGTATTAGTATTTAATTTAAACACTTCAAAAAAAAATTTACCTTAAAATTTTAGCCTGTTTAGTGCGTTTTTTTATGTCCCAAATAGGGCATTACACAAAGATGATGTGATCCCGTCTTCAATTGAGCCACTAAAATCCTTGCCTTGCTTTTGATAATTGCTCCAAGATAAACTTTTTCATCATGCTCCCAATGGGGTTGAATTCTTTGATATAATGTGTTTTCTTACGATCCATTTGTTCTGGCCCACATGGCGTTCTAAACTTCTCCATCACATAATTTTTATTTCCCTATTAGGACACTCTTGAAAATTGATGTCCCATTTGTTCATCTATTTGTTGTTTTGTTTCATCTAGGTTTTCTTTTTGAGCTCTAGATTATCCTCTGTAACCATTTTGGGCCAACAAAGATCGTCCATGCTTTCAACTTTTTTCAAATAGCTTATCAGTTGAGTTATTGCCGATGCTTTCATCGGGAAGGTACCCGCTTCAGCTAACAAAATCTCATAAGGAACTGTTGATTTAACTTTGAGAGTACTTGTGATTAGATGTTTCTAGGTTTTTTGTAATTGTCGCCATCCATGCTTTGATACGTTGTTTCCTTGAACCTCGCAACCGTAAAGAGCAACTAGAGTAACCAACAAACCAAAGAAGGTTTTCTTAGTTTTCTAGTCCCAAAGCTCAGCTTTCCTACACCTATTTTGAAGTAGGTAAGATGCTTTCTAACCTCCATGTATCTTTTTGCTTTGCAAGTCTCCCAGCTCAACTTGTTGTGGAAATCAATCCCAAGATATTTATATTCTGTAACAATTTCCAATGTACTCCCCTCAAAAAGAAAGTTAAATTGTCTCTCTTTTCTTTTCAGGAAAAAATCATGATTTTTGTTTTGCTAATGTTCACTTGCATCCCGACTTCCTGGCAAAAGAATTCTAAAGCTTTTAGATGCTCCCTCAATCCTTGAGTTGTTGTTGAAATTAAGATAAGATCATCGGCATATAAGAGTAACTTCACCACATACTCGACCAACTGAACACCCTCTCCTTCGGTTTTATGTAACCACTCTTCAAGCTTATCAATGTATAAACCAAACAAAGTGGGAGAAAGAGGGCAACCTTGTTTGACCCCAATGTCACTACCAAAACATTCAAACATACCTTCTCTGGTTCTGATTTTAGCTTTGACCTGCTCATAAAGTCTATGTATTGCTGCTCTAAGCTCGTCTGGAATCTCAAGTTCCTCCATCCTGTTCCACAATTTGTCTCTAGGAACTGTGTCAAAGACTTTCTTAAAATCAACAAAACAACAAAAAGCTTCATCCCCTTGGGTATCCCATACCTTTTCAATCAAGTGCCTAAGAGTGATGCAATGATCAATGGTTGAATGTTTAGATCGAAACTCTGTTTGTCCTTTTGCTCTTTTGCCCTCTCTTTCTGCCCAACTGTTGATTCTACGCTCTATCATGCCCCCAAATAACTTACCAAAAAGAGGATTGATCATAATAGTGTGATAGTTAGAAGGATTATTGATATCCCCACTTTTAAAAAGAGGAATAACCACACTAGTTGTCCACTCTAGTGGGAACCCAACTTGAGTTACATCATTGAAGATTTTTTTGATATGCAAAGTGAGCACCTCAACCCCCCACTTAAAAAATTCAGCCTGCAACCCATCAACATCTTGAGCTTTACCATTTGCTAGATTCTTTATGCCATGTTTGATGTCTTCCTCTGAAAAAGTTCGATCGAGGTATGAATGATGGGAGGAATATCCTTCTGTTGAGACCGCTCGTAGAGAATCTTCACATATTCTAACCAATGAGCTTATGTGATATTGTTTTCTATGTGTGTTTTCTTTTGTTGTAGCTCCTTCCGAATCCCTTGGGATTGTGTTTTCCAAGAGAAATTAATTCAGACCTTCTTCTATTCACATAGCTTTTTTTTTTGTTGTACCAATCTCTTGTATTTCTTTTTATTTTCTTCTTTGTTCATGTCACTTTCCCTCATAGCTCTCTTGGCAACCTTACAATCTTCGTCATACCACAAATTTGTTGGAAAAGTATTTGTAGCCCCCTTTCTAGGCTTAGATTTTTGCAAGCACTTAATGCCTTGTGGATTAAAGGTATCAACAACTTACTACAAACATAACCCCTTGCCCCCTTGTTTGTATTGCTCTCGATATCATTTCTTGCCATCTGAAATTGTTGTTCAAGGGCAACCACAAAAATTTCTTGATTTTCTTTATTTAAAATGATTTTGCCTTGTTTTGGAGATGTCTCTTGCATGCGATGAACTTGTTTTCCTTGTTGATTTGAAATGGTACCAAGCTTGACCAAGAGAGGATTATGATCAGATTTGAGCTCAATAGGACAATCTCCAATTTCAAACTCGAGCAACCTACAAATAGAGCTCTGAGTGCATATTACATAGTCCACTACACTTTGTCCATTGTAAGTTTTGCAAGTGATATTGCCAGATCTGGGCCAAGCCTTCATGCCATTACAAATAACCATGTCGTATAAGCTACATAGACCTAGAAGCTCAACCCCGAAATGAGTCACCCCTCCATTACCATCTTGAGATAGTCTTTCCCAAAACTTGTCCTCTGCTTCGTTAAGCCAAAGCGGATTGTCATCTCCACCTTTTTCATTGCCCAACTGAAGAGATTGATTATTTGCAGTCCTTGCATTAAAGTCCCCCATCAAAATAATTTCCCCGATGCACTAAACACAAAATGTCTTTTTTTAATGAAGCATATGGGTCTTCCATATCCAAATTTCTTTTCTTATATGTCTTTGAGCCTTTCGGTGCAAAGTAGCAAGCAACCAATCTGATTGTTGCCTTGTTATCTGATATTTTCAGCCAAATGTATTGCTTATTTGCATCTTCCTTTTCCACTTTGATGATCCCTAACCATGCTTCTTTGATTAGCACTATAATTCCCCCGTGTCCTTTCCCTGTTTCACTTCCTTCGTTCCAAACTGAAATTTTCTTGTACCCCTCGAAATCTGGGACTTTGCAACCATCATGTGTTTCTGTAAGAATAATAATATCTTTCCCCTCTGCTATGGGCCCCAAACCGGGTCCTCTTCTCCACGGATACCCCCTGCAATTCCAACTTACTATGTGCATGGGATCCCGTGGGGCCCCGGATTCCTATTTCTTGTTTGACCAATGATCCCTAATTTGGGCCTTTCCATTCTTTAATTGTGCCCATTTTCCTGCCTCTCTTGCTTTTTTCACTTTCTCCCATTCCTTCTTTCGGTCTTCTTGTTGAGCAAATGTTAAATCCTCATCTAGATGTGTGTGTGTGTGTGTGTGTGTGTGTGTGTGTGTGCGCCTCGAAGAAGTCCCCTGCTTTTTAGGATAACTTGCTTGTCTTCTACGGTTCTCATGACAACTCGCACATGCCAATCCTTTTCTCCTTCTATTCTCCAGCCAATCTTATTAGCTTGTTGTATATACTCTATCAATTTCAACTTGTCTCTAAGGAAGTCCTATGTCAATTCTCTCTTTTTCACCAAAATCTCTTAAGCCTTTGATAATAAAATTTACCACTTTGTCCTGCTGGTCTTTTTCTTCTTTTATCTGAGTTTTGATGTGCTTCTCTATGACTTGTCTTTGTTCGTTTGATGATCCACTTACCACTTGTGACCAAGTTTTGGCCTCTTCTATCCGATCTCTTAGCTGGTTTTCTTTTATTTCCATGTTTTTAATTGTTGATTGGATTTCATTTATCTGAAATGTTTCATTTCCTTTTACCATTTCGATGTTTTTCTCTCCCGCTGCTTTCAAATGTCCTAAGTCGTGTTTTAGAACGACTAACTCTTGTTGTCCTCTTTCCATGAGGTTTTGAAGATTTATCACTTGCTCTTTAAGGACTTTATTTTCCCTTTCCAACTTGTGTCTATGTGTTGCACATTCTTTTCTCTCGTTGTCTTCTTGCACCTTCGATTTTCTAAGGTTCCAAGTCTCTCTTTCATGCTCATGAGCTCATTTACATACAATTATGAAGACCACATCAAAGGGGTAGATGTAGGGTTGTATATTTGTTTAGGATCTTGCACTACTTCCTCTCTTTCATCCTTGTTTGTTGCAATTTTTTCTATTTTGCTCAGTTTTGGATACTCTCCACCCTCCTTATGTACTTGATTGTTTTCCTTGTACTTAATAATCTTTGAAAACAAAATTCCCTTTGTTGTTCATTGTTTTTGGTAGAATCAAAGTAAAAATTTCTTTTGATTCTCGCTTTAGCTTTTTGGCATGCCTACATCGTAAGATCCCCTTATACTACTTTGCATTCACAAAAACCAACTTTTTCCCTATTCTCAGTGCAAGAGTTTGAGAGTTTCATGTATTTCCGTCTGTCATTGGTAAATGTGCCTTTGAAACAATGTACCTCTATAACTCCAAGTTCGGATTGTCTTTGAAACCCTCATGCTTAACCATGGCTTGCCTGTGTTTGTCAGCTTGTGCCCTAGAACATCCCACCGCTTTATAAATCTTCTCTTTTTTGTAAAACCCGAATCCCAAGTCACTGCTGCCCCTATCTGTGTGTGGGACCTTCACCGTGTCTCGATTTGTCTCTCCACGTTGCCTCTAACACCTTCAACGTTGCCTCCACGATGACTGCCGCCCTTTGAAACCCCCGTCGCTGCCACCACGATCTCATGCATGCACAACCGATCTCCTGTATGATTCTATTTACAAGCTCCAACCGATCTCTTGGTAATGGATTGATTATCAAAGCAAAAAAAAAGGAAAAAACCACTATCCAAACAAGCTCGCCAGGTTTCAAAACCTAAAATTAATACATGCTTTCTCGGCCATCTCTCAGAAATCGCATTGCTTCAACCTCGCCGTTGTTGCTGCTTTCGCTTTTGAAACCCGTGGTGCTTGTTAAATATGCAAAGTGGCAACTAGTTTTGCAGGTATTGGAGGATGGTATTTGAACTTGTCATTGTGCGGGAAGAACTAAGGGGTGGGTTGGGTTTATAATAACACACTTGGCTTTTTACCTATGATGAAATAGGGCATGTTCATGTCACTCTCACCATTGATTATCCTTCAAGCATAAAATCTATATGTTTGAATGATACGATGAAATACACACACCTAGTGAATGATATGAGGAAGTAACTATCCCCAGTGCAAAAAGGATAATGTCAAGTTGTATTGTGTTGACCATGTGCAAATGACAAGAAAATACTATATGAAAAAAAGACCCGAATTTGAAACATCTAAAAACATGAAATTGCAACTTACAAATTCTTCTCTCAAAGGCTGGTCGAAGGCATGGGGCCTTGTCTAATAAACCTTTAATTCGAACTCCTGGCTAACTCTCTCATCTTGAGCTTTAGTGAAGATGGCTTAATTGCTCTACACATGTATTGTTTTAACTTCCAAATTAATAGATGACCCAAGGACATCATCACCTTAAACTATGATATTCGAATTAGTAGGCAAATCAATAACAAGCATTTCATTCTCAATTCTTGGCCAACTCTCGTCTTGAGCTTTAGTGGTGAAGGCTAAAGTGCCTTTCGAGGTATCCTTTTAACTTTCAAATCAATAGATGACCTAACGATTTTTCTTAAACTATGATATTCAAATTAGTTTGCGAGATAAATAACAAAAAACAAATTTTTTCGAACTCTTCAAGGTAGATGATAACATAATCAATGATGATGATGAGTCTTAGAGCTTTAGAAATACTAGAAAGTTATTTATGTGTTAGTCACTTCAGGAAAGAGTATGCAATTCAAAATGAGTGTTCACAAGTTGCATAATTATTTATTACAAATACACAAATTTTTAATCTTGAAATCACATTAGAAACCTAAAATAAGATTACGTAATTAAGGTGGTTACATGATGCATTATTATTTACTACAAATATACAAGTTCCTTCTTTAGGGTTTCCTTCATTCCCCCATTATCAGTTATGTTTTTCCTTTTTCTATCACTTGGAGTTGTAGACACCTAAACCTACCCCCAACTTTTATTTAGTGTTATTTTATATAGTTTTAGTATGTTCTTCTATTTGTCAATTATTGACCCAAATTAAGTGTTATTTGTGTTTTGTCGACTTTTGATGGTTTTACCCCTCTTAACTCCTTGGGCGTCTCTCTTGTTTCCCATGCTTTTTGAATCTTGTGTCAAGAACATCCTTGCTGCCCTCAATGCCTTTCGGAGGTGCCATAAGTGTTTATGGTCTCTTTGTCAATTTTCGCTAAGTCAAGATGCACCCACACTCTCTGTCTTTTTTGATTTTGTGGTTAAAAAGTAGTTTATGTGCCAATAAAGTCCTTATTTGAATTCAATTGTTTATACACAAGTGTTGTTCATTTGGACATCTTAGGTGCACATCATGTACTAACAAAGAAATCACGAGTAGACATGAGTGATCAAACAATCGTTAGAGCATTTATCTTTTGAGCTATCATTCTATTGTGGAGTACTATTGCAGCCCTCATTGAAGTCATTTATATGTATGCAAGTTATGAAATTTCTATTTATCAACATCTTGTTATCATTGAAGGGTTTGATAAACATATGAGTAGTTAGTTCACATTCGTCATTAATCCTAACTCAAGCCCCAAATACTTATCCATTTTTAGATATCGCATGAGAAAAACATCCAGATACGAGCAAGGAAATAGAAGAACAAACACATGGGATTAAGATCCCTATATTAGGTTTTAATAGACAATCAAATGTTAAATTTGCTCTTGAGGCTCTCAACATTTGTTAAAAGTGCTCCTTATGCTCTCAAATCTCTCAAAAGCACCCTCGACGCTCTCAACATCAAATCTTGATCAAATCCATATTTCTCGAGCAAGGTTGATAACAAAGTGTGATAGCACATTTCTAGGTTCATATTCAAATAACGAATTTTTGAGAGAAATATTAGTATTTATGTTCTTAGTTGATTTGGATAATTAATTAGGCATTTTGTTGTATTTGTACATGTATTGTGATGTTTAAATAAATGTAGTGTGATTTATTTGTACTAAAATTTAGTCCACCTCCTTAGTGCAACTCCTCGAGCTTTCATCTTTAGGGTGAATCCTATTCCCTTAGGTTTTTATATTTTGGACCCATTTGATTGGTGCTTGGGTTTGAATGATGTCTTAACCGACTAAATAAACTTTAGTTATTATTTCTTTGTGAATGTGAGGAGTTGAGGAAGTTTGGGCATTATAAGATGCCCTTGGTCTAATGTTGAATGGAAATATGTCTTGGAATAAGTTTTCTTAGATATTTGGATGTCAATATGACGCTTGTAAGATTTACATTTTAATGTAGCCAAATTATGAACAAACCAGATATACTGCAAATAATATGAACTCCAAAAGAAAATAGATCTCCTTCTTTGTTATTCAATAATGAATTACAATGTTTCCTAAATAGGAAAACAACTCCCAACTCGAGTTGCCAAGTAAACTCTAGCTAACTCTGAATAAATCTACTCTAGTTGGCGGAAATTACTATTTTTAGTAGTTTACTAGAACCCGCTATTCTTAGTAAGTTCGCATGCTTGTTCCTACGGGAACATAAATTGCCACGCATCTTCTACATCTCTAAATTAGAGGAATTTCCAACTTTCTAACTGATAATGCAACTAATAGACTATAATTAACTAATGCTCAAAAATAGGAAAAAAATCGAACAATAACTTAAATCCTAATTTGCAGCCTCAAGATGGTGGATTTAGGGCCCGAAAATGTGTCAAAAGCTTGCCCCAACCAATAGAGCTGGGTGTCGCTGCGTTCGTCTCATCGAAACACGTGGTTTAAAAAAAAAACGGACTCAAACGGACACCCGGAGCTCAAGTTATGACCTTGTCAAGTTCCTCTAATTCAGCGCATCACATTTGTAGATAGAATGAGCGGTTGAGTGATGCCACCACTAGGTGTTTCTTTTGGAAAGTATAGATGTGACAAAGAAGATCCCCTTGGATATTTCAAGGCATAACCAAGTGGGTCCTTGTCTAAGTGGCGATGGTAATCTTTGCTCCTTTCAAGTTTTGACCTATTCCTTGGAATTGAGTTGATGACATGAGTGTGGTATGCGAATTTGGGGTCAAACCTCCAAATTGATTCCAAATTTCTAAAAAGTATTCTAAGTTAGGAAATTATTGTTGGTTTTTGCATGTCAATTTATACATTTACATATTTTTGCCTTTTTCCGATCGATTTGTCTTATATATGTAACTTTGGTGTCTAAGGACATCTTTTTGATTCGTTGGAGGCATATCGATTTTTTTCTAAGATTCATTGTCCAATTTGTAGACGTATGGAATTTATGGTTGTGTTTGAGAGTTATAGCTTGACGATGACCTTAATTTTGATTGATTTTGGCTTAGTGACATCATCCTAAATGATGATATGGATTTTCTCTGGTTCTCATTGAGTGTTATTGACTTGCTCGATAGCAATTTTTGGATTGATTGCTTCCGGGTTTCAAATAGTTTTATTTGTGGAATGGGTTTGGTCTATTTTGAGATAATTTGTTGAGTGATCCATCTTGGGTCTTACAAAGGGCATTTGGAGGAGGGCTATATGCTAATTTTTAGGCCCATCATCATTAGTGTCAAAGTTGGGGATGCCACTTCCGTACAAAATTTGGACCATATTAGCTTTGCAGCTTAAAGGCATGCATTTGTGTGAGTTGCCTTTGATAGTGTACATCTAGATGTCATGATTGAATGTTAGAAATGATGTAGTCTTCATTGTAGTAGGATTGAAGGGTACCAAATATCTTTTGCTTATGCTTTTGTTGATGTTTCTAATTGGTTGTATCCTAATGGAATATGTTGATTTGATTAAAGGGATGATCGGATAATAACAATGGATCTTTGAATATTTTTGGTACTTTAGTTTCACCGCATTCAAATATGTCAATGTCATATCTTGCTTGGTTGGCATTACAAGGTGAGTACATTTTACTTTCATCATCTAAGATGGGGAAATATCTATCCCTTGTTAGTAGGGAAGGAGGGATCTAATTAATTATGGTTTGAGGTAACTTATAAGTGCTACATTTGGTTTGGAGCTCATTTGGGTCACTTTGTCATCATAATTTTCTATGGTAACATGTAAATCAACGTGCATGTTGACATATCCAAGTACTTGTAAGTTGGTGATTATGTTGGTTGTTAAAATATTTTTAGGGTTATTAATGGAATATCTCATGGATTAGAGTTGGATTCATGCTTGTAGAATAAATGAAGTTGTGATCAAATCTTATACATTGGATTCTCAAGGAAGTAGTTGCTCTCATACGGTAAGTTCAAGGTTGTCCCAAGAGAATTTTGTAATAAAGTGGAAGGTCGAGGACTATGAATCTAATTTGCACAATTTTGGTTCCTGTCTATACCCTTTTTTAGATTAAGACTTATGTTGTTTAATTTAAATTTGATTTAGTGAGGCCAGATTTACACTAAATGGATGTAGGTTAGATACATGTGGCTATTTTCATTAATTAACTTCCAAAATTAATTATACAATATCAAAATAACGTTATAAAGAATGCAATAGAAGATATGAACTTTAAAACACAAAGAACAGAGGGCACTTAGCTTGCTATAGATGATTGTGGGAAGTTATGGGATTATACATCACTTGAAATAGGTGATTTGAACTTGAATGGCCCTCGAAACCTGGAACTCATGACTATAAACCACTTTGGGTCGATCGATCGTATAATTATGTCGGACCATACTATACAAGCTAGCCCCTTTTGTATAGTCTTGGAATTTCTTTGTTTCCGCTTCAGTAACTTTTTGTGATGTTCACTTTCTTGGATTTGTTCGTCATTGTCAAATCCTAGTTGTCGCATGTGCAACAAAGCTCTCTAAATGGACTGATATTCACCTTAAACCTTATCCATGGATGAAGAGTCCTACAAAAAACATTAGTTGGGTTGTGGGTATCCTTTTGCACCGCCGACATTAGTACTCTTTTGAAGAGGCCTCAAACCGCACGTTGCTTCTCCACCTAGCATGTGATATTTAGATAGATCAATTAGATTTGACAACTTCTTTGACAATGCTTTCTTTGACTTTTGACTCTTGATAAAATACTTGGAGAGAGGATGTTTGAGTGCTTGTGGAAGAGGGAAAGATGGTTGTTTTGACCTGGTTTGGAGCTTTAGACTTGATGTGGGTGCTGCCCTAATGACTTCAGATGTGTTATTACAAGATTTAGAGAGCTTTAGATGCCTTTTTCAAGTGTATGAAGTGAGTTCTCTAGTGCATTACCTTAGGAGTTTCAAGTTAGCAAATGAGACGATGTTTACTAGCTTATATAGGGTTATGCAGGTGATTTATCTAGAAAGGCTGACCAGAGATGAATTATAAGACCCAATAAAAGATATCATTTTGAAAGCAAAGTTGGAGGATATATCGGTCCAAGATCATATAGGTCGGCTAGGACCGGATATAAATTCTTGACCAAATTATATGACCTAATCGGGGACAAGAAACATGCAAAATGAAGTTTGGAACTTGTCAACTGATGTTTGTTTATAGATTTTATGCATTGTATTCTCAAATTTTGTCGACATGTCAATGTGCAAGGAGAAATAAGCTAAACAAGGTACCTCAGAAAATGCTAAGTGGGAATGGAGAGATGGTATTTATCATGACAAGAGTGCATTGTTAAATCAAGTATTGTCAAAGTGCAAATTTTCAAATTTGATTGTCTACATCTGTCCCCTTTTAAATATGAAATTAAAATTACATGCTTAAAATAAAATATACTGAGTGTGTAAACATGCCTTATCTTTTCTTGAATGTTTGTTTTGCCTATCCATGTGGCTTTGGTGTCAGTATGCTCCACGATGAAACGCTCAACACAGAGTGTAGTCAATTCTCGTGATAAAGAATTGAATTTTAGCTCAAAAATAACTTGTAATGTGAAAGCTTTACATTTACATAAAAGTGAAATGAAGATACCTAAACAAGGAAGGAATATGCCTATTTTCTTTGGGAAGAAGAGAACATTGTGCTTTGTTTGTGCTTGATGATTGGTATTGTTGAGCTTGTCGAAGGATTAGGAGTGATCAATCCCCAATTCATGTCATGGAGAAATTAGAGTGTTATGTGCATGCAACCCAACATGGAGATGTAAGGAAGAGAAATGAAGAAAGAGGTACAAATGCACCCTTGCGAAGGAAGAAGACTGTGTATCAAAGTTATTTAGCAACTTCGCTATATCTTCCCTTTGAATGTGAGATGAGAGGAAGGAATGCCTATAAAGACCTTAGTTGCTTTGATACCTTCTCTAACCCCACAGATCTCACCACTATGATGGATCTAGACCCAATTTTGTAAATAAGGACATATAGTACAAAAGAGGATATGTACCCCAAAACTCTCCCCATATGTCACACAATTGATAACATTTGAGTAGAAACTAAAAATGTGAGTGTTGATTAAAGGAGGAGACTCATGCCCCTAAGATCCCTAAAACTGTGGAAGAAACTGAAATGCCATGGCGAAGGAGTGAAGTATTTTATGCCCCATGTATTGATATGAACCGAGTGAATTACGTCTGAAAATGTTTCAAAAACCCTGATAATGAAGCTAAAAATATGAAACTACTGATAAAATTGATGTTTATGCCTCCTAGGAAAAATGTGTGGGAAGATCAGACATACCATATGGTCTCTGACCAAATGTAACTGATTCTGAACATGTGAACATTTTGTTGGATTTCATGCTTGAATGATTTTTTGAGTGGTTGTAGTTTGTTTGTACTTGTGCATGTACCCATAATTATGTTTGTGCATGTTGTAAATGTAGAAATGAACCCAGATAGATGCCCCCTCTTTTGAGGCATGTGCAAAAACCATGTTGAACATGTGGCTCAAAATAAATAGATGTGTGTTAATGATAGAGATGTTTGAGAAACTATAGTAGAGTGCAGAGTGTTGAAGTGGTGGCCACATGGAATAACATGTACTTGCAAAAAGGAAGGTGTTTGCATATGGTGGCAACCATGACACATAAGGAAAATAAGAATATCGATTTATGGAAAACTACATAGTTGATAACAATAGTAATGTAAATGCATGTAAATACAATAATAGTGCAAAACAATGTACACACACAAGGCGTAAAGCCGATAAACGTGAGACACCTATGGTGTGTACAAGACAATCAAGGCTCATAAGCATGTAAACAATAGCAATCAATTGCAAACAAGAAAGGCATGATGCCATAAACATGGGACACCCATGGTGTCACAAGACAATCAAGGCACATATGCCACAAGCTAGCAATAATACACACACACACAAATAAGTATGCATGAAATAAGAGTGTTAAAACATGATAACATGATATAATAAAAACATAAGTGAGATATGTGAAACAAGATATGTTAACGCTACACAAGCCATGTGTTAGTCTAAAATAACAAGTACACAATGTATGTAATTGAGCATAAATGAGGAAGTGAAAAAGGTACTATAATAGAAAAAAATAACTTGTAGGAGATGGAGGTGATGCCCCCAAGATAAGAATGTAAGGAGCAATGTGTGCTCCTATAAGTGTGTATCAATTTGTGTGCCCTGCATCCAACTCAATATACTAAGTGAACACATGTGTGTAAAGAAGAAGACATGTTATTTATCCGACTCAATACTAAGTGAACACATGTGTGTAATGAAGAAGACATGCTATTTAGCAAACCAAAATGAGACACACCATGTATAATGTAGTGCTAACAACTAAGTAAAATGCACATGAATGTTTTTGTATTATTGTAATGCATAAATATGTACAAAAATATGAAGTGCACGAAAATTTCCAATGAGAATCTCTTGAAGAGGTTGAGAAACTTCCAGGGAAGATGTAGACTTAGGCCTCAATTGTGATCCAAATGCCAATGATACCATAGTGGTAATATGTGTCAAATAAAGTTGAGGAGATAAAGCAAGTGAATAATTAGCATAGGAATACCGGTGTTGGTGCGATGGACTAGAAGAACGAGTGTGTCAAGCACTAGCAAGCATTGGAGAAGTTGTGCGGTTAGCACATGTGTTAGAGGACCGACATAGGATCCTAAGGGAATGTAGAGAATGAAAAATATGACATGGGGTTGTTATCCTAGTAGAAGACCTAGAGCCTTGAGATATAGTGTGTGCAACCAAGGCTTATTGGGAGACCAAGGAAGACGAGAGCCATTAGATATAATCATGTGCCAATGTAGAATCAAAAATGGTGAGGGAGGCGTAGGACTCAAATATGTCATGGTACATATAGTAATTATAGGGGATTGAAAGCATAATAGAAATCTCAAGATGGATAGAGCCATTAGAAATAACATGAATAAAATGTTGTGACTCAAGTGTTTGATTATAGTGTGATGATAGAAGAGACCATGATTGATCAATATTGACTTCAATTGATGTATGAAACCTATTATAATAGAAGAGATATGACATAAAATGTGATGACTAGGTATACGATTAGCATGATTAGCAAACATATTGTAAATGTGACCCTTGCAAAAGTACATAAAGGCATATATAGTGTAAGGAAACATATTATTAGAAAATAAGGAAGGGAGATTCACATATGCCCCCAGGTAATTTAGAAGCGATGACATATTGGTGTATGCATCCCACGAGGGAAGATTGATGTAACAATTGATAGGCCCACCAACAATAATATGTTATGAGAAAATATGTAATGTTGGATGCATGAATGGTTGTTATGTTGAATTTGTAGAATAGTGACACACAAGTTCTACCATAAGAACTTGTCAAGAGGATGAGGAGGTGGAGTCACTGGGGTGCTATATTTTTCCATTTGTATAAATTTATGCTCAACACTTGGATGTCGAGAAATATGTAATTCTTTTAGTGAAATATTGTCCTATGCTTCATCAACATGCTGAAGACTTTGCAAATGCTCATTAGGGTGTTTGTAGTCATCACAAGAGTAGGTAGAATCAAAGTCATCTATGTCATCAGAATTGAGTAGTAGTGATGAATCAATGCTATCCATGAGACTATTTTGCATGTTGCCCCCATAAAATTTTTAGAGGAAAACTTAGGATTTAGCTTGTATGTTTCTGTCACTATAAAGATTCACATATCATCATCATCATTGATATTTGTATTGGGATAATTCCATGTATATATAATAGGTGCCACCTTACTAGTAACTGGTGTAGAATCATTTGTATTGTTATTGAAATTGATATTGATATGTGGATTAGAATCTATCTCAAGTTGTTGTGAAGGAGTAGAGATATTTGTAGAATTCACTATCATGTTTCCCCGCATTGGGCTTGTGGTGGCTTTAAGTGTTGTGAGGTGGTGTGTAATTGTTCATGCTCAACTAATATTGTAGTCATTGTGGTTTGCATAATAGTAGGAGATAAATCACTTATTGAGAGTGGCTCTACCAAAGGGGGTATTGCATTCTTATCCTATTTGTGATTAGATGATTCTTGTTGTAATGGTGTATCATTTAGTATCGTAGTATGCTCATTAGATATAGCTGTTGTAACTTTTGGTTTCCATTGAGATTTTTGAGCTTGGGATGATTGCATAAGAGAATGTTGTGTATCAAAGGATATAAATCCCTTATGTTCGAGTTGTTGGATGCATCATTGTAAAGCATAATAATCATTTTCACAAAGTTTTTTTATTCTAAGATAATTTCAAAATGGTTGACCTTTGAGTTTTGTAAGTTGATAATGAGGGTAGTAATGAGTAGGTAACAAAGTGATTAATTGATTATTGAGTAGCTCAGAGAGAAATATTGTGTTGTCAAACATGCTTTCTAAACCGAAGAGGTATTTTTGTTGTAGGAATTTGACTTCACTTGTATGGGCACATGTATCATGCATGATGTGTGTATAACATTTCTTCTCAATGGTCTTAGAACTAGATTGATCATAATGTGTAGATATATGATGGAAATGGGCATTGGAAGAATCCTTTAGATGTATTATCTCACACTTGAGAGATGTGATCTCAATATTCATAGCTTGAAATTTATTTTGAAAAACATGGTGTAACACTTGAATAGAATCTAAGATATCCTTATGAAAGTCATCATCATTACTAATAGGAGTTGAAATATGAATCAACATTGAAATCACATGGGAAGGTGCCGTATTATCACAAAGTTTTAATGTTTGAACTACATTTGGGAGAGTATTTCTACATGTTTGGTGACATTGAAGTAAATGATACAAGGAGACTTGAGAAATTGTGGGATGGTCCATGATGGCGAAAAAAGAATATAAAAACTCCAATATGGTAGTAAAGAATGAGAATCAACACATATAGGGCCAACAATGGAAAGATCATAGGAGATAGGACCCAAAAGTAAGTTTGAGAAAAAATGATTGTCGTCAAATTAATGAAACGACCATGTATGAAAATAGAAATTGAATTTAATTGAAAAAAAAAGCTATTTTTTGAATTTGATTATGTGGAAGAAAAACCTCCAAGGATTTTTTTCCAAAGTGTATTTTTTTCCAATTATACCCTAATTACTAAAAATAGTAATTTTGAATTTCTAAAAAATGTGCTAAAAATTAGGGCAAACAAAAAGAGGTTTTTGTTAAATATATAAAAATTAAGAATAAACTTAAAGGAATTTGAAAATAGATACGTTATGCTTGAGATATGCAACGAAATGTGAATTGGCAATTAGGAGCCCTAAAAAGAAACCCAAAAGGTAAAATCGACCATGAGACCCTAGGGAAAAATTTGAAAATTAGTTTGAGGTCAAGAAAGATGATGAAATCTGAATAAAAACCCTATAAAATTGATGGATCTAAAACCAAGTAGGAAGGAGAAGCCCTAGGGCAACTAGGGTTCGATAAAAATGGTTTCACTAAAATGTTTACATCCTTTTTAGATTAAGACTTATGTTGTTTAATCTAAATTTTATTTAGTGAGGTTATATTTACACTAAATAGATGTAGGTTAGATATAGGTGGCTATTTTGATTAATTAACTTCCAACATTAATTATACAATATCAAAATAACGTTCTAAAGCATGCAATACAAGATATGAACTTGAAAACACAAAGGAATGAGTGCCTTTAATTTTCTACGATATGATTCCAGGAAGTTTTGGGACTTGCATGCATTGTTGGAAATGGGTGATTTGAACCTAAATAACCCTCGAAATTGAAATCTGTGATCAGAAATCTCTATGGGTCAACACCATACAATGATGTCGTGTCCGTCCATTTATATTGTCAAGCCCTTTCTATATGGCCTTGACCTGCTTTTTTGCTTTTACTTCTGTAAGTTTTGTGATGCTCACCTTCATGGATTTGTTCGTCGATGTTAAATCCTATTTTTTGCATGTACAATGAATCTCTCTCGAATGGACTGATCTTCACCTTAAACCCTAGCCATGTATGAAGAGTCCTGCAAAATAAACATTAGCTGGGTTGTGGGCACCCCAGTGCACCACTGACATTGGCACTACTCCGAAAAGGACTCAAATTGCACATCATTCTCCACCTAGCATGTGATATCTAGATAGATCAATTAGATTCAAAAACTTCTTTGACAATGTTTCCTTTGGCTTTGGCTCTTGCTAAAATACTTGGAGAGAGGATGTTTGAGTGCTTATGGAAGAGAGATGGTTATCTTGACTCGGTTTAGAGATTTAGACCTAATGTGGGTGATGCCTAATGATTTAAATGTGCTATTGCAAGATGTAGGGAGCTTTGGATGCATTTTGCAAGTGTATGAAGTGAGTGCTCTAGTACATTGCCTAAGGAGTTCTAGGTTAGCAAATGAGGTAATGTTTACTTGTTTATATAGGGTTCCGTAGGTGATTTATCTATGATAGGCCAACCTAAATGAAGTATAAGACCCAACAAAAGATATCATTTTGAAAATAGATTTGGAGGACATGTCGGTCCAAGACTCATGCACGGTCGGCCATGATCAAATAAAAATTCCTTACCAAATTGTACGACCACTTGATTGGGGACATGAAATGTGCAAAATGAAGTTTGGAACTTGTCAATTGATGTTTGTCTATGGATTTTGTGCATTGTATTCTCATAGTTTGTTGACATGTCAATGTGCAAGGATAAATAAGCTAAACAAGAGACCTTGAAAAGTGCTAAATGGGAATGGAGAGATGGTATTTATCATGACAAGAGTGCATTGTCAAATCAAGTGTTGTCAAAGTGCAAATTGCCAAATTTGAGTGTCCGGTGCATTCACCTTAGCTCAACTTAATAAGCTCTAGACATGAAATATTCGTTGATTACCCATAGTCCTTTTATTGATTAGAGATGATCAACTATGCTAACTATACATTCAATTATGTTTTAATACTTAGAACCATTATTCATAACCAATTTGCCACAATCCCATCTTTCTTCTCCATCATGATGAAGACCATAGACATCGGCTTTCTCTGTGATTTAAGGATGCATACCTTATATTTTGTTTCAAAATCTCATTACATCTTCACAATGATTCCTAATCCAAGAAATAACCGTCTTACCCATATTCTCAAAACTGTCCTTTATCATTCTTGACTAGTTCTAGTCCAAATGAATCTCAATTTTACCTTCTTAGCATCCAAATACCTCTTCCAAATGCTTGTTGATGTTTTATTCTCACCAAAAAAATGTTAGATCACTCAAAAACTTGTCTCAAAAGGAATCAATTCATCAAACTTTACTTATCTAGCTTAGACTGTCCCTTAGTGCTCTCAAGAACAAGTAAGTTGCATGGCTCATAGTTAGAACAATATAAGAATCTCTAAAACAAGATGAAAACGATTTTAAGGACCCTTTATCAACATTGTGATGTGTGTAAAATTTTGGTAGCCAAACCCTTTCCTAGTTCTCTCTATCACCAATTTGTTCTTAAGAACAACATTCCTTGCTTGAATTAATATTGCAACTGAACTGAATTTTCCTCATAATTTAATTTTCACATGTCTTCAAGATAAATGGATGAAAACCCATCTGAAGAATGACATAATACATCTACTGTCCAAATTTTGTGTCAATTGAAGACTCCGAGCAAAATCTATTCTCGTTGTCCCAAAACTGGGTTTGCACAATTTTCACAATTCAGACTGATTTTTGCTTGTAAAATGTAAAATTTGAAGTTTCTTAATAAACTAAAAACATTTCTAGATACCTTTTTTTAATAATCTCACAAATTTTCAAATCTCAACTCTTAACCAATCTGTTCCAGCTCCCTCTTGTGTTAGCTTAATTAGGCCTCTGTGAGGATTTTCAGTACCCATTCCTAGACTGTCATGCATAACTCACCTGTACATAATCAAAATGCCCCAAATATTTTTCAACATAAAATATACTCTCCTATAATCATTTTTTCCAAATTTCAGACCCTAACTCTTAATTGTTCAAAAGTTATGAAGATTTTACTTCAAGCCCTAGTTGAGGGTTTCTGAGAACCCAGTAGGAGAAAAAGTGATTTATCGAGATCACCAAAACCTCTAGCCACTTGTATAAGCTCTGTAGGACCTTCATGCATGTTTCTACTTCAGGGACTTTGAACTGGAAATGCTTCCTTCTTCCTATACAATGAGCTATATAAAGAAAACACCTTGCAGTTCTTAAGAACAAGACAATTTTTAACCTAATTGAAATGTATGAAGTACCATTATGGAAATTTCAATCTAGGAAGCATCAACCCGTATCTTATAACATCAACAGAACTTGAAATAACAAGAACTTCCCCACTCCATTCATATTTCTTCTTCAATACATGAATTTCATACAAAAATAGTCTTTTACTGTCAAGAATGCCTACTAGAGGCTTGATACACCTAAACAACCTCACTCACACACTTCATGACATTATTCAGCCTATCCTTTATTGTATCAACCATATTTATCCCTATGGGGTTGAATTCCACCATTGTAGAACCATTTTCAAGCATAGAAAGTTGTTGAAACCAACTTCCTAGATATCCTCAACTTCCTTCTTACCTTGTCAAACTTGCTTATCTCTTCACCCAACGTGTTTTTGAGGTTGTTGGAGTATTTCACAGCTGGAAAATAGTTTTACAAACCTTCATACCCCATATGACCATGCATACTACCTAGCTAGTTTAGAGGGAAATTGCCAATTAAGCTAGTTTAACCTATGTCCATACAAATGAAGCTTCCAAGGCTTCTTATTGACCACGCAAACCTCCTAGAACATAATTATGATAAGAATTTAACATTTACATCATGTTTCTAAATCATTTTTGATGCTCCTACATCAGTGTCGATAGTTCCTATAACTTTAATAAAGAACCAAATATAATGAAGTGGGTTTTTATTATTTTAGTCAAATCCACGACAACCAAGTTACGTTTTCTCGAGGTCATATTGAGAATATTGTAGGTTTTTAATTACCCATAAGGTAGTGAAATTGATGCCAAATATTTCACTAACTAGGATTTTTTAAAAGTAGGATTCATTCATGGTGACACCAAAGAAGAGAGGAAGATCATTGGCTCTATAAATGATTTCATCATTGATCATGTAATCTATAGGGAAATCTATTGAATTTGTTTTACTTGATTAACGATGAGATATGTTTTTAGTTGTGCGTACTTTGGTATTATTGGAACTTGTCAAGGTTGAATATGTTGTCTGCTTCTCAATATTTGGTGGGGATTATTTTAAATCTCACCATTGTTTCATGGGAGCTTTCTTTGATATGGAAATGTTCACATTATGTCCATTAGAAGAATTTTTGCAAGGCATATCATTGACATTCTTTAGACAATTTCGTTGATTGACATTCAAGGTCGGGAATTGGTGTAAGATTTGGTAGTTTTAATTATTGGGAGAGATTTATTTCTTGACCCCTTTGGTGGAATACTTGGTGGGTTTTCATATTCATTAAGTGTTAGAATTGGTGTGGTACTTCTAGCATATTTTATTGCCATTTCTTCTTGAGAGGGTTTCTTGGGTGTTTGGATAGGATCCCTATGGGTGGGCCCCACACCGATAGTTTAATTTGGTTGTATTGACATGTTGTGTTGATGAAGTTTTGGTTATAACTTCCTTCAATGTTGGTTATTAGTCCATTTGTTTGGGTTGTCTTGGGGTTTGTAATAGTTGGAAAGGGATATGCTTCTATGAATGCTAAATTAGGAGAGATATTAGTTTCTTCTTATTGATTTTGTTGTCTTGGGAGGCTATGATATATTCTTGATATCTTTCTTGTGCTTAATTCAAGGTTGAATTTTGCACAAAATAATCAATATGTAGTTGATTCAAGGTCAAAGTTTATGCCTAACATTTATTATGTATGAAATCCTTTTTAGATCTTGAAAATTTTCATGAGATTGTGTCAAATTGTCATGTTACTAACATGATTTTTTTGGGTTTTACCATTCAAGAAAGGGTTTTTAGGATCTACGTTAGAAGGTTGACATATGGTCAACCTTTGCTTGATCTCCCGAAGAATGAAGGGTGAGTAATTTGGTTCTTGAATACTTAGAGAGGTATAATCCCTTGCTTAGGTGATGGGGTATATTTAACTTGATATGCTTGCTTAGTAATAACATTGGTTTTTGTTTTGAATGAATTTTTGCTCGAATTGTTTCATGAGACAATTAGTATTTAATCTTGTTTGAATTATTTTCTAACTTCTTAAGGAAGATAAGCCACATTTTGTCTTGCGATTATGATCCTAAAGTTATGAAAAAAATCTTGAAGAGACTCTTTTCATTCATATTATGGCCAAATTTATGTGCGAGAGGAGTTCCATCTCTTAATGAAGTCATGGGTAGATTCACGAGCTAATTATTTTGCATCGATGAAATTTCTTAAGTTATTTTCAAGTAGATCATGATATTTGGAATCATTTGACCAAAGCAATGACCAAGCCTTCTAATTTTACAAATTTGCTAGATGTGATTTGGCTATACCATTATTAAACATCCCTAATTAGGGTTTTCACTAGAAGCTTGGTATCCACGTAGGTGTTTGTTTTGATCCACTCTTTGTAGAGATTTCCACATGCTTTGAGATGTAAGGTGTGGGTGGTAGACTAGCAAAGATATCAAATCCATCTCTTGCTTTACCATCTAATGTCATTCCATATCAAGTAAGGTTATCTATCCTTTTTATCGATAATATTGTATGTGTAGGTTCCCTTTGTAAACCCATTAAAAATGATAGTTTCCTACAAACCTAGACCGCTTTTCGGGCTAACATTTTTGTGTTGGAATTAGAATGATATTTAACTTTTATATATCAAGAGGCATGTCTATGTAGTAGAAGACCTATTTTAAGCATGTGGGAATATATTTCAGTGAAACTTACCTCACCCTTTGTTGGGGCACTTTCCATTTTTCCTTTTTATCTTATTTATCAATTTCAAAATATTTTTTCAAACATGCCTCCTCTTAAGGTTTTATTAGCAAGTCTCGGGCCTTTTAGAGCCTATAGTGGTTTTTCTTTCACTCCTTCCATGCACAATATTCCTTTATGTGAAAAAAATCTACACACGACAAATCTTGAAGGTAAGGATAAAATAATGAGTCGTGTTAGAGAAAAATAAAGAGATGGAAGACGAAAAGTTTTCTATTAAGAAACATGTCAAGAAAAAAAAAAACACTATGATAGGAAATGTGCAAAAACAAAAATTGAATCTAAAGAACATATTATCAAATTGTAAGAACAAGTAAAATTATAGGAGAAGAAACATCTTCTCTCAAGAATTGTATCAAATAAAAGGATATTTGTGTCAAAATCTTGGAAGCTAGACAATATAATGGATATTTGTGTCAAAATCTTGGAAGCTAGACAATATAATACACAAGATGAGATGTAACAAAAAGTGAAGGCACAAGAACATGATCTCATTAAAGTAACTAGTTTACTGATTCAACAAGAAGATTTTTTTGTACTTCTTAAGAAAACCTCGAACATAGAAACATAAGAATGATTGAGTTGGAGGGAAGTGTAACTTATATGGCTATTGATATTGAATATATGGAGTGTGAAAACAAGTATTATTTATTGAAAAAAACATTTCCAACTTGGATTTGAATATTGAAGACTCATTGACACATAGGGATGAACTACTTAGAGAAAGTGGCCAAAATATAGATGAATGGGAAATATCTATTACAAAAAGAACAAAAAGATAGAAAAGTTGGGACATCAAAGGCAAGAAAGTGATGAAACTATAAAACCAATGTTGAACACTTTTGAGGATTCGTCTATTGAGATGGAAAAATGTGATTATCAAGTGAAAAATTTAAATACACAAATTGGCGCTTTAAAAGCAAAATAAGTAGAGATTTTGGAAAAGTTACAAACTGGAAGTAATGGAAAATATTAATGAGTGGAATGTAATGGAGGTTGTGAAATCTTTTGAAGTTAGACATAGAATGTAAGGTCAACGAGTATGGAAATAGGGGCATCATTCATACATTGATGGTGGATCTCTATATATTTTAATGTTGTCTTAATTTTAATAATTTGTAAATGCCACAATCCTCCGACTACTATGATAAGTTTTGAGACTGAGTCGGCCATTGAATCTTGAATGATAGACATTTTTATTCTAAATATTGTATTTTGCGGAAATTTATATATACATATATATTTTCTAGCTATTAGTCATCGTGACAATGTTGATTTAAGGTTACTTAATTTAGGTATTTATAAATGATATGATGTACTCTAATTTGTGAAATCATGGCATAGTCTTCTTTTTCTAGTCTACACAAAGGAGTAGAGATGTTTGCAATTATAACAGGCTTTTGCTTGAAAAACAATGATATTTTATACAATGTTAACAAAACACACATGTAGAACCAATAATAACTAAAAATTTAAACAAACTTAAATAAAATTGGAAATCAATAGTCTTTGAAAAAATTGCACGTCCATATACCGTGAATGTAAAGTCACCCTGATCCTTCCAAGGCAACAGAGTGACTCCAAATTATGTACCACACCTATATAGGTAGAGGGATTGCTTTGGAATCAAAGAAGGTAAAAATACAATAGACCCCACTATTAAGGTCTTCTCCAATCAACTACTAGTCCTTTCATAGGGACAATGGGCTACTTGCCGAGGAAGATAGTATTTGATGGGACCGTGCACTTTTCCCTGTCCCTCCTATTCCACAAGAAATCAGATAACAAACTATAATTTTTGTCAAGACATGAAAAATATGAATGTACGCATTTCTATTCCATGTAACCCTCCCATCTATTTTTAGAAGCGTGGTGTATATTGGACTAAAACTCTAATCCATAATTTAGGGAACAAATTGAATAATAAAAAGGAGATTTCAAGAGTGCTTTAGAGATAGATGTTGGGATCTCCACCCTTAAATTTCTATACATTATAGTATATATCACAAGAAAATGGTATCCATCATTGTCAACACTAATTTAGAAAAGACAAAGCATCATAATTCATTAAAAAAAAAATCAAAATTTCCTTACAAATACAATTTAACATCTCCACTGCCAACACTAATTCAGGAAAGACAAAAGACTACATTTTAATTTGAATTTTTTTATTTAGGTTGGTTAATTTTAGTAATGAAATCAACATGAAGAAGGAAGAATACTTGTAGAGACACACACACATAAAATAATGTAACAAATTAAATAACTTAACAATGGAATACAAGAAAAATCGAACTAGATTTATTGAAAATATGGTGTAGCACAAGATCTCCCCTTCATCTACATAAAACATATGCACATGCAATATCTTTTCCATACTTATTATCCATGAATGATTCATACCAAGAATATAAAGGTTAGGATTTTGTTAGAATAGTCCAAGTATGTCAACTCAAGGTTTCTTGTATAAGACTCGTAAATAAATTTGTAAATAATTATATCTTGTGAACCATGTTTGTCATCTTTAAGAAAAACAATATCAAATGTTGGTACAACCCCTTGACATAACAATTGGTAATGGACACAAAGATGGTACAATATGAGCTTTTCATTTCCTTTAATTTTTGTATCATGGCTAGATGAATCTTGACTTATTTCATTGCTACAAATATTCTCGAAAGAGAAACATCATTTAAATCTCATTGGTAGCCATACATGATGAATATTTAAATTTTGTAAACTCACCAACAATGTCGATTCTTCGATTTCTTTCAATATTGATAAAACTCTTAAAAAATAGCATTATCTATAATATTTGTACCTTCAACTCTGTCATAAATACTAACATAACATTCTCGCATGAAAACGAGTATCTTCCTCAACAACTTTTGAACTACTACCCATGGCTAATCAAAAGAATCTAAAAGCATTACATTGAGGATTATGTCAAAAATATAGTCATTGATTTTTTTCATAAATAAAAAATGAATTTGAATTTGAAACTAAAGGGAAAAAATCAATGCGAAATAATATTGAATCGATTTGGTGTAAGAGCTAAATATATATGAAAAACTCATATCAAACAAAAAAGTCAAAAATCAATAGCGAGCCTTTCAAAATATTCTTTAGGGTTTTGATTGAAAACCAAAAATGAAACACATTGGAAAATAAATGAACAGAAATATATACCTAGAATACAAATCATTGATTGATCTTTTGCTATGAAAAGCTACAATCATCCAAAAATTTATAAAATAAATGCTAGTATTTTCTAAAAACAAAATTTTCATTGAAAAAATAACAACAAAAAAATGTTGTAACATACATGGGGTTTTCTTATTATGAATATGTTTTAGCTCTGGTTTTTTTTTTGTGTATATCTCATATATATGACAACCACAAATGCACTAGCAAGGTCAACATGGAATTTTTACATTAAACTAATTTAAAATAAAAAATAAAAAATGATGGAATATTTTAAAGTGAAGTTTTCCCTTAAAATGAGATTAATAATAATTGCAACATACCTAGTTTTTTTACTATGAACCTACATTGGGTTTGACATTTTGATTTGCATCAACTATTGATAGTTTATTGCAATTTTGGTGTTGTAATGTTTATGAATTATTTTATTTTTCATTTGTTTTTTAAGTTATAATTTTTACAAAAGGAGGGAATTTGTGACTTATGAACTAAAAATCACATTTTAATATTTAATACTTGAATTAATACATGGTTGACAAAAATAGTTTTCAATTAAAAGTTATGACGAAAAATAAATATTAAATGTAGAATAAAATAATATTAAATAATACATGTAATGAATTCTTTGAACTAAAGAGATTTGGGGGTAGTTAAATGTTAATGGTGAGAATTTCTTTTACCCTTTATTATACTTAATAAACTTGAATGAGCCTAATAGGCTAACAATCATTATAATTTAGACTTGGTCTTCAAATCTTTATAAAATTTTCTATGAAATTCACCAAATGATTGCGGTAAGTTATAAAGATTAAGCAAGATTCACATTTGCATCTAGAATGAATTGCAAATTTACTTTTCATTTTCGCCACAATAATGAACGCCAATTTCTTTAGATTTGCCACAAGAAGGAATCTCTTGGATCAAGATTTTCCACCAATTTTATTTTATTTTTGTAGGATCCTTAAAAAATTCCCTACTTGGAATGACATTTGTTTGTGGAGTGGGTCATGCTCTTGTCATTCTCACACAATATCCCAATCTCCTTTTGTGGGGGTTTATTTATGGGATTTTGAGAGAAAACCTTGACACTAAGAATTTTGAGAATTACCTTTTTGTGGAACCTCTCGGGGTTCCAACCTACTTCCATACTTGGAGATTTGCCTCTATCATTTGAGTGAAAACACTTCCCTACAAAAAAATCCCGACATTTCCTCGATATTTATTATTTATCCATGGGTTTCTCCAAATGTTCCAATGGTCAGGAATCCCATACTTGTTTGGATGCACGTTTGTTTTGGATACAAAATGTCATAGGTTCAAACCTTGTCACCTCTACCTAGTCCTTTTCATACAAAAATCTCCAGTGATTTCAATTCATTGGAACACAAACAACCAGTGATTTGGTCATACCACATGCAATGTTTTTTAATATATAAGTTCATATAATTGAAATTATATTCAATTATATGAAAAGGTAAAATGATATTTTTTAATCATTTTGTATTTTTTAGTTTTTCCAAGAAAGCACTCTTATTTTAGTTCGGTATAACATAGGTCTCCAAAATCGATGCCTTAGGTTCAAAACCTACAGTGCGGTCCTTATTTATTGGCAATATAGACCAATTTTGTATTTAAGTACTTTATGCTTTTAAGAATCCTTAATCTTGAGTTTCATTGATATAAAATGGAAAGTGTTTGTGTAATCTTGCACATATTGGTCCTCCTTATGTCATAAGAACTACCACTACAAGTAATTCTCGTCATAGGAATCTTCCGGATGATACTCATTTATAACAAAATTAAAATTCGCTCTAAGAGGGATCTGTGATGATTGTAAATCCATCATGTACATATTCTTTAGATTACTCAAGTAAGACCTTCCAACATTATTTTTCTCGAGGTTGGCATTTAACATTGCAAACATTATTTTCTCTAAACTTGAGAAAGTATTTGCAAAAAAATATGACTCCAATTTTATGATCCAATTTTCTAAGGCATCCACCTTATTTTACCTTCAAACATCATGATATTAAACCATGTTTGTACCTTGAAAGGTGTGTACCCTTGGAAGGACCTCTTTTATGGATCTATTAAAATGCTTGATATTTGCTAAAGAATCTATTTGAATTGAATCATAATTTCAACAATTTTCTTTTCTAGAGCCCTTTCAAGCAATGCATTTATAGAAGTTGAGGAATATATTGTTCATGCCACATCCATATCGGGTTGTTTGCATATATTGAGAAGATAGTCATATGGATCTCTTGTCTCCAACCCAAATTTTTGATATGTTAAACTTGTTCGTTGATGCATGCATGATCTAACTTGCTCCAATACCACATATCAAGACCAAGGATTCAATTTGAATGAAAAAATGCCTAGTAAGAATTAATGTGTTATAATAAAGAAAACTCTTCTCTATTGAATTGACACATATTTCTTAGAATAAAAATAAAGCTTGATTTCTAGATGATAAAGAGTTTCTAAAACGAAAGCAATCTTTGTGGAAGTGATATATGTTACCCAATTTGCATTACAAAAGGGAGAACACTTGTTTTATAGCTAAAAGATCTAAGATTATTAAAATGCCTTAAAGACAAACAAAGCTAATAATAGACACATGAATAGGAAACTTCAAAGAATATACTAAGAATAACACAAACCGTTGTAAAGATCATTAAAAACTACTAATATTCATTCAACATGTATATGAATAGGAAAACTATTTATAATAAGGAATCCATTAGGATAAGAATTGCAAATTATAGTCATTTAGAGTGGCCAACTTGCTTTGAGGTCATAATTTTTGGGTAGGCTCCAATTTCATAACTACTTAAGGAAAAGGCATGAGTCATGATCTAGGCTATCACTTAGATAAATCAAAGGAATATGCATTTTCAAGCTCGAAAAATTCTTTGAAGGCCTTCAAGATTGCAATTTATATTTGCTAAAAATATAATTTTTAATTTTTGAAAATGATCTCAAATTGTCATGCTATAGTCTTGAGTCACTATCAATATCACTAATCAAATGTGTTCTTATTCTTATAGTGTCGAAACCCGTATGATCACAACATAGATGCAAGTTTCCAAGACATCCTCTAAATATTGTAATTATTAAAAAGATTTGCATATTAATATGGAATTTTACAAAATGAGAGTATGCCTTAAAGATAGAGGCAACATTTCAAACTTAATCTACAATATCTTTAATGTCTGCCACTATAATTAAGCTTAGGAAAATATTGTTATCACAAATGGAAAAAATAAACTACCCAAGGCAACTAGATCATATGGTTTTTAAAATAGCATCTCATACCATCCACTATGCACTACAATAGTGAGAACCCTTCTTTTACAATTGAACAAAATTAATGATTGTAAACTTTCTTAAAGATAAACAAATCTAATAATAACCATTCAACATGAATTGGCATGTGAATAGGAAGTCATTAAGAATATACTAAGAATAACAAAGTTTCAAAGATGAATGAAGCTACTAATAGTCATTCAACATGCATAGGCATGCGAATAAGAAAACTCTTGAGAATAATAAATTTTTAGAATAAGATTTACTAATCATAGCCATTTGGAGTGGCCACATGGCAAGGTCATGACTTTTTGGGGTATGGTCTCGATTTCATTATTGTTTACCTAATAAAAAATATTGAGTCATGATTGAGGTCATCCATAACATAAATTGAAGGGGTGATGCATTTTTCAAGTTCCTAAAATGTTTTGATATCCATTGAAACTACGATTTACATTGTCCAAAAAATCATTTTCTTCTTCTTTTGAAAATGATTCCAAACTATCATAGAACATGTCCGAGTCACTTTGCGCCAAGAAACACTAAGAGAATGTATTTTATACTTGGAAAAATGAAACCCAAATGATGCAAGAGAGATGTAGAATATGCCAACATTACAATTTTCAAACATTCCTCTAAAACTACAAGATCATGCTCCTACATACAACCACACACACAAGTATCTATAAAATAAATTTGTGCGAATAATACTTCTTCTCATATAAATGCTTCACCAAATAATTTTACATATAAACATCCATGAATCTCACATTGTGAGCTTTTATGGATTTCCCCACATTTGGAAAGGGTGAGGAGAGGCCTTTAAATAGGTAAGCAAAGAGTTAAATCACAAAAGGTTGGTGGAAGATCCAACCATTGAAAAAGGGGCATGTGAAGACAAAAGATAACATCTTCACCATCTATTGGCCACTAATTTTGTATTAGCACACCCATATGTGTCAAATGACACATGTGAGGTGGGTGTGCAACTTGGAATTTCTAGAAGTGCAAGTTGTACATTCCAAATATCATTTATTTTCTAAAATATAAAATAAGAAACCTAGGAAATATTATTATCTACCTAAGTAAACTTAAGTACTAATGTGTAATTAGGTAATTACACAAAAACGCCCCTTAAGTGAAATTTAGTGAATGCGTACAAAAGATGAGGCTAAACCTCATAAATGAGTCCCGACAACTAGATCCAATGAAGTACACATGTATGATGAATACAATGTTTTCAATAAAACTACATGAAGGTGTTGAGATATATCGCAAGGATGCCCATGACAAGAAGACAACACATAAGAAGTATTGTAAAAATGGTTGGAAAAGGATGGGTTGATCCATCATTAAATAAATGTGTATTAATTGGGTTGATCCATAACTCGAAGAAGTGTACACTTTGAGTAGATTGATCCACCATTGAAGAACTAATAGAAGTAGATGTTGAAATGTTCCCCAAGGATGCCCAATAAGGCTATATTTAACGACCATAAAAGGCAAGATAACAACATCCCCATAATGTCGAATGGATGGAGTGGATGAAGAAAATCTTGAATAAGACAACAACATCCTATCAAGAAATGAATGTCTCACATCAGTGTGTGACACAAGTTTTGAAGCAAGAGTTCCTCCAAATAACTAGTGATCTCCAAAAGAATACAAGGTGGGTTGATCCACACTAAGACATGGATGTGAAAAATGGGAGAGAAAATCGATGAAAAACTTAATATATTTGCACTAGTGGTATGGATCCACTACTCGAATACCAAAGAGTTGATAGTTGTTGTGATTCAATAAAATGTCCCACTTTTTGGTATGTTTTGTACCTTTATAAACATGCATTTTCAGTTTCATTAGTTTTCTAAAGGTAATAGCCACAAAACCGTACACATTCATGAAAATCCACAAACTAATGAAATGTTGTGTTTAGAGTGTAGAATACATGTATATTTAAAAAAAAATTGGTAAAAATATGATCTTTTTCTTAATTTTATTCATACGTTGTTTCTTATGTTATAAAAGAGGAATGATTCCCCCGGTGTTTTTTTAATGAAAAGTTATTTTTCACCATGAAATTTTAGATATATGTTCAAGATTTAAATTTTGAGGTCCTGTCAAATTTTTCGTATTTTTTTACTTATATTTTTTTAATTAATTATTTAGTAAAAATATTTTCAAATAAATGGCGTACATATGTCTATGCCAATAAATTTTAAGATTTATATCAAAATTGATTTTTTTTTCACAGGTAAGAAGAAGACTTCAACAAATAGTAAGTTTATTTTTTCAAAAAAATTGATATATTTTGCTATTTTTCAAATTGGGTTGATTGTGTACGATTGATTGTCCTAAAATACCATATGTTAGCAAAAAATAAAAAATAAATAGTAAAACAAAATTTTTAAAAATGAAAATTATATTTTTAGAAAGCTAATAAAATTATGTATTTTGTGTTAAAATTTTGTAATTTTATTAATTCATTAACCCTAATTACGTGGCACCTAAGTGGCACATTTTGGCATAAAATCATCTTCCAAATGGATTTGGTGCCAAAATGTGCCACATAGGGGCTTCACACGAAGGGGGTTTGCATGAACCCCCCTTCACCCGAACCCCCTAAACCCTAAATCCATCACCCACAACTATATAAATATCTATATATAACTCGTGCCACCAAAATTATTTGAACGCGAAGGGGTGCTCGTGCGAACACCCATTCACGTGAACCACGTTTTGGCCAACGTGGTAGTTCGAAAGAAGGGGTTCACGCAAAAAGGGGTGTTCGTGCGAACACCCCGAATTTCTCATCCTGCCCAACCTCCTACTCACGTTTTTGGGACACGAAGTGGGACATAGAATTGTGCTTTGACCTATGTCTAATCATAATGTCAAAGTGTTAAAAACATAGAAGAGGATCACCAAGAAATGTCGTGAAAAATACATAACAATCCTCATATGGGTTCTAAAAAATAATGTGCTTGATAAGATACCGATGTACAAGTGAGGAATCAAATCTCATAACGAGTGTGTTAGAACAAAATATACAAGGATGCACCAAGGTGTGTATATGCGTAGAAAAAAATAATTTCCTCCAAAAAATGGCACAGAATGGGCCTTATAAAATGTCTTGAATGAATATGGCACGACAAATGTGGCAACTAAAACTAACCAACAACAATCTAAGAAGGAAAAGAAACTCACACAAGGTATTTGCACGAGTAGTATGAATCCACTACTTGAACATAATCAAAAGTGCAAAAGGAGTTTTTCCAAAGAAGTGTCAAATGAAAACAAAAGACAATGATCTTCAATATCCTAGCAACAAGGCCATTTTAGGTACTTTGTATAAAGTGAGGGAAAATAACTACATTATCAATACATAGGAATCAAATGAACCCGCAGAAGGTGAAAAATCATGTGATGTCAAAAAAAAATCTCTCAAAATAGAGTTGAGATGGAGTGGAGGCCCATAAAGATGAGTGTTAAGGCCACAAAATGTAAGAAAATTTGTTGTGGAGGGGTCGACCACCTATTAGATTGGGCTTCACTCTCCAGCTTCAACAATGAGATCAAAAATAATAGTGCCGCCAAAAATGTACCCAATGTGTGAAGTGTCACCAAATATTTCATATTCTCCAAAAACAAAGCCTAACACTACCGAATGAGTGTCAAAATTCACCCCAAACTTCTTAGAATATAGTTGATCACAACATGCACATGTGTGCAAAGAAATGCAAGAAAAAAACTAAAAATATCAATTTCCTTGCACAATGAAGAGAATCAACCTACCAAATTTGGAATATATGTGGAAAAATACACACTCAAAAGAATGGGACTTGGAAATGCTTCCTTATGCCCAAGATATGCAAAAAAATGTATTTACAATGTTAAAAACATTTGTAGCTTTCTCATTAGTCTTAAAATACTCAACCAAAAATAATGACCCAACCTCATTTTTTAAAAATTAAAGTAAAAAATATAGGGGTGTTTTTTTCAAATTAAAAAATTAAAAACATGATTGGGGGTGGTTGGGGGCAATTTTTAAAAACAAATTTTTAATGACAATGATTTGAAAAACCAACAAAATAATAATTGGAAGAAAAAAATTGATAAACCCCAAAAGTTTAAAAAATTCCACAAAATAATGTAAAATCGGGAGATAAAAAGATAAGGGAATAAGAAGAGATATGTCAAACCAATAGTTCATCTTCTTGAATAATGATTGCTTGTGGAGAATGAAGGTAACATGGCTCAAATACCATGTGAGAGGGATGTAGAATCTAACAACATAACAATTGTCAAGCATTCCTTTGAAATTCTAAGATCACTCTCCCGCATACAACTACACATACAAATATTTGTAAATTAAATTTGATAGAATAACACTATTTTTCATATAAACTCTTCACAAAAGGATTTTACGTATAAACATGCACAAATCTCGCATTGTGAGCTCTTATGGATTTCCCTCGCATTTGGAAAGGGTGAGTAGAGGCCTTTAAAATATGCAACCAAAGAGATAGGTCAAATTGTGATTGTTAGATCACAAAAGATTGGTGGAAGATCTAACCGTTGAAAATGGGCATGCGAAGAAAAGAGATAACATTTTCACCAACTATTGCACATTCATGTTGACCTTAATACACCCGCATGTGTCAAATAACACATGTAAGGTGATCAGGTAACTTGGACTTTCTAGAAGTCCAAGTTTTACATTCCAAATATATTTTATTTTCTAAAAGAGAAAATAAAAAATCTAAACAAACGTATTTAATGTGTATTAGGTAATTACACCAACAAATGATCACAACCTAGATGCAGCTTTCCCAAAAATCCTTTTAAGTATGGTAATAATTAGCAAACTTTTTATTTTACTATAAAAGTTTACAAAATTTGAGTATGATTTAGAAGATAAACACAAAATTTTAAACTTAATCTACAATATATTCAATGTCTACCACTACAATTAAGCTTATGCCAAAAGAAGTGCCCACGGCAAGTAATTCATATGGTTTTAAGCTACATCTCATCCTCCCAACAACAAGATAACATAGAAAGCAATATTAATACAACAATCTGACCCATACGTGTTTGGTGGGGTTGAAAGACATGAACTAGGGATTCATTAGTAAGAAATGCCCTTCGCAGGTCCAAATCTTACTCAGGATGGTATCCCTATCGCATATTTCATCAAGAACCACCATTAAAAAGCCCCTTGTACGAGACTAAATATCGGCATGACCTCTTATAATACGTTTCCAGTGATCAGATATCCATCCATGGAGAGCAGGAAGCACTGCAGGTGAAAATTCATTCATATTCTAACACTTCCTCCAAAGCATCCTCCCCAAAGGAAACAAAGGGAGTGTCTTTAGCATTAGTGAGCGGCTTGGTGCCGATTTTATTTGCATTCATAGCCACTTCAGCGAAGGACCGACCACACATAATAGATCTTGTCAGGAACAAGCTACCCCTCTTGCAATCTGCACAAAGTCATCACACCCCTGTGCGCCAATCTCCTTCCAGACTCTGGCCGCAGGGGCTTTCCATGAACCAGTGTCCACCCACAGCAATGTGAGACCCACTCCCCGCCATCTCCAAGACACAGAGAGCTATTATGGCAACCATTCTATCACTTATGTTCCAAGAAGTAGTCTTATCAATCCCTTGCTGACACTTTTCTTGCCCATGACGTTTCGGCACAGTAATCTCACCGACTGTATACACTCAATGGGATCGACATTGGGGTTGGCTTCGATCTCTGTGAGAGATGAGTTTTGGGTTACCTTTCTTACCGCCGCACTCTCATGTCACCACTGTTGTCTTCCTTGGCATCCTAATCCTTATTCATCCTCTAAAAAGATAAAAATTCACTCATACTCAATAAGTTTCCCTTCATAATTTCTCGAAAGAGTGATAAAAATTCATGATGTTTGTGCTCACAATTTCCCCCTTCCGATGAAGAAGAGGATTTGATTTTAAAGGATATTAACCAAAGGCAACCAAGTTAGTAATAAAGGCTTTGAAGATTTCAAGTTATGCTAATGAGGTATACCAAAACAAGTTTCCATTTGTAGTTTACATATGATGTTTTCTATGTGGACTTCACTTACAACCTTCTTTCACAAAGTGTTGAAATATGAAGGTTGGTTCACTTGGCCTAGTAGGTGGCTTAGGTTGTGGGTTCAAATCCCATGATTTACCTACAACATGTGTTGAGGGCTCAATGTATGCTACTCCAAATGAGATTGATCGGTGGCACTTGCTTTGTGTTAAAGTCTCACTCCTCAAAGCTCTGAGTCGTTGGGTATTCATTGATCCCTTTGAATTACCAAAAAAGAAACTCATTAGGACTTTGTTCTGCCTATCCTTATGTACAACACTCATGAGTGGAGGCACATGAATCCAATTAGGTGGAGATGGAATCTCTAGGAATCTGCTAGTATCAACCAAGTATTCTAGATCAATTACAGTCATGCATTATTTAAAAACCTCCTCGTAAGGGGTAAGGAACCATAAGATGAAAATATACCTACATAGCAACATGTAAAAGTGTCAATTCGCCAATGAAGTCAACATGCACCCTCATTTGTTGAAAAATATCAAGCTAGGCTTAGTAAAAGACAATAAGAGGCTTTCTAAGTTCACAAACCCAAAATCTCAATCTAAATATCCACACAATATAGTTTTTCTTAGCACAAAAAGAACATATGTATTAAAAATTCTTCCAAAAACATTTAACAAATGGATAGTCACAAGAAAGAGGTTGTTGGGTTTCTCACTAACCCCATACAAAGCATTGCTCAATTGCAAATCCAAATTTAGCCAACAAAAACCAACTTCATCTTTTTTAAAAACAAGCAACCATCTAAAGCACGACTCTTCTTATTCCAAACAAGAAGATTATTGTTGCAACAATTTTACCAATCCACATTTTAGGGGAATAGTCAATTCCCCACTTACCATTAAACATATAATAGAATCACCATTTTTACTACCTCATTATTAAGTTGTTTAGATATGATTTCAAACAAAGGTTGAGGGCCTCTCAATGATTTGATGTTATCTCAAATTTTAGCATTGAAGTCCATCCTAACACCACTTGTTAAAGCTCTACTCGATAGAGTAATAGTTTTCTCCTAAATCTCAAGTATTCTATATTTTTGTTTTATCTTCAATCCAAGATTACCACTTACCCATCCAAAAATAAATAAAATTGGGTTTTAAATTAGCAACTTTGTGTTAAAGACAAAGTTGTATAAGCATGTTCTATAAACGACGTGGTGTTTATGGTAAAACACAGACTAACCAATTCTCAAACATTAAATTTGTCACAAAAGAACCATTTCCACCTTATGTTTGCGTTAGATTATGAACATAACCAAATATATGACAAGTGTATGTTTCTATCGGAGGTGTTAGGCCCACTTAACATATGCACATGCATAAGCCATATACAACTTTTACATCAAGACGTATCACAAGAGTTCATCCATACAAAAGTCTCTAAATGCCTTGTGTTTCCCCAACATTGTGCCATGCTCCACTCATCTTCTCCTCCTTAAGATAGAGTTCAAAGCAACTATTCAAATAGGTAGTTTCTTGAAAATTTGAATTGTGCGAATTATAACATTAATCCCAACAAGCCCTTTATGTTGAACACTTTCTTGTTATTGATGCTATTATTGTTCATGTATATCTTCAACATCACTAGTCATATAGGCTTAACTTTCTTCTTGACCGACTTACAATATATGAACTCGTAAGTTGGAAGTTGTCAAAGATTGTCATATCTCTTTAATAAGCAAATCTATAAGCTTTACTAATATCATAACTAGATACAAAAATAGCATTTTGCATTTGAATCTTCAATCTATTACAAGGGGGAAATGTACCATTTTTTAGGGATGTGGGTGGCTAGGAGAGGGTGCCGGTTTACTTCAAAGCTCTCATATATTATGATTGCATTACTCCATTTTCTAGCATATTACAAATATTCAATATGGTAACCATATGTATTCAAGATGGCTGCCATAGATTTACTAGGCATTGCTCTTCGACTTGGACTTGTCAATAACTCGATCCACATTTGAAAATTGCCAACTAAGATGGGTATGAGACATCCTATATCTCATTGTAAACATTACTAGAACCAAATTATCAACTACCTCATCTATTTTGTGGGATTCATAATCGATGTTGAAAATTTCACATCTTCAATCGATTTGATAATATAGTGTTGCCACATATTCAATCTATTTTGGTAAATACTTAACTACAAACCATCATTCAACATGGGCTTTGGACCAAATCACTCTCCATTTGACATTCTCTAGGAAGTTTTAGGTGATCACATTTATTATCTCGAACAAATTATGCTTTAGATAATCAATAGGGTTAGAACCTAGATTCCTCCTTTTTAGGGTCAATGGGCTTTGCAACTTCATGCCTCTAGAAACTTTAGCCTTGGGCCATACTTTAAAAATGTGCTATATAAATCCATAGTTGACAAACAAGTCCAACGTCTATATTAAAATCATATATTTTTCCATCCTCTTATATTGTTGCCTTGCTTACCATATCTAATAACATGGCATTGTAAATAGGTACTTTTACATAGTGAAACTCCATCACAAGAGAGTAAAAATGGGGCTATTGAGAAAATAAATCCCAATTCCATTCCATTTTCTTACAATATCCAAAGTATGGATGCAATTTATCAAATATTAGTATGCCTACATAAAAAAATATCGATGTCGGTAAAAATAAGTAGGTTGGTATGGAACCATGGTCTATCTTGAGGCAATTTTTGTTCCAACCGCAAGAATGGATTCAAGTTAGCATTTGATATCATCCCAATGCTTAACAAGATGTCACCTTTCAAATAGAGGAACATGAAATAATAATTGCTAGGAGGTAAATGACTAGTCGATAAAGGCATTTTTATTCCGATCAGTAACTATGGATTCTAGTTAGCGTTTGAAATCACCTAAGGCTTAAAAAGATGTCACAATTCAACTAGAGAAACATGAGATGTAGATTACTAGGAGCTAGATGACTAATCGATAAACCAAGAACATAAGATGTTTCTCCGCCAAGTGTCGTATTAATCTCTTCACAAATCTTGTGGTATACAATACTAAAAGGGATATGAAATTAGTGGCACTTAAGTAATCACTCAACAAAAATAAATCATCAGCAAATTGTAGTTGAATTTGAGGCTCAACATAAGGCTCTAATCAAAGCCAACTAGGCTTGTTTTATTGAAGTACTTTTAGGATTCCAATTCTCATAGAAAGTGCACAATCTAACATATAGATTCCCAATTACAACATATAAAAGCTCTTGACATTTGGCATGCTAGATGTTTATTGCCAACAACTAAACATAACTACTCACTGTGCCAAAATGTTACTAGACAGAACAAGTCAACCTTTTACACAATTTGCTTGTTGCATTGATATGAGAGTTTGCAAACTTGGTTACAAGTGGTCCGCCATTACTTTTGCAACGATCTTGAAAATATTATTATGGAGTGAAATAGGAAATGACATCCAATCTGTTTGCCTTTAGGAATCAACACCGTATGAATAAAATTCAGTTCCCATGCTATTTAGCTAGATTGACTAGATTCTTAAACAAACACAAGCAAATAATTCTTCTACTATATTTGAAAACTACTATCAAGAATGCCAAACAACCATCATAGCATAGAGACTTACTTTGTTTGTAACCAAAACAATTGACTAATATTTTAAAATAATTAGATTTCATGCAGAGCATCATCATGAAAATAGTAATTTTTGGTTTTCTAATAGTTTTTGGTTGAATTAGGTCTTGGTAGGCATTTTTGGTGTTTTTGCATGCTTTCCCACCTTCTTGGGTTATTTCATGAGTGTTAAAGGGTTATTTTGAGTTTTCCCTCCAAAATGCATCCTTTTAAATATTTGAATTTGTAAATTGGAATTAGGAGGTTTAATGTCAAGTGAGAAAATATATATTGATGTAAAAGGGTGTGAAAGGTTCATATGATTAAGAAGGGTGCTCTCACCTATCCAAGAAGGTTTACTTTGATTATGGTTAGGTTTACCATGGTTAGGGTTTGTAAACCGGTGTAACCACCTCCATTTTGGCTTATGAAAGAAATTATTCGAATGAAAGAAGGGATGATAGTGGAGAAAACATTGATAGAGGTGAAAATAGGTGTGAAAGAGCCAAGAAATGCTCGAAGAATTTGTAGGAGGTCATGAATTGTATTGTATCATATATTACTCTTGAGTAAAGCTTTGAGGTTCTTGAATATATGTGAATGATTCATGAACTACCGCGTCTTGTATTTCTTATTATTTGTGTATCTTGACATGTCCTAAAGTAATGGTAATTTGATGATAGCAATCATAGAATGATTGGGTTTGTTCTTGCTAGATGAGACTCTAAGAAAATGGTGGAAGATCTCTTATTGATAGGATTAAAAATGTGTTTTGGTGATTTGGGTATATTGTGCAGGTTGTTGATGGAATGATAGGGTATTCTCAGTGGAGAATCATGACACTAAAATATTAGAAGCCTTATGAAAACCATGACAGTCCTTTCTTGAAGAGTTAAGAGGTTTGAGTAAGTTCCTTGGTTGTGTTGTGTCTATTGAAGGTGACAAAACAATATAAGGAGTCCTTGATGAATGAGAACCTAATTTGTGTATATGTATGCACAACTCAAGAATTCCAAAGAAAGGTTTAAAAGATACAAAATGGTCTTATTAGTGATTCATGTGGCAAAGCTCTCTAAACTAGAGAACTCAAAAATCCCAGTCTTAAGGGAATAGTAAACTCACCTTTTTGAAGAATTTTTAAACAAAGTTGATAGAATGATACTCAAGACACTTAGAGGAAGGTGGTCCAAGATTCATAGTAAGTAAGAAGCCATTGAGAAGGATTAAGAAACCAAAATTAGGTCTACATTTAAAGATTATCACAGAAAACAAAGTTTTTTGGGGTTTCTTGCATACAAAATGATCCGAGCATTATGAGGAGTTATGGTACGAAGGAGAAAGGTGTGGTATGCTAATACAGAGCCTATGAAGTTGGTTTGAGGCCCTGAAACCCTTATCTATGCAAGTTATGAATTATTTTCCTACTTGGGCCTAGTAAAACCCTAGACTAGGGTTTAATCCAAAATTTGCCTATAACCTACTTTGTATCCAATGAAAAAGGCCTAAATTTGATAGACAATGACTGTGAGGGATTCTTAAACTGGTTTTTAGGGTTTGGTGTCAAATCATGGTATACAAAAAAGTTATAGCCGACAATCTTGTTAGTCATGTTCTAGACCTAAGAAACCTAGTTGAAACATAAGAGAAAAGGGAAATGTGCAAATTTTCTAAAGGAACCATCTAAGAATTTTTATTGATAGTTAGTTAAGCCAAATGGATACTCAAAAGCACAAGAGTTTATGGGGAAAGTAAACATATGAATGTTTACCCTAGAAAAACAAGACTAAGAGACCTAATTGAGAAATTGAACAATGAAGTTGACAAGATTGTGCTTGGTATTAGCATCTTAAACTTAGAAGTGAGCAAGAATCCCATAAAGGGTACTTGGAAATGTATTTGGTTCCTCCTAAGATAGTGTCAATCAATCCCAACAATAATCTTTATATGGTTGCAACGCCGGCAGAGCTTCATGAAGGTTTAGGAGACTTAATCAAATAAAGTGATACTTGTATTCTAACATTGGTGTCTAAGTGAATTGTATGATGACTTGTAGAGGTTTAAGAAGGTTTCTAAACCTTGGGGGAGTAAGCTAGGTCCAAAGGAGAGATAAAGAGGATTATGGTGGCACTGTTGTGCATTAGTCCAAAATAGGACAGTGTAATGGAAGATTGGTAATTGTACATTGACTTGAGATTGGTTGTAGGTAAATACAAGGCAAAAAAAGAGAGACTTCTTGATGAAAGGTATTGCATAAAAAGAGCACCTAGCACAAAATACAAGTAATCAATATTCTAGAAACTTGAAATGAATGGCATGGTGTGAATTTTAAGGATTCTAACTTGAATGTTTGTATTGGCTTAGAGGTTAATGTTCTCTATGTATCAAGGAGTGATGTAACAATGATCATAAAACATAAGGAAGACCAAACATTATGAACTAGAGAAACTATTGTTTTTAAGATTTGCATGGTGAATAGAGAGAATTTTGCATGGTTGGTGTAAGATTATGAATCTAATTTGTATAGGTTGACTATTTGTTCCCAATTTGCATCAAGATCCTAGCCACATTTATCATTTCTTTTAACTTGGTTACCTCTAGAAAACCACAACTATGCCTCTTTTGTCAATGTTGGTCGGGGCCGCCCCTGGATTTTGTTATCTCTCGGATGTCCCAAACATTTCGCAAACTTGGGGAGCTAGAGGGGTGTCCTTATTTTAATAAAAAAATCAAAGATTTTTTTATATTTTTATTTTTAAATTGTTGTTATTTTTACCAAGATTATTAAATTATGATTTTGAAAGTAACTCAAATATATTAAACACAATTAAAATCCCTAAATTTCATTGAATACAATTAAAATATGAATTTTATTTACTACTTTAATAGATGTACCCTGTCGTCCCATAATTTGGAGAAAAAAATGTCGTCCTAAAAACCACGCCCCTCCGTCCCTCATCATCGAAACTTAGGTAACTGTCTTATGCTAACATATTGCTTTATTTATCCCACTTGCAAATCAGAATGATATGTTTATTGATAAAAATATTAAATCAAAAGCTGAGATCTCATTCTTTTTGGGAAAGTCCAAGGTTTCAAAAATCAAGTAAATAATAACTCTGAATATACATTAAATATTGAAATGTAAGATTTAGTTTTTGTAAATTATTAAATGGCAGCTATGATTGGCAATAGCCTAAACAAAATTTATCCCTCCCCAAACATCTTACAATGATGATTTTGTTGAAATAAACTTTTTCTCCCAGAAAATAGAATCTTCAAGATAGCAACACTCACCAAAGGCAACAAAAACCGTGGGATACACAATACTTACTGATTGGTTGCTCATAAAAGTAAAGTATATTCAGTTATAAAGGATGTACAACAAAATTACAAGGAAATACAAATTGTTAACTACTTCTGAGATGGCACAAAACCGAAAACTATGTAAGATTGGACCATCTGCATTAGTGCATCATCGCCGTTATTGATGCTTTAGTTTGGAAGGCTTGGCTTCCTAAGCAAATCTTCCGTATTTGTCGCACATGCTGAAAAGCTTCTTGCGCCTGTGAAGTGGGATGTATTTGTTATAATCAACATCTTGTTAGAAATAAAATATGATTATAATTACAGAATGAAAATATCTTACCTGTTTCTTGTAATGCTTAGCTAAAACTGGTGATATATCACATGCTTCTGCACGTTCAAAACACATCTCTCCTAAACAAAAATAGAAGTTGGCGAGTTCCAAGGAAGGATTAGATAACACCTTTTCCAAACAACTCAAAATTCTTGACACACTCTTACTCCCCCTTCTGCGTCCCCTACTGCCCGGTGACAATTCATCAATGGTGTCAAGGAATCAAATACAAGCACATGTAGATGATGCTGCAAATTCAATTATAAAAAATACATTGTTAGTGATTTGACACCATTTCCGACTGTTCTTCATCAATACTAGTATCTTATTATTATATAAAGTGGCAGTTATAGCCAAAGATACCCTCGTCTTAATACCGATTTAACAAATAATTTTTAATGGAATCCCATAATTTTTTTCTCTCAACCTTGATTTGTCTATGAAACCATTTTTCTTGTAACCACAATGGAGCTTAGTTCTTTATTTAAAAGGGCTGGTATGGTATAAACCATGGTTGTAGGAATCCCATGAGCATTTTAGCATATAACTACAAAATTTCTTCACTAGAATACTTGTGGTGAACATGGCCAGCAATAAAAAAATTTAGAGCATATAATGCTCACTCGTCACCTTTTGATATTATTCTCATTAATATACATCATCTTTCCGGTCTGAAAGGGATCCTATACCCAACAAAACATATAACCATTTAAATTAGGGATTAGAGAGATTTTTTTCTCTTCCTTGCTCTTTTAAATAGCACACAGAAATAGTAATTTCTTTCTAAAGATCCCTTCGACTATCTTTCAAAAATTCTTTAATCGCATAAACCCAATAAAAATGAGGTTTATCACCCACCAGTAAATGTTCTTCTCCTATTGTAACCTATTCTATGATATGTATAAATAATTTTCAATTGCTAACAAAAACCTCTACAAGGCATGATGATTAGACCAAAATTGTAAAAATTGACACAAGTGTGGATTGGATTTGTTCCTCTTGCTGTTAAGAATGTGTGTCAGATGGTAATGTAAAAGCAACCACAGAGAAGCTTTGATCTGTGAGTTTGTGCAATAGGAGTGGGCCCTGTTGACATCAAAGGACGGAACATATATCGTGTTTTCTGAATGTCCATGGAAAAGCATAAGTTTTCTTGGAATCCTTGGCTATGAACAGTAAGTAATAATGTATGTTCACCAGGACAATCACTGAGTTTTTGCATTGAAACAACAAGCACACCATTTGACTAATTTTCCACAGTAAAATGTTTCCAAGACTGCAGCAGCTTGCACAAGTCGTGAATCCCATAGTCTTTTTCTCTGTATTTAGTCCAATGCTGGATTGTTTTTGTGACACTCAAGTCTTTTCTCTCTGTATTTAGGGTCAAGTTCTCCTTATTTAGCATTTGCCATGGAGCTAGGTTTGGTGGCAGTTGCAAACTTAAAGTTTTCTCATGTGTGTGTGTGTGTGTGTGCGTGCATGTGAGCTAGGTTTGGTGGCAGTTGCAAACTTAAAGTTTTCTCATGTGTGCGCGTGCGTGCGTGTGTGCATGTGTGTGTGTGTGTGTGTGTGTGTAAAAACCAGTTGACTTGCAGAGTCTGTGCACAGGACTTGCAAGTCTCACCTGCAGACTCGGCAGGTCTGCCACAAGGCCATAGCCTTGCCAAGCATGCCTTGGAATTGCATTCAAATGTCCCCACGCAGACTTGGCAAGTCTCATTAGACTGGTTTGGACCATGGAGGCCAAAGTAGAGAGTCTTGGAGGATTTCGGTGACACCTCCTTGTATGGTTGTACTCTCACTTTCCCATTTCAGATCCAAATTCTTTTCACAATGCAGTAGCACATAATTCATTGTTACTGGACTTTCTCGCACGTGCGTGCGTGCGAGCTAGGTTTGGTGGCAGTTGCAAACTTAAAGTTTTCTTATGTGTGCGCGTGCGTGCGTGTGTGTGTGTGTGTGTGTGTGTGAAACCAGTAGACTTGCAGAGTCTGTGCACAGGACTTGCAAGTCTCACCTGCAGACTCAGCAGGTCTGCCACAAGGCCATAGCCTTGCCAAGCATGCCTTGGAATCGCATTCAAATGTCCCCACGCAGACTTGGCAAGTCTCATTAGACTGGTTTGGACCATGGAGGCCAAAGTAGAGAGTCTTGGAGGATTTGGGTGACACCTCCTTGTATGGTTGTACTCTCACTTTCCCATTTCAGATCCAAATTCTTTTCACAATGCAGTAGCACATAATTCATTGTTACTGGACTTTCTATGTACATTCATAGCATTTATAGACGAGTATTAATATCCTTGGTTGCAGTGGCACAGGTCAGCATGTTTCTTTCAATTGTTGGTCTAAGCATGGAGAAGATCATGATGTCACCTTCAAGGATCCATGATTGGAAATTTGAAGGGCACCACCTTGTGCATTGCGAGAGACATTTACTTGATAGGGACTATCTATCAGGCTCCTGGTGTGGCACATCATTCCATGTATGTAAAGGTCAAACTGTTGGCACTATGCTCCATAGATAGCCTCCTTGAAGGAGATGGCGTGTTTCTAATTTTAGTCGCATATCATTCCATGAATGTAAAGGTTAAACTCATGGCAATATGCTTTGTAGATGGCCTCCTTTGGGGGATGGTGTGTTTCTAATTTTAGTATGTATGTACAGTGGCGTGTCAGGTATAGAAGACACAAATATACTTGATTATGTAAACTCTTACATGCTGCCCCATAGATGCATGTTAGCTTCTTGTCATCTGTAATTCTCAGTCTTACAAACCTTTTCAGAGGCACCTATACAACATAGAAAAAGTGCAGCCGTGATAGTTGGTAACAGTTTTGTATGACAGTCGTAGCATGGCTTTTTCAGTCTTCTTTTATATATCATTAGCTTGAGGTGGTATACATTCATTATGTTTTGTAGACCATGTTAAAACCATTGGACCTAAGCCATTATGATTTGCTTCCCTCTTATGTGATTAATTTCTAGGGAATTATAGGCCTTTAGAGGTATGAAGGTTTTCTCATATGTTAGAATATGCAAAGAGAAGAAAGAAGACAGAAGGCAAACTGCACTGTCTAAATGACGAACAGGCAGAGTGTATTTATTGATGAGAGAGGTGGTTATACAGTTACCAACCGAGCAACTACATAACTGTTTTACATGCTATATAATGTGCTATATTTTAACACCCCCTCTTAATGACTAAACCGGAAACAAGACAAAGTTTGTCCCGAAATTTTACAAATATCCTAAAGCCCATATGTTTAGTCATTACATCTACAGACTGTGCCATAAGTTGTACTTTAAAATCAGCAGTCCTTAACTGTGATGCAGTTGTCGAATGAAGACGAACCGCAACACAAAAATCTGGTCCCATGAACAAAAGATATGGCAAGTGGTCCACTGGTTCTCTGTTTCGTGATTCATTGACCAGTGATGAATCACCAATGGCTGAGAGTGTCAGCCCCATCTCCAGAGTGCTGAAATCAGAACCTCGAAGATGTGGATTGAAAAATCTATTCCAGGCTTGTGTAGCCTGCTGGAGTCTGTACAAAGACTCAATTATCCTGTGATCAAAGTCACCTCGATCACGTCCTTGCACCACCATGTAGTGCTCATCCAACTTTTTCAAGAAGAGGAATGTGACCATCTGTGCAGGAGTTAGAACCAACTCCTCAATAGTAGGAGAAATAACCATCTCCGTCTCAGCAGTGGTCTCCGTCTCAACAGGAGAAATAACCATCTCCGTCTTATCTATTTGCTCATCTATCCCCCTCTGTTGGGAAAGATCCTTCACAACACAATGAGCAAACTGTTCATGCTCTATTGTCCTTCGAGCAAGAACCTCTGAGTGAATGGCTGGGCATGCCATCTCACCATGCACCGTCAATGCATCTGGAATAGTGGAGTCTCCGTCCACAACAAATTGTTCTTCTGAATGAGGAAATCCATCCTCCCAAGGCATGTCCGCCTCCCGCACATCCTGAATGGTGGAGCTGTCCTCCACACGTGCATTCATGTTGATCGCAGCCGGATCAACAAGCTGATACTGACCACCCACCCCAATACCAAGGGCAATTATCCGTCTCTGTTTCACATCAGAGACAACACACTTCTTTCCACAGAAATCCACAGAAATATTGGGATTTTCAGTCAATTGACGAATAGATAGAAGATTCTTTTGTAAAGAAGGTACATATCTAACATTCCGTACCAACAATTTATGAGCATTATTCAATACAATGCATATATCTCCTATCCCTTCTACTGCAAGCGATTCTCCATCAGCAAGTACTACTGATTCAAAACAAATATTTGCAGTAAATGAAACATACCAGTCCCTACGACATGAAAAGTGTGCAGACGCACCAGAGTCAATAATCCAGCAACTGGTACCACTATCATTTGAGCATGATGTCGTAAGACAGTAAAGAGCATACTCGTCATCCGAATCCCGTTCTTCTGCAACTGCTGCCACATGTTCCTCTTTACATGGCTTTTTGTTCTGCTTCGAAAGATCATACATCCGCTTTTGACAATCCCTCTTGAGGTGCCCAACCTTGTGACAGTAATAACATGTGACCTGATACCGAGTGGAAGATTCACCAGAGTGACGTTTCCACTTTCCCTTTGACTGAGTGACAAAAGCACTCTCTGCATGGTCACAATTAGATTCTGCCTGAAGTTGTCTCCGTTCCTTTTGCAACAGGTAGGAACTCACCTTGTCAAACGTGAGTGTTTGACTTTCAGCCATTAAATGGAGTGCCTCCACAAATGACTCATACGAAGAAGGTAAGCTGTTCAAAACCAGAGCCACCATATCATCGTCGTCCACCTTCTTGTTGATGGAAGATAACTGGTCTCGGAGATCTTTCATCCGAAGTAGGTGCTCAGACAGCGATCCACCTTCTTGTAACTTTACGGAAAAGAGCATATTTTTCAGGTATAAAACCCGACTCTTCTCTGACGTCTGATATTTATCCCTCAGACTAGTCCACAACGTGCTTGCCACAGTGGCATTCCGCACTTCCGGTATCAAATCATCCGACACCGATAACTTGAGAAGCAATAACGCTTCCTTATGACGTTTGTCATAATCCTCGAAGTTCGTCGCTGGTCGACTTTCATCACCCTTGATTATTTTATCACAATCCCGAAATTCCGCAACCGTTAAAATTTTATGACTCCAAACATTGAAATTTGTGCCCGTTAACTTTTGTGTCTCCGGCAACGTCAAGTGTGATATATTTGCCATTTTATTATTCCAAAAGAACGGAAAATAATAAAATAATAATTTGCCTCACACTTAAAAAATATCCTTTTCCAGCAAATAATATTAAATGAATTAATTTCTCCAGCATATAGTATGAGATTAATTTCTCACATGCAAATTACCCCTCCAACTGCCTTCGAACTATATTTGCATATATTAATTAAATATTATTACTTATTCCTCCAAATAATATTTAATTGCTTCACCAAATCCTGTGAAATTAATTATGCAAAGGTAATACCTTTGTTGAAATATTATTTCACCGACCTTGGATAAGAGGAAACGATTCTGGCACTCACGTTTTACTCAAACAACGATCATTACTGGTGATGCCCTCGATCGTCCGTCCGCGTCTCTTTTTGTCCACGCGATTACGTTTGCACGCGTTGAAACTGTTTTTGCGTCTTCTTTTACACGATTTTCTTACGCTTGCGCTGCCCTCCTGTCCCACACTGTGCTTCTGCGACCCGTGCGTTGTTCATTGCTGTGCGACCCACAACTCCTTGGCGCCTTGATCGGCCTTGCGTCGACCTCTCCTCACGTCGACCTCTCACCGATGCCTTCGCTCTGATACCAATGTTAGAATATGCAAAGAGAAGAAAGAAGACAGAAGGCAAACTGCACTGTCTAAATGACGAACAGGCAGAGTGTATTTATTGATGAGAGAGGTGGTTATACAGTTACCAACCGAGCAACTACATAACTGTTTTACATGCTATATAATGTGCTATATTTTAACAATGTACATGCTATATCTTGTCATGGTAGGCATGATGGAAAAATGGTGGTTTTAACCCAATGTATATACTATATTTCAACAATGTTCATTTATACTCTGTCAACATGTAAAAATGTAGAATATTGTAAACTATATACTTTTGATTTCCCTCATGTATGTAGAATATCAGGATCCCTCCTCCTGGCCTTGTAATTTGCGATACAAAATCAGTTTGCTCAAAGTCCTACTCCAATGACATTGTGGTGAAAGAAGTTGATGTTGTAATCTCATTCTCCTTGCATTTGAAACTCAATGATAGGGCATGCTTTCCCCTTCATCGTGTAATGATTGAATCAAAAATACTTTTGAATGCATGTTCTTCCATCAGTTGCAATCTATTTGCATTCTCTCCATGGTGTGCTTAGATGGTATTTAATGCAGTCCCACTCGTGCACTTGATTTCATGAAGCAATGTAGAGCCTTGGAGGAGGCACATGGACAATGATTTGTGCAGCGTGTGATCAGTTTTTAACAGCAACATTCATGCTCCAATGAGGATGTTTTCTTGATGTCATTTGCTTCTCAATTGCCTTGGCAAGCTGCCGAAACATTGGATTATGTTCCCTTGTATCAAACAAATTGCTTTCGGATAACGGGCATTGTGTTTCAACTTATATCTTGAAGGATGTGGAGTTTAAATGTATTTGGCATCTAAAAATCAGCTTGTGATGGATTTGTACGAGGCCATGTTAGTTACTGAACAACAGACCGCATAACTCTAGCCATAAGTAAATAAGCAGGCTCCTTGTGGCCTTGTAGTAGGCATCATGCGAACTTATATGTACATTGTAGAGTTTGATTTCCTTCTATATTCTGCCATATGCACATGACTTGTAATCACTTTTCACTTAGTTGAAGCTCTCAATCTTGATTGGACATCTTCCTTTGGATGGCACAAGCAATAGGTATGTCAATGCTCAAATATCGAGAATAGTGAAGTAGCACTTAAACCCTTATATTGCTGCCCATAACAGGTTAGAGGGATGATTTATCACCCCCAAAATTCCTTTGTACTTGGTTTAACTATTTATAGGTGGGTAGGTTACCTTGGTAAATTTGTGAACCTTGAGGACCATCGGACCCATGTGAACACGGTGTTACGCGGGACGCATACCCTAGATTTTGGTGACATCCTGAATGTTTTGGGGACTCGTGGACTTGGAGGGGTCGTCTCCGATTTTTTTCAAATCTTTTAAAAGTTTTATGATGTTTTTACTTTTAAAAAGATGTTATTTTTACCAAGAACATTAAATTATAATCTTGAAAGTACCTAAAATACATTAAATACAGTATAAATCCCTAAATGTCATTGAAAAAAGTTAAAATATTGAAATATTAATTTTTATGTATTATTTAAAAGCCGTCCCCTTGCCGTCCCCAAAATTTTGAAAAAAAATTGCCGTCTCGGAAACCCCATCCCTCCGTACCCCCATCCCCGAGACTTAGGTAACTATGTGTGAACATCATAGGGAGTTGATAATGGGGTCCTTTATCCTAGCTTAGTTATACATTTTATATACAGCCCAGATAATACAGTACTGACTTGAGCACTGGGTAAGACATTTATGTGAATGAGACTACCTATGGAGCCCCTTGAGAGGCATATCATTCCATGTCTGTAAAGGTCAACTATTTGCACAATGCTTTGTAGGTGGCCTCCTTACAGGCAATGACATGTTTCTAATTTTAGTTTCTTCATATAGTGGTTCACTGGGTATAGAAGACAACTGTACTCGATTATATAAACTCTTACTTGCTGCCCAATTATTGCATACAGCTTCTTGTCATTTAAATTCTGAGGAGTATTTACAAGCCTTTTCTGAGGTGCCTATATGGCATACAAGAAGTGCAGCCACAATAGTTGGTACCATTTTTGTGTGGTGGCCCTGGCATGGCTTTTCAGTCTTCTGTCATACATATTGGCTTGAGCTGATATATATTCATAATGTTTCGTAGACTGTGAAAAGCATTGGGCATAAGCCATTGTGATTTGCTTCCCTCGACATTAATTTCTAGGTCAAAATAGGACTTTAGAGGGGTAAGGTTTTCTTATATGTACATGCTATATGCTTTCATAGTAGGAGTGATGACAAAATGGTCTTTTTAACCCAATTTCACAGAAATTAGACACTTTAATATTTCAAGTTTGTTTCCACAATAGTGTAGCATGTAGAATATTGTAGATCCCTTTGGGGGCTCTTTGGCCTTGTAATGTGTAGTTCAAAATCAGTCGTTTAGAGCCCTACTCGAATGACATTTTGGTGAATGTAGTTCATGTTGTAATCTCATTTTCCATGCATTGCAAACTTGATGATAGGTGATGCAGGAGCATCCACGTCCATATGCAATCTTGCATCAACCAAAAACATAAGTAGGTGTTTGTGTGTATTTCTGAATAGTCAACATCACTGCACGTGTCAAAGATGATCAACATCAGTCCAAGAAACATCTCCAACACACGAAAACATCAAGTGCAGGATGTTTAAGTCGTCAATCAGGTATCAAATTGAGCCCTTCTTCACAGATGACAAAACTACTGGTTCAAATGGGCGGCGGTTAAGAAACCATCATGACAGTTTCACAACCACCAGTCTGCAACAAGAAACAGTTACAAAACCACCCTGACAGTTACAAAACCGCCAATCTGCATCAAATGACAGTTTCACCCATGGCAATCGGACAAGAACAATAATGGACTAGAGTGATAAATTTTCAAATGTTGAGTGTTTTCAAGATGGTTGGGTGTTTGAAGATGCAGTTGAGATATTCAGAGGTAATGAAGAAGGATCTGGATTCCTCAGTTGAAGGTAGTTGTCTCAATTAAAGAGGGCAAGTTTGAGCAAAACAAGGCTGGCAAGAAACTTGTTAGGGAGAGTGGTGTGTCTAGAACAGAACAGAGAATGAACCAAGTCCATTTGGGGGATTGTGTCGGTGTGAACTCATCTTCATATTGTAGTTCAACCAATAAAGCCACGTAACATAATAGATCATTATGAAACATAAACAGAGCAAAGACTGAGCTTTGGTTCTTCGTCCGTGTGTTGTGTTTAAGAGAGTATGTCAATTGGAGAGTGTAGAGTATAGGCCGCAGAAAAGGATGCCATTAATTTGGTCCCCTTTTCCCATCCTGCATTATTTGGCATCAACACGAGTTGTGTCTTGCTTGACTGAGTGTGTGTGGCTCCAATTGAGTTTATTGCAGGATGTGTTACTCTTATATCGTTGAGAGTTATGAGTAGAAATGACACCAAAAGGGGTACCTCTTGAAAGAGGAAAACTAAGAGTTGCAGATTTGATAGAGATGTTGAAAGGAATCCAAGCCAGATTGATGCCATTAACACCACACAATGTAGAAGAGTTGTGACCGATATGAGTGAAGACAGAGCAGAAGCACTAGAGGTTCAACTTGAAAAGTTGGTTGGTGAATCAAAGGATAAATTCTGAAAGGCCATTGCCAGGACACGAGTCAAGCCAAGGTTCGTCAACCCCTAGCTACTCAACAAGTTTATGCCCCGAGGATCTCGTCGATTGGATCACAGAGTTGGAAATGTATTTTGACTATAAGCAAATAAAGGACCCCAAAAGAGTAAGTTTTCCAGCACAAAGTTGAAGAAACGTGCATCCTTATGGTGGGATCATGTGCAGTTGGAAAGGGTTAGAAGAAACAAAGACAAAAACAAGACTTGGAATAGGATGGTTGCAGAGTTGGAAGGTAAGTTTTTACCTTATGATTATCAGCTGAGCTTTTTCAAGAAGTTGCGGAATTTGAGAGAAAAAGACATGAATATAAAGGACTACACTAAGTAATTTTACTGGCTCCGATTTGGGCTGATCATGCAGAAGATGATGAAGAGATTTCAAGGTACGTGAATGGTCTTCGTATTTCCAGAGAGGATGTGTTTGGAATGATAAGGTTGCTTTTGGTAGAAGCAACCTATCAATGAACATTGGAGGCCGAAGAGTTGTAGTCAAGGAGATAACAAAATACAGCAAGAGATGGAGGCAGATTTCCAGGAGGAAGAGGTCAAGCAAACACGTGAAAAGAACAACATATTCATGAAGGAGAAGAAAGCACTTCTCACAATTACAGCCATACATCAAAATGAAGACGATATCTTTCAAGATGAAGAGGATACTATGGTAGAGGAAGAGGATTCATGGGTACATGCATTAATTGTGGATATGTCGGACATAGAGCTTTTAAATGTCCACAAGCACAACAAAACAGAAGCAGAAGAAATGAGAGCAACAATCACATTGCGCAAGCAAATGAAGAAAGCATTGCATCACCCAATCACATAGAAGCTCTCATATTGAAGAGAGCTTTAAGCACCCAAGCAAGAGAATGAATGGTGCAAAGGAAGAATCTTTTCGAAACATTTGCAAATCCAGAGATAAGTGCTGCAAAGTCATTGTTGATAGTGGTAGCATGGATAATTTGGTGTCAAATGAGATGGTAGAGAAGCTTGGGTTGAAGAGGATCATGCACCCAAATCCCTCTTGGTTGCAAAGAGGACATCAAATCTTGGTGAGTAAATAATGTTTGGGTGGGTCTTATAGAGATGAAGTGTTGTGTGACATTATTCCAATGGATGTATGTCACGTATTGTTGGGTAGGCCTTGGCAATGTGATAAAAAGGCCATACATGATGGTAGAACCATGCTTTCACTCCTGTGAAGGATGGAAAGAAGTATGCATTGATCCCATTGAAGTATAACGGGAAGAACGACACAGCAGTCCTGAGGTGTTGATCATTTGTTAAAAACAAATTTTGTGAGGGAAAAAAAAACATGTTTTGATTTCATTACCAAACCCGTGCAAATTGGGACAGAGGACAAGGTGAGTGAAATTCTGTATGAAAGATTTATAGGGAGAATATGCTGAGATTATTTCTAAGGGTCACGTGGATTTAATTCCTGGATCTAGTTTACCGAACAAGGCAGCATATGAGTTGACACTTACGGAGAATGAGGATGTGAAGAAACAAGTACAAGAGCTGTCGGAGGATAGAAAAGCCAGACATGATGGTAGTGCCAATACTTTCACTCCTGTGAAGGCCAGAAAGATGTATTCATTGATCTCATTGAAGTATAACGGGAATAAGTGGACAGCAATCCTTAAGTGTTGATCTTTTGCTTTCATTTTCAAACCATGCAAGTTAAGACAAAGGACGAGGTGAGTAAAATTTCACATGGAGGGTTAGTTGGGAGAATATGCTGAGATTATTTCTAAGGACTTTCTGGATGGATTGCCACACATGAGGAGCATTAGCCATCACATGGATTTGATTCCCGGATCTAGTTTGCCAAACAAGGCAGCATATGAGTTGACACCTACGGACAATAAGGTGAAGAAACAAGTACAAGAGCTGTTAGCGAAGGGTTTAATAAGAGAAAGCTTAGACCATGTGCGGCTCTAGAGGTGTTAGCACCAAACAAATATGGAGAATGGCTGTTCAGTGCACGAATTTGAGAGCCATCAACAAGATTACAATCAAATATATGTTTTCATTGCCTCAAATGGATGACTTGATGGATTGTTTGAGTGGAGCAAGGTACTTCACAAAGATTGATTTGAAGAGTGGGTATCATCAAATCTGAATTCGAGAAGGTGATGAGTGGAAGACCGCATTCAAGACGAAAGATGGTTTGTATGGATGGCTAGTAATGCCATCTGGGTCAATAAATACACCAAGCACATTCATGAAACTCATGAATGAAGTGCTGAAAGTGAAACCATATCTTGGGAAAAATCGTTATTGTGTATTTGAATCAAAATTTGATTTTAAGCAAGACAAAGAAGGACCGTTTAATGCCCATTTGAGGCAAGTATTTCAAAGGTTGAAAGAAGAGAAGTTGATGGTCAACTTAGACAAATGTAGTTTTCTGAAGAGGATCTGCTTGGGTTTTGTGGTCTCATAGGGCAGATTGAGAATGGATCTAGAAAAGATAACAGTCATTGTTGAGTGGCCATTGCCAAGGAGATTGTTTGAAGTAAGAAGTTTTGATGGGTTAGCAAATTTTTATCAGAAGTTAATTAGAAACTTCGGCGGGATATGTGCACCAATCATGGAAGCAATGAAAAGTGACAGAAAGTTCATATGGACAGTTACAGCAAAGTGTGGCTTTCAGATTTTAGCATTACTGGATTTCAACAATGTGTTCCAAGATGATTATGATTGTGACAGGACACTGATAGGTGCTGTTTTTAGTCAACAGGGTAATCCCATTGCATGTTTCAGCAAGAGGTTGAAAGATGCTAAGAGGAAATATTCAGTTTATGATCAAGAGTTCTATGCAATTGTACAAGCACTCAAGAAATGGAGACACTACTTGCTACCAAAGGAGTTTGTTCTATATATGGATCATCAAGCATTGCAATTCATAAAAAGCCAAGCTAAGTCGAACTATAAGCATATGAAGTAGGTTGAATTTCATCAAGGTTATTCATTTGTTTTGAAGCACATAAGTAGGAAGTTGCATGTAGTTGTTGATGCATTGAGTAGGAGATGTCTTTTGCTGAAGTAGATGGAAGAATATAGGTAGTTGGATTTGACCCTATGAGAGATTTGTATGAAGAAGATTTAGATTTTAGAGATTTGTATGAAGAGCTCAACTGACATGGATAAAACTATGGCCCCTCCCCTCTATCTATATATGGGTTGGGTTCTCTTGGCTCATATATATAGAGATAGACAGGGATCAAAGCAAGAATCCCCCTCTATCTCTATATGGGCAGTGAACGGCGGCACAGTTGAGCACCCCTCTCCCCTCTCTATATATCTTATCTTATCTATCTAGGTGGGCAGATTCATCATCTGACTCGTCTATATAGAAATGGGGGAGCAACGGGGGACAACAAGGAGTCGTTCAACCATTGCATGCAGTTGCAGGCGGGGTTCATTCAGCAGGTTATTGCCCCAATATTTTGTATAGCCAGGTAGAATAGATCCCCTAGCCCAATATAGAGATCTTGAGGGGGAGGGGGGTGCGGGGCTCTAAATTGAAAGGGGCAATATCAATACAAATATCCCATCTATATGGGGTGGGGGACAATATCAATATCCCATGGTTTGATTTCTTAAGACAAGATGGATTTTTGTTTAAAGGTTGGCAGTTGTGTATGCCTCAAGGATCAATAAGGGAGAATTTAATAGGGAAAAGCTAAGTTACCAGGTAATAGAAACAAAAACAAAAAGTAAATGCGGAAATGTTGATTTTCCAATAACCATTAAACACGAATCAGCATAGAAACATCTATACAAATTAGAAATATATATGTAATAAAATAAAATAATTAAAAATAGGGAATTCTATTTTATTTTTAAGTTTTTAAAAGCTCTTTAAGATTTTTTTAAAAGGTGTCGGAAATGCCCAGAAACCTGTCAATCACCCGAGACATGTTGGAAAATCTTGAAAATGGCACAGCCATGTCCGAGATGTTTCCAGCAGGTGCCTGAACATTTGGGCGCACTTGCCCCCTACATTTCACCTCGGACATGTTTTTAATGGGAAACGCCATATGCAAGATGTGTTACCTGCAACTTCAAAGAAAAGCATAGTCGAAGATTAGCTTGTCACTTTGATGTGGATAAAACATTGGCACAGTTGAGTGAGGTCTGAAAGTGAAGAATTTCGTGCAAAGTTGTAGAGTTTGCCAACGTTCCAAAGTTAAAAGTTAGCATGCAAGTTTTATCAGCCATTACCAACACCGAAAAGACTATGGGAAGACAGAAGTATGGACTTCAATCTTGGGTTGCCAAGCACAGAAAAAGGTAATGATTTTGTCTATGTTATTGATAGATTTTCACAGGCAGCACACTGCAGAGCATGCAAGAAAACTTGTGATATTCTTTTTCCAAAAAGTACCAAGTTGCACAACCAACCCAAGAGTAGAGTTTTAGATAGAGATAGCAAAGTTAGTCATTTTTTGAGAACACCGGAAAACGTTGGGCACATGGTTGAGTTTTAGTTCAGCCTATTATCCACAAATGGATGGGAAAATGGAGGTAGTGAATAGATGTAATATCCCCCCTTTTTTTAAAACACAGCAGATTTGAAATTGTCTGAAACCCTTATGCAGAAAATTAAAGAAATTAATTTCTTCACTTTAAACCCTTGCAAAAATTTAAAAACTCTTGGGAAACACTTGCAATAATTTTAGAACCAAATCCTCCTTTTATTTCAGATGAAAACACAAATCTGAATTTTATTTAATTTATTTTCAGGCTAGAAATGACAGCAACTTCAGCCAATGATTTCAATGCAAAAACAACACATAAAATGCAAACTGATGTTCAAACCCGGAATTACAAATCTGATAGAAGCTGGATCAAGTGTCGGAACCCGGAGAAGAGCTCCCAATGGAGTTATAGCTGTCCCCAAGGGTGACATCAGCCTTCAATGAGCCTCCCAAAAAGCTCCCAAATGCTGGAAATGCCTGCAACACTCTCTCAAGTCAATGCCCTTGCTGGAATTTGTCCTTTCTATACTTAAATGTGAAAGGGCTGAGGGTTTCCGTCCTCATATCTGAATTCTGAGGGGTTTCCGTCCTTAATAGCTCTCTCAAGGGATTTCGTCCTTAACAGCTGAAAAGAAGCAAGAATGCTCTCTCATATAAGAAAATAGTAAATCAAGATGATTACAAATGAACCCCTGATCTTCTTTTATACTTTTTCTGGGCACACTACTCCATGTGGGTCGCTCCATGTGGTAGGTGCACTTTATTAAATTAAAGTGACTACCATAGTTACCTAAGACTCGGAACAGGCGGACGCGCGGGATGAGTTTCCGGATGGCAAAAAAATTCCAAAATTTCGGGACAGCGGGGGGACGGCAGGGGGACGGCTATTAAAATAATATATAAAATTATAAATATTAAAAATATACAGATAAATTTTTTAAAAATTATGAATAGCAATTCATATTTATATATCAATCCACCATGTGCATACAGTCCACATTCAGATGTCCATATTAAAAACTCGCAGCATACATATAGCTATACTAATGTTATATGTCCATATAACTTTTAATATTAATATTGTATGCTGCTGGTTTTCATAGCATGTTGTTAAAGTCCATGTGCATTTGTGCTCAAAATTTTTGTATTCATATATCACTCTTGTTTCTTAATGTCTTTGTAATACAATATAGTCGGCTTATGGTTAATGGGTAAACATTTATAAAGAGAACACAATGACAAAATTAAATTTTTTAAATCAAAAAAAAAAAAAAACAGAAGTCCCGAAACGTTTCAAGGACTTCCACCGTCCCCGTCGTCCCCGACATCCCCGGGACGTTTCTCCTCCTCTCCAAATGTCCCGGGGATGTTTCCTCTATTCCTTGACCTATGGGAAAAGTGGGGGAAACATTTCCCCCACGTCCCTAGGCGTCCCCAAACGTCAGGGACATCACGGATGTCAAAATTTTGGGGGACGCGCCCTCGCAGCGTAACTATGGTGACCACCTTTATGTCTTAGTTTATCATTACACTTTTCCCCCTTTCCAATTAATCGTCATAACTTAAAGTTGTTATTTTCACAAATATCACAAAGCTTATTAAAGCAACTTAAAAATATAACGATAAAGTACTTCCCTTGCATTTCCCTTCAAGTCCTTGGGAAGTCAAATAGGGCAAAAAGGGTCTCATGGTGAGCTCGTGTTAAAAAGGAGACATTTCAGTCCTCCCTTCCCAAAATTTCTTGCCCTCAACCAATTGCACATTTGGGCGCTCAAGAATGGTTGCTCCCTCCCATGTAGCATCCTTCAAAGGCAAGTCCTTCCAACGAATAAAATACTCACTTATGAGGGGTATCGTCATTAATAAAAAAAAGAAGCAAGAATGCTCTCTCATGTAACAAAATGGTAAATCAAGATGATGATTACAAATGAACCCCTAATCTTCATTTATATTTTTTCTGGACACACTACTCCATTTGGGTCGCTCCATGTGATAGGTCCACTTTATTAAATTAAAGTGACCACCTTTATGTCTTAGTTTATAATTACACTTTTCCCCTTTCTAATTAATTGTTATAACTTAAAGTTGCTATTTTCACAAATATCACAAAGCTTAATAAAGCAACTTAAAAATATAACGATAAAGTACTTCCCTTACATTTCCCTTTAAGCCCTCGGGAAGTCAACTAGGGCAAAAAGGGTCTCATGGTGAGCTCGTGTTAAAGAGGGACATTACAGTCCTCCCTTCCCAAAATTGCTTGCCCTCAAGCAATTGCAAATTTGGGTGCTCAAGAATGGTTGCTCCCTCCCATGTAGCATCCTCCAAAGGCAAGTCCTTCCAACAAATCAAATACTCACTTATGATCCAACCCCTTAACTTCTTCTCACGAACATTTATGATGGCTTCCAGAACTAGAATTAGCTTGCCTTCCTCATCCATAGGTGGCAGCTCTGTAGAAGGGATAATATGTTGTCCAAGTGCCTTCTTGAGGCACGAAACATGAAACACATTATGTATCTTGCTATGCTTCAACAACTCCAACTCATATGCAACCTCCCCAACCCTCCTCTGCACTTTGTATGGCCCATAAAAGCGAGGCTTGAGCTTCTCCGCCCCACTTTGTTTGAGTGAAGATTGCCGGTAGGGCTGCAATCTCAAAAAGACCATGTCACCCACCTCAAATGTCCTCACCGAACGGTGTTGGTCTGCATATAGCTTCTGTTGGCTTTGGGCATGTTGGAGATTTTCTTTGAGCACTTCCAAGATTTCTTGACACTGCTGTACCAAATCTTGTGCCCCAGGCACTCTACTATCTGTTAAGACCACATCTATGAAGGAAAATGCATCATACCCATAAAGAGCTTTAAAGGGAGTCATTCCAATGGACATATGATGGGAAGTGTTGTAACAATACTCACACATGTACAACCATTTAATCCATGCTTGATTGCTGCCTTGTAACAAAGCTCCTCAAGTATCCCTCTATCCATTTGTTCACTGCTTCAGTTTGACCATCAGTTTGTGGGTGGTAGCTAGTGCTTGGAGTCAATTCCATGCCAGTCAATCAAAAAAAGCTCTTGCCAAAATTGGCTCATAAATCTGCTGTCCCTATCACTCACAATATTTTTTGGCAACCCATGAAGTCTAAATACCTCTTTGAAGAAAACATCACCACTAAGGAGCATTATACTTGGTTGGAAGTGAAAGAAATGGGCATATTTTGTGAGCCTATCAACCACCACAAACAAGCAATTCTTACCTTGGACCATAGGCAGCCCCGTGATAAAGTCCATGGATATGCTCTCCCATTTTTGAGTAGGAATGGGTAATGGCTGCAATAGACCAGCTGGAAAAACATGTTCTACCTTATTTTGTTGGCATGTGATACATTCCCTAATGTACTGAAGTACTTCATCTTTGAGACCCTTCCAAAAGTACCTCTCTTACTTGCTTGTATGTTTTGAAGTAGCCCGATGTCCCACCAATGGTGAATCATGAACAGCCCTTAGAACCTTGTGCTTAATCTTAGAATCTTGTGTCAAAAAGACCCTATTCTTATACAAAATCAGTCCATCCATAACCTTGTACCTTTCATCCTCAATTTTTCCTTCAAGTATGGCTGTTGTAAACTCATCTTTTGCATATTCAACGGTTATGTAGGCCTTCCATTCCATTGTAATTTCTGTCATAGCACATAAGATAGGCTTCCTAGACAAGGCATCAACAACTATGTTGTTCTTCCCTTTAACATATTCAATATCAAAATCATAGGCTTGGAGTTTGCTTACCCATTTCTGTTGCCTATCATTCAAATCCTTTTGCCCCAAAAAGAACTTCAAACTATTGTGGTCGGTTTTGACCACAAATTTGCCACACACCAAGTATTGTCTGAACTTTGCCAAAGCATGCATGATAGCTAGCATTTCTTTGTCATAAACTGAAAATCCACGCTCAATTTCCTTGAGTTTCGGCTCTCAAATGCAATTGGGTGCCCTTTTTGCATCAAGACAACCCCTATTCCCTCTCCGAAGCATCACATTCCAATACAAAAGGGATAGAAAAATCAGGAACAACAAGCACTAGACATGAGCTCATTACCTTTTTCAAGTTGTCAAATGCAAATGGGTTGTTCGGACCAGTTGAAAGCTCCTTTCTTTGTTAAATCAGTCAAGGGGGCAGCTAGTTGAGAAAATCCTTTGACAAATCTCCTATAATAGCTGCACAAATCCCAAAAATCCTCTCAAATGTGTCATAGTAGAGGGTGGAGGCCAATCCAAGATGGCTTGGATCTTTTGTTGATCAACATGAACACCCCTAGCATTAATCACATGGCCCAAATACAATATTTCAGTCACACCGAATTCACATTTGGACTCCTTTGCAAAGAGTGATTGCTGCTCCAAAAGTTCCAGCACTATGTCCAAATGTTGGAGGTGCTCCTCCCAAGTCTTGTTATACACAAGGATGTCATCAAAGAATACAAGAACAAATTTTCTCAATTGTTGACTAAACACATGATTCATGCAAGACTGAAATGTAGCGGGTGCATTAGTCAATCCAAATGGCATCACCAAAAACTCAAAGTGACCAAAATGGCATCTAAAAGTTGTCTTGTACACATCCTCTTCTCTTACCCGGATTTGATGGTACCTGATCTCAAGTCAATCTTGGAAAAATAGAGGGCTCCATGTAGCTCATCAATCAACTCATCAATTCTAGGTATGGGATACCTATTTTTGATGGTTCTCTTGTTCAAGAGTCTATAGTCAATGCACATCCGCATTGTCCCATCCTTCTTTTTCACTAGCACCACTGATGAAGCGAAAGGACTCGAGCTAGGCCTTATGTGCCCCATCTCCAAGAGTTCTTTGATGGCTTTCTCGATCTCTTCTTTGTATGCTCTAGGGTGGCGATATGGAGTAGTAATCACTGCCTTAGTTCCCAACTCCAACTCAATGGTATGCTCAAAACCCCTATCCGGTGGAAGACCATGTAGAAGACTGCTGAAAACTCTTGCATGCTTGTCAAGGATGGGCTGAATATCCTTGTGGTATTGTTGTTGCTTTGAAATCTGATCCGTGGGAGTCACAAGACACTCTGCTGCCCATGCAATCTGCCCTCTATGGAACACTCTTTCCATTCTCTTTGTTGTCACCACCATTGGTGCTCCATTAGCCATACCACACAACACTATTTCCTTGCCTGCTGATCTGAATTTCAGCTCCATTGTTTGGTAGTTTTGTGTAAACTCACCAAGTGAGTGCAACCATTGCACTCCCAAGACCACATTTGTCTCTCCAATGCCCACTACATAGAAGTCATCTTCTATTTTATGCTTCCCTAGAGTGATCTTCAGTTGTTGTACCTTCTTTGTGCATGGGATGGTGAAGCCATCAGCCACTGTCACCTTGAATCCTTTGAAATCTTCCACTTGCAGCCCCAATCTAGTGACCAAATCAGCATCAATAAAATTGTGGGTTGCCCCACTATCAATCAAAACAATAACTCTTTTACCTTGTAGCTCACCCCTTACTCTAAAGGGTGATATCTAGGAGCTCCAGATAACATGGCAAGGGTGTTATCTATGTGATCAACTTCTTCTTCTTTCCCTTGTTCCTCAATTTCCTGTATCTCTTCTCCTTCCTCCTCCATTTCTTCTCCATCCGACACTACTTCAATGTAGTGAACTTTCCCTCTCCCAAGGCAACGATGTCCCATGTCCATGGATCCTTGCAAGTGAAGCAAAGGTTCCTCCTTAATTCATTCCAGTGTCTCCCCTTCTTTGTTGGACTTTGGCAGCTCTCTTTGTGGTGCATTTCCTTGCTGAAATGGTCTCCTTTGCTGGCCATAAGGAGCTTGTCCTTTGTTGACCCGGAAATGGGGTTTAAGCTGCCCCAAAGAGTTTCCTTTTGCTGTCCAAAAGGCAGAAATTTACCTCTAGGAGCTGAAGACTCCAAATTTAGTGCTCTCTTGATGGCATCTTGAAGGGATGAGGGTTCAAAAGCCTTGACCAAGCCCTTGAGAGGTTCAAATAACCCTTCAACAAACAAGACAACTAACCTTCTTTCGCTCACATCCGAACCATCACTGAAAGTTTCTGAAAATCAGTAATATAGTTGTCCACCAATCCTTCTTGTTTGAGTTGTGCCAACTCCCTAAAATGGACTTGGATCTTTTCTATCGAATCTCTCCACGAGTCTTTGGTTGAACTCATCAAGAGTAGTGATAGATCCATGCCCTTGGGTGATCAATCTGTGGTACCACCACTCATGTGCAACTCCTTCCAAATGCAAGGTGGCAAACTTGAGTGCTTCCTCCTCATACATGGGGTTCAAGGATAAGTATGTATCCATCTTCTGCAACCATGCTCTAGCTGAACACTTGTTCGATCCATCATAGGAGGGAAGAGTTATTTTCTCAATCTATGTTGTAGATCCTTCCATGGCTGATCTTGGTGAGATCCCTTGTTCTTCTGGGGCCATTATTCATCCTTAGTTGACAAAAGTCCTTGAATGACAACATCTCACGTGTTGCAAAATTTAGGGCTGCATATTCTTCACCATAAGTGTCCATGTCTTCTACTACATGTGGCTGCTCCGTCTCTATTTGTGGCTCTTCTCTTTGCAAAATTTCGCTCTAAAAATTCCAAAAGAAGGCTTGATTGAAACTCTTTCACCATCATTACCGACAGAGCTCCCTTCACCATTATTTCCCACTCCATGATTGTTTGGCCTGTTTGTGTTGAAACCTGCAAAGCTCTAGTCAATTCAGCCATGGATCCCGTGAAAGCCTCCTGCATTTCTCTTTGAGATTCCCTCAAGGAATGTTGCATCTCTCTTTGACCCCGAGTGATGACTTCTTGCAAAAAACTCAGCTCATCCGTTGGAGGTGGTCTTTGATCTTGATCACCCATGGTACCCTTCACTAGAGTTCTTCTTTGATACTGGTATTTGAAACCCTCTTCACCTATGTGCATTCAAAACTGATTTTCCTCCACAGGCTGGGAGAATCAAGCTCTGATACCACTGTAATATCCTTTTTTTTAAAAACACAACAGATTTGAAATTGTCTTGAAACCCTTATGCAAAAAATTAAAGAAATTGATTTCTTCACTCTAAACCCTTGCAAAAAAATTAAAACTCTTGGGAAACACTTGCAATAATTTTTAGAACCAAATCATCCTTTTATTTCAGATTAAAACACAAATCTGGATTTTATTTAATTTATTTTCTGACTGAAAATGACAACTTCAGTTTCAATGCAAAAACAACACATAAAATGCAAACTGATGTTCAAACCTGGAATTACAAATCTGATAGAAGTTGGATCAAGTGATGGAACCCAAAGAAGTGCTCCAATGGAGTCGCAATTCCCAAAGGGTCATGTTACCCCTTGTGGGGGTGACGTGGCCTTCAACGAGCCTCGCAAAAGGCTCCCAAATGCTGGAAATGCCCACAACACTCTCTCAAGTCGATGCCCTTGCTGGAATTTGTCCTTTCTCTGCTCAAATGTGAGAGTGGTGAAGGTTTCCGTCCTCATATCTGAATAGTAATGAGGGGTATCGTCATTAACAGCTAAAAAGAAGCAAAAATGCTCTCTCATGTAACAAAATGGTAAATCAAGATGATGATTACAAATGAACCCCTAATCTTCATTTATACTTTTTCTGGACAAACTACTCCATGTGGGTCGCTCCATGTGGTAGGTGCACTTCATTAAATTAAAGTGACCACTTTTATGTCTTAGTTTATCATTACACTTTTCCCCTTTCTAATTAATCGTTATAACTTAAAGTTGTTTTTACAAATATTACAAGGCTTAATAAAGCAACTTAAAAATATAACGATAAAGTACTTCCCTTGCATTTCCCTTTAAGCCCCTGGGAAGTCAACTAGGGCAAAAAGGGTCTCATAGTGAGCTCATGTTAAAGAGGGGACATTACAATAGAAGCCTCAAGAATTTGTTGGGATGCTTCACAAGGAACAAGGCCAAATAGTGGGATAAGATTTTAGGACAAACTATGTTAGCTTGCAACTACTCCGTCAATAGAAGTACAACCAAGAGCCCATTCCAAATTCTATATGTCTACAACCCTAGAGGTGTTACAAGTTGAGAGACACAATTGAAGTCAAGTAACAGAGGGTTCTGTTGAGTATATGCATGAGATATATCAGCAAGTGAAAGAGAAGTAGGAAAACCATGAGATACAAGGAGCATGTTGATCTTTAAGTGTCGGGAACAAGTGTTTCGGAGAGCATAATGGTTTTGTAAGAGGTACACGTGACAAGCTCAAGTGAAAGAAAAGTGGACCATGTAAGATATTGAGAAAATACGCAGCAAATGCCTATGACATAGAGCTACCGGATCGGATTAATATCTCATCTATCTTCAAAGTAGTGGATTTTTACCCTTCCCACAAGGGAAAAACAATTGATGGGAATGTAAATTGTAGGGGTCGACCTATCTGAACTATGGCATCCATCTATTCTATTTTGTACGTGATATGAATAATGTCCTGCCATATCTATATATAGGGAAGGGGAAGAGACAACAATAACCCCAAAGCTTCAACAACGCCCATATAGAGATTGGGGTCGAGCTCGACCCCGATGGGCCTGATCTCTATATGGGCCATTCTAGATTCTTCAATTTTGAATTGGAGACAACAGCTACCTACAAAGATGAGACAAGAGATAGAGATGGTGATTGAGTCCTAAGTAATCAGAACAAGAGGTAATGAGTACAAAGATTATTTGGTCAAGTGGAAGGATAGAACAGCTTAAGAGGCAACTTGGATGAATGTGTCATATATTTCTAAGTATGGAAAAACATTGGAAGAAATCAAGAATCAAGAGAAGGAACTCATGGATCATTTTACTTACTCATGGATCGCTTTACTTACCCAATGTGTATGACGCAGTAGCATCCAGGTCCATATGCAATCTTGCATCAACCAAAAACATAAGTAGTTGTCTGTCTATGTTTCCGACTTGTCGACATCATTGTGTAACAGATGATCAGCACTAGCCCAAAAAACGTCTCTAGAATTTCATCACCGTAGGAACATCAAGCGCAGAAGGTTCAATCATCAGTCAAAGATCAAATTGACCCTTTTGATTGATACCGAACCTAGAGGTTAAAATAGGTGTATATAAAACCTTCAGTCTGCAATAACTTGCAGTTTTGCAAACCACCAGTTTGTAGCATGTGGCGGATATGAAATTGCCAGTCTACACGAAGCAATGGTTTTGCCCGTGGCTGTTGGACAAGAACGGCAATGGACCAAAATGATGAATTGTCCGATGTCAAGCATTTTCTAGATGCTTGGGAATTCGAAGAGGCACTCGTGATTGTCAAAGGTAGTTAGCAAAAATTTGGATTCCTCAATGTGATGTAGTCTCAATTAGAGATGGCAAGTTTTAGTGAAAATGAAGTTTTCAAGAAACTTGCTAGGGAAAGTGGTACATCCAGAACAGAACAGCAGATTATATCAAGTCCATTCATGGGATTGTGTTAGTGTGTGCTCATCTTCATATTGTAATTCAAGCAATAAACTAAGTATGTGTTTGTTTAAGTTCTGTAATACAATCATAAACGTAACAAAGACTGAGTTTTGGTTCCAAGTCAGAGTGTGTTGTAGTTGAGAGAGTGTGTCCATTGGAGAGTGCAGTCTCTAGGCTGCCCAGAAGGTCGCTATTAATTTTGTCACCTTTTACCCGTCCTACATCGATACGGCATGCTTTCCACTTCATTTGTGTAATGATTGAATCAATGAATTCTGTGGACTTCATGTTCTTACTTCAGTTGTAACCTGTTTGTATTTTCTCCATGGTGTTCTTATATGGTGTGATATCTACCCTAATGCAGCCCCACTCGTGCACTTGATTTCATGGGGCAATGTAGAGCCTTGGAGGAGGCACATGAACAATGCTTTTGGCAGTGTGTGATCAGTTTTCTTAACGGCAGCATGCACGTTCTAATGATGATGTCTTCTTGATGGCATTTGCTTCACAATTGCCTCTGCATGCTTACAAAACATTGGACCATGTTCCCTTGAATCAATTGTATTGCTTTAGGATGATGGGGCAAGTTCCCCTCGAGCATTCTAAAGGTATTACAATGGAATCTATGTTTTTATTTTAACTTACATCTTGATGGATGTGCAGAATACTTGTATTCAGCCTCTAAATTTCAACTTGATGCATTTGTATGAGAACATGTTGGCTAGGGAGCAACAGACCACAAAACTCTAGGCATAAGTAAATAAAAGCGACCTATGTTAGTTAGGTAACAATGCACCACAAAATTCTAGGCACAAGTAAATAAATGCAGGCTCTAGTAGGCCTCATGAGAACTTACATGTAGAGTTCAATTTCCTTCAATACTACTCTATATGCACATTGTTTATGATCACTTTTCACTTAGTTGAGGCTCTCAATCTTGATTGGACATTTTCTTTTGGATAGCACAAGCACTAGGTATTTCAATGCTTGAATATCTAGTTTAATGAAGCAGTACTTGAGCCCTTGTATTTCTGCCCATGACAGGTTAGAGGGATGATCTACAATCCATGGATTTCCACTGCGCACTTGAGCCCTTGCATTGTTGCCCATAAAAGTTAGAGGGCTGATTTACAATCATTAGATTTACATTGTACTTGGATTAAATATTCATAAGCAAGTACGTTAACTTGTTAACCTTGTGACCCTCGAGGAATGTTGGCCCCATGTGAACATCGTAGGTAAGTTTTAGGGACAAAAACCATTATGGCATTCCTATTAATAATGGGGTCCAGTATCCTAATTTAATAGGTGTTGTCATTGATGCAAAACCACATTAATCACAAAGTGAATGTTGTTTGATGATGTGGGATTCAAAGATGTGTGTTTGCTCTAACAAGCCTATACAGTGCCTAGGTGATATAGCTTGATAGTGTGAGCTTCTTGGATGCTTGGGAAGCATGTTGGCATGTTGGCTAGCATGATTGGAGGGTGTTTGAGCACTCACAACAATGGGATGGTGCAGTACAAGTGGTTCATGTTGTAAATATCTCCCCCGGGTAGATATAGACAAGCAGAAGAATATGGAAATCAAAGAAACTCAGAGCCCGATATTTATTACGTCACCAACAGCCCAAGGCGCAGTAGAAGGCGCAGTAGAAAAGTGTCGACACGAAAAGTTCGCGCCAAGGCGCAGGTAGAAGGCGCACGTCAAAGAGTGTCGACATGAACATGGATGCGCCTATGGCACACTTAAGAGTATGACGACACGCAAATGGATGCGCCAAGGCGCACCTTCAGGAGGCGCAACATTTTGAGCGCTGACAGGAAGCAAACCCTGACCCAGATATTCAGATGGCCATAACTTTTCACAGGGAGCTTGGATTCACGCAAGGTTGGACTTTTTGGAAAGCTTACAAGGTCCTCTGTCCAACTACGATTGGATATCTTTAATTGGGTGGGAACAAATTCTTAAAAATGCAAAATACAGTTCGCCACTTTTGGGTTTGCTAGGGTTCTCACCTACCACCATAATGAGATGAATTAAATGCAACCTAGAGGTGGTTGGGTTGAATTCCTCTCTCTTTTCTCTCTCATTCTTCCTATAAATTGTAAGTTGGGGCTTCTTTCTAAAGGTTGGACATTCTTGTTTTGCCCCTCCCTTCTTCTCTTTGCAGTGAGTTTGTGGAGTTCAAACCTCCCATTTGAAACTGTAATGCAACTTTGCCTCTTGGCATTTTGTAGTGTATTGTATCAATCTTTGGAGCAGATAATGCATGTCTGTGGATGATTCTCAACCCTCTCTATGTTTATTTGCATCCTCCTGATCTTTCACTACAATTTTGGTTATCTGTGCATGATCTTGCATTGCATTTTAATGGTTTGTGTTTATTGGCAAGACAAGTGTTCTTCATTCCTCGGTGCATCACCTTTGTTAGTTTAGGTTTATTTTTATGCATTTTCTTACCCCGTCTCCTCGCAAGTTAGATTAGGTTTTGAGTAAACCCTCTGCATTTTTATGTGTGCATCCGAACAGAGAAATAGGAACCGCCTTCATCCGAGAGCTTTCCCGATTCACAAGGTCCCACACTTGGGAAAAGCTCCATGTTATGCAATCGCACTGAGAGTCTCAACCCATCGAGTTGCAGACATTCAGGGGTGTTGTGATTCGCCATCAACAGCTCACTTGGTTACTGAGTGCTCATTGGGAGCGGTATGCTTGCTTGGAGGTGTGACACAATGTGTTTGGAGCTAGATGAGCTCATGGAAGCATGCAATCAGTGTGTAAGATGGCATATGAGGTATGTTTGGGTCATTTGCAGAGGTTTCTTGTTCGGCTTATTGCATAATTTTAGATGACCTTGGCTTCTACTATGAGGATCTAAAGCATGCAAGCATAGGTAAGTCTTAATGACTGGAGAGATTGAGCCATGGCATTGATATTCTGATGATTGGAGATGTTAGAGGGATGAGTCATAATGCTCTCAACAAAATTTTAGGTGCCCATGATGTGTATTTTTCTAGTTATGACTGATTTTGTGAGACAAAGTGAAAATCAAGTCAAATTCCAGCTCAAAGTGCAACTTCAAATGCTTGTTGTGAATAGTGTGCTTTGCATGGGACCTTGTGGCTTTCAAGGAAGCTTCTATGGTGAGTTTAGAAGGTTTCACAAAAAAATGAGGTCATTTGATCATCACGTTTTTATGAACGAATGTTAAGAAGGTAAAGTGGTCTAAAACCCTAGCTAGGATCTCATTGACGATGTAAAGTGAAGTCTTGTGACCCAGTTTTGATTGATCCATCAAAAGTCATGATTGAATGTTGTAGAGGACTCCTCAATATTTCTAGAAATGTATGGTTGAGGTCATGGTGATATGTGGGCCCCACCTATAAATAACAGTTTCTGAAGAAGAAGGTTTTAGGACAAGTTGGTCCAAAGGAGTAGCATGCAAAATTGATGGTGCATGATGATTGAGAGTTGTTCTTGATGTCCATGGAGGTTTCAGGACATGTTCATGCAGGTTCATGATGTTTTGAGGTCCAAACAGGTTGATTGGTCAAAGGGCAATTTTGGGGTCTCAAATAGTAGGGTTCAGTAAAATGAGCATAACTTGAGCTACAGGTGGAGTTTTGAGATGATTCAAGTTTTGTTGGAAAGTAGATTCAGAGATATTTCTAGTGATATATGGCTTGCCTCATGATGAGGTCATTTGACAGGGTTTCCAGGTCATTCTTTGAGCAAGAAGATTTTTGGCAGTTCAAGACATCTGTTTTGGTGCAAGTTTTATGTTGTTTGAAGCATGAGATGGATTGGGTGATGCTTCCTATCACCTGAATGTGAGAGAGGGATGAATTTGGCATCCAATGAATCCATTTAGAGGTCTTGACTATATGTAGAAATGATTTTATGATCTAACCTTTGGAAACAACGTTTTTGGATGATTGATCCGGGAATGCAAATGCTGTTGAGGTTTGAAGTGAAGGATGTTTCATGACTTCTAACTTGCTTAGAAGTGTTCTATAGGTTTTGTCATTTCCATTGAGTGGTTATATGTCATGGTTTAGTGCAGTAAAGTGATTTGGTGTCATCATGAAATTTCTAGGGTGCTTTGAAGGGTGTAGGAAACAACTGTTTTGAAATTTGTCAAGAGCATTGGGCCCATTAAACGAAATAATTTGATTGGTTTATATTAATTATGACCATGTATGATGTTTAAATGTTAATTTAAACATGTGTGGTGATTTATGGGTCATGACTAAGGATGGTTTTGAAGTAAGGACATTTTTATCTTTGTACCCATGGGGTTTTGAGCCATTTTGACACATGAAATGATGGTTTAGGCTAGGCCGACCTACTTGGGTCACTTATGGCTGTTATGATTTGAATTTAGAATGTTTCTATGATGCATGGGTCAAGCCAAAGGAGGGAAAATGTTTGAGTTTGAATTTGAGCCTTAGAGAGGCTATAAAAGTGAAGTTATGGGCATATTTTTCTATCTTTTTGAAACCCCCTTTTATCTTCTTTTGAAGAACCCTTTTGTTGCAAAGCAAAACCCTTTGGGCCTAGCCCAAAACACCTAGAATCTCATTCTAGGACAGTTGTTGTTGAGTTTTCATGAGGAGAATTTGAGCAAGTGCAAAGTTGGTATTGTTTCTTTGAGAGCGAGTTGGAGGAGGGCAGATTTGGGTGCTTGTGTTTGGATGCTATCTTCATAGCATGTTGATGTAATTTGCAGGTTTCTAAGGTGTCTTCAGATCTGATATTGAGTTGTAATCATTTTTGGAAGAAGTATATCTTCTTGGATATTCATGTGACTATATTGCTCATCTTGATACATCTTTATTGCACCTTGTTGATCTTTGTTGAAGGCATTACTCTTGTGATCTGATCTGAATATTTACATAAGTGTGTGGATCTGATTTCATTATCAATCTAAGTGGCTTTATATGTTTATCATTGTGGTTATTGCATTGTGCATCTTTCATTGAGAAGACTATATGCTTTGATGTGTTGTATATGAGCATGTGTGGTTAGGGTTTGAAGCACAAGTGTGAAAAGGTTTTATTAGGGACTAATTCACCCCCTCTCAATCCTTGTCACCTCCAACAAGGGCAAGTTCCCCGAGCATTCTAAAGGTATTAAAATGGAATCTATGCTTTTATTTTAACTTACATCTTGATGGATGTGCAGAATACTTGTATTCAACCTCTAAATTTCAACTTGATGCATTTGTATGAGAACATGTTGGCTAGGGAACAACGGACCACAAAACACTAGGCATAAGTAAATAAAAGCGGCCTATGTTAGTTAGGTAACAATGCACCACAAAATTCTAGGCACAAGTAAATAAATGCAAGCTCCTTGTAGCCTTGTAGTAGGCCTCATGAGAACTTACATGTAGAGTTCAATTTCCTTCAATACTACTCTATATGCACATGGTTTATGATCACTTTTCACTTAGTTGAGGCTCTCAGTCTTGATTGGACATTTTCTTTTGGATAGCACAAGCACTAGGTATTTCAATGCTCAAGTATCTAGTTTAATGAAGTAGTACTTGAGCCCTTGTATTTCTGCCCATGACAGGTTAGAGGGATGATCTACAATCCATGGATTTCCACTGCGCACTTGAGCCCTTGCATTGCTGCCCATAACATGTTAGAGGGCTGATTTACAATCATTAGATTTCCATTGTACTTGGATTAAATATTCATAAGCAAGTACGTTAACTTGTTGATCTTGTGACCCTCGAGGAATGTTGGCCCCATGTGAACATCATAGGTAAGTTTTAGGGACAAAAACCATTATGGCATTCCTGTTAATAATGGGGTCCATTATCCTAACTTAGTTACACATTTCATGGTAATGGTCATCTGCCTGTTCATAGCACTCCTTGAGTTGCACTTCATCGATGGAAACTAGTAAACAATGGAACATTTGCCTAAATGGTGAGGCCATTTTGAGGACTATTCTCTTAGGTCTACTTATGTAGGTGCCCATCCTTAGCATGTCATATCATGGGTATCCTAGGGTATGATCACCATGCATTGGAGAACATTAGGGTGTGTGTCATAGTTAGTCCTTTTGGACCACACTAGTTGAGGCTTGGAAGTAGATGTTCAACCACATGGCTATAGGTATTGTTAAGTAAGGCTTATTTCTTCAGCAACTATTAACTAGTAAATGGCAGACCATTTAGGGATGATTTGCCTAAACATTGAGGCCATTTCAAAGAGCATTCTCTTAGGTCTACGTTTCTAGGTGCCCATCCTTAGCATGTCACGTCATGGGTATCCTAGGATATGATCACCTTGCATTGGAAAACATTAGGGCGCATGCCATAATTAGGTGGTGGACTAGTAATCCTCATTAAACACCCTAGTTGAGTCTTGGATAACCACAATAGGAAGTGGATGTTCAACAAACATGTGGCTAAGAGGTGTTGTTAAGCAAGCCTCCTTCCTTGAGTGATGTGTTCTCAACTATCACGTTGTTAAGGGAGGTAGAGTTACCTTGTAGGGTGTTTGCGTTAGGGAGGATGGTCTTTGTGCAATTGGGAATGATGAACTACTACTTGATACACAATGAACAAAGTTCTGCCTAGTTTTTATTAACAAATTGTGGCTTTCGGGTTTTGAATGATTCCAAATGTTTGTGGGTTTTTTAGCAGTGTTAGGAATTAACTATACAAGGAAAATTGAGAATGTTAGTGAGACCATTCCCACGAATGTCTATCCAAGAACGAGGAGTAAATTTTGCACCCATTGTATATCCATCGACTCAAATGTCTACAAGTTTTTAATCATGAGGATGAGCCAATTCGATCATACATCTAGCAACAGGAACCTCCTCCCGAGAGTTTTCCTTCAAAACTTTATGACACATGAGCATGACGATTGGATCATCTCAAAGTATCTACACAGTTTGATTTGCATTGGGAGCAACCCGGTGGACAACACACTAACAATGGCGCTTAATGTGTTATAACAATCAATTCACAATGAAAGAGCTCCAACAAACTAATTTTATTACAATTCCAAATGTATACAAACTGGAAAACTCCATAAGAGAGATGTATGCCTAAAGATCTATCTCTTTATTCAAAACAAGTTGTTTTATAGCTATACAAGGAGAATATGAAAAACTGCTAAAAATAGAATATGAAGGGTTGGATGGGAACCAAAAGGTCATCCTACATGGAGACCATTCGTATCCACCTTAGGGATGGATTTGAAAAGATAGAAGTGGAAAAATCCGAAATCTATCATATTATTACTATTATTTTATTTAGTGCCCCTTGTTGGGGTCATATCTCCTAGCTCGTTGACCGTTTTGTGAACCGCAAGAACCGTTGGAAAGAGCATGGAACAATTTGGTCACAATAGTTTCAATGGTGATTGCACTTTGTTTATCGCAAGTAACATCCAAACTCCAAAATGCTTCGGAGACCCTCAAAAATGCAAAATACTAAAAGTTGTTGAAAAACTGCTAAAAATAGATTTTCAGACTTCCCAAAAATAACTTTTCAGAAATCCTATTTTGGATTACATTGTGTGGAAAACCATACAACCATGATACATTAGGTCTTAATACAATTGTGATCTTGGAGAGATCTAGTTAATCAACACTAACATGTATTGCATTATTGAAATAAATTAAGCATGTACTTCATATGAAATAATAGAACAATGATATATTCTTAATTTAATGATATGAATGATTTTTAAAAATGAATACAATAACATGGGGCACAATATCACAAACTAAAGGGGATAATTCATGAAAAGTGATGGCCCCAACAAAAGTGGGATGGCCTTTGTTGGAAAGCGACATGGACTTTCCAAATGATATTGCACAAATTCAACTTGATGGTATTTGTAAAACCATCAACTATTCGCTTGAATCGACAAACCGACTTAAAGACCTTTATGCTAATAGGGACTAATAATCAAGACCATTAAAGAACTTGAAAATAGTGTGCCATTAAGAAACAAACCAACCCAACTCATTTATATTCTTGAATAAAATATAATCCATGAACTTGCCATCGTAAGTCCCAACACTTTATCTTGATAAAAATATATATGAGACTCGATACAAATAGAATGTTGACCATTAACAATAAGTGGCCTTTTGTAACATAAGGAGAATTTCACCATTAAATCGTCCTTTTGAAATATAAAAGTAGGATCCTTATGCAATGACTAGTTAAATTTATGCAATATATATTTCCCAAGTCCCACGATAGGCATTTATAATTGTGAATGAGTCTCATTATTTATGAAATTTAATGAATTAAAATGGGATCCATATTACATATGCACTTGCACCATAACCATGAGATTAAGTCTTGCATCAAAATCAAGTACCCTTTTATGAGCATAAAAGACGACTTGAATGTGTTAAAAGAACATGGTTTATCTAGATCCCAATAGATATCCGAGGGACAACACCTTGAATGTGAATCTAGATGTGTGCATGTGAAAGTAATATGAATAATATTCAAGTGAACAGAAGAGAGAATATAATAGAATTGGAACAGAAATTATTATTAATTTGTGTGTTTTGTACATAGCATACTCTAGAGAGAGATGTGTGGTGATCTATATTCTACTATCAAATTGTCATCTAATGCTACAAATATGTATACACATATTACAAAGCCACGAAGGCTTGAATAACCATTATGAAAGTTAAAACAATTCAGCTCCCATGTGTAACTCTTCACCTTCCGACGGTTGAGCTTTCATCATCAATCGATATTCTTCTCTCGATGGTTTTGATGTTCTTTGTACTCATTTAAGCATGTTTAACAAGCTTTTGGAGTAGGCGGACAAACTATTGATCTTGTCTAGAATCAATGGCCCTCAATTAATATTGTTCGGCCTCTTATCATGCTCCCCATCTACCTAATCCAATGGCTTCTATTAAAACCCCTTTGTTAACCTTGAGACACATCATGATTTATGTGCGCATTTGATCCAATCTGATCTGAGGGTCCATATTCTCTTTGAGGCTTTGACCGCCCCGTACCTATTGACTTTAAAATCCCTTGTAGCTGGTTGCTTACCTTTTTCATTGCCAAGTGACCCGTTTACACTTGCTCATCATTTATATGTCCTTTATGGCTTTCACTCAATCCTATTAGAATGTGTAAACAAGAAAAGAATGAGGATGAATTGGACTGCACATCAAAGGAATGCACATCCTTCATTTATTTTGTTGGGAGTAGTTCTGAATGTATTTGGAACACTTTTGTAATAGTTCATAACTGAAAACTACCAACTAACATGTGTGCCTATAAATATATTCATTATATTCAATAACCCCCCAATGACTAAACCGGAAACAATGCCAAGTTTGTCCCGAAAATTTACATAGGACCAAGAGGTTTAGTCATTAGATCAGCGACTACTCCTTAGAAGGACAAAAGTGAAGAGAGATATCACTAGAATCAACTAATTGTCAAATATAGTGATGATGAATCTCAATATGCTTGGTGTGAGCATGATATACAAGATTCTTGACCATCTTCAATACACCTTGATTGTCACAAAAATGGAAAGTGGAGTAGGTGCAGTCTGAGGAAGTTGAAGATCAAGGAGAATCTGGTGAAGCCAAACTGCTTCACAACTGCACTGACAATTGCCTTGTATTTTGCTTCAGTGGAAGAGATAGCCATAGTGGGTTGAAGCTTACTCTGCCATGAAACAACTCCTAAACCAAAAGAGAAGATGTATCCAGTGGTAGATCTCCGGGTATCCACTGAACCTCCTCAATCGAGTCTATATAGCCAAACAATTTGAAATTTGCGACCCTGTGATAGAGAATGTCAAAGTCAAGAGTACCTTTGACATATCGAAGAACTCGTTTTGTTGCTCCCTAGTGTGTGAGTTTTAGTTTAGACAAAAACTGAGAAAGATAGCTAACATAAACACATATGTTCGACTTGGTGGGCGCAAAATATACCATACTACAAACCAACTATCTATGGAGTGATTCATCGCTTGGCGGAGAAGCATCGTAAGCTGATAACTTAAGCTTGGCCTCCATAAGTGGAGAAGCATCGTAAGCTGATAACTTAGGCCAGCCTCCATAAGTGTAGAGGAAGGATTACAAGCAAACATCCTTAACTTTTGAAACAGATTCAGTAGCATACTTGACTTGAGCTATGAAAATCAAATGATCATGTTGCCAAAATTCTACACCTAGGCAATAGTGTAGGAGGCCTAAATCAATCATGTCAAAACAGCACATAAATCTGATTTTACTCGTTGAATAGCAGTGGCCCCACTACCTGTGATGGCAAGATCATCAACATAAACAATAAGTATCACAATGTCATCACCATCACTTTTGACATAAAGATTCAGATCAAAAAGACTCCTGAATCTAGAATCTTGTAGATGTTGATCTATTTTAATATACCAGGCCTAGTTATGACCGTACAAGGATTTAATTAGCTAGCAAACCGGATGTTCATGACCACATGCCTGAAACCTGTCGGGTTGCACCATATAGACTTCTCCGCCAAGTCTCCGTTCAAGAAGACACTTTTACATCCATCTGAAAAACCTTCCATTCAAACTAAGCTACAATTGAACAAGAATCTGAAGAAGAGTATGCACTCTCGGTCATCAATCTAAGCCTGTAAATCAAAGGTCCTAAAAGTCTTTTTCTCTTTTAACGAGCATGTCCCAAAAGCCCATCCTTTGCCTTGAAAAGCTTCCATGACCGCAGAATAAGCTTATGATCCAACAATTCAAATAACTTTCTGCTGCTCTTTAGAGCACATAATTAAAAGCTATCACTAAAGCCTTACAGTAGCTTTCTTAGCCACTGATTAGATCTTTTATCCGAATGACTTCAATCATTCCAATTGCCAAAGCCTATCCCAAAAAGGTTTTAATATGATCTAATGGCTCAAGAGCTTGTTTGCTTCCTTTAGAACACATGTTCAAAAGCTTCCACTAAATATTTTGAAAAGCTTGATAACAATTGATTTCATCAACAGTCATAAAAGTTTTTCTGTTCGAAAGAGCACGTGCTAAAACTTTTGCTGAATGTCAGATTTTCTCCGTCATCTAGTAGCCAAAAGCTTTCTTGTTCCTACTTAGATTTAAGCCTCATGCTCGACTAAGCTGCTATAAAAAAAAAAATCTAGTTGTTTCCATCAGCTCTGTTATGTTCATGGAAAATCTAGCAGCATGGCAATTTGAAATGGCTTGAAGATTTGTTGTGAGGGAATAGAAACATGATAACCATCTTTGGGCATTGTGAAGAGCATACGCTGTAAAAAAAAAGGAGATTCAATGAAACTCAAAAGATTGCAAAGTTTTTCATATTAGTCATTCAAAGCTTCTATCATTATACGTAATTTCAATATTTTTGCCAGATGAGTCAAGAAAATGTAAAAGATACCTGTGAAGAAGATAGATGGAACGGAGATTGGGAAGGAGACTTAATACAAGGGGCCAATTTTTTCTTCTGTAATTTTTTCTGGTTGAACAGTTGAGATTTTTATTGAATCTTCTTTTCAGTTTGAACATGGATGTTGCGTCGAGCCTTCGCTGTTTTATCTTTCACGTACAGTCTGAAAGATTAGATTACATAACTCTATTCACTGTATGGTTTCTTTTAATCATCCTTAATATTTGAGCCCTTGTTTTTGTGTAGGATTGTTAAAGTATTGGATTATTTGCTTGTGTTGTTTGAACTCCTGTTATTCCGTTGGTGAAATAATCCATATTAAAATCTCACATAGTTTATGAAAAATTTGGACCTCTGACACTTATATTGTAAGTTGTTATTGTTTTCATGGCAGGAACTTTGAAAGGATTAAATTTCTATAACATTGTCTCCAAACTACATCTCTAAACGAGGAAACTGCTTCTGTTTTTATTTGAACACTCCGGACGATCTTTTTAAGCAATATAATTTCAGCCAAGTAGATTATGTTCAGGTTTTCCTTAGTTTTAGGTAAACCATTACCAGATTTTCCTAAACGAGAGGATTTCAAAACCCTTGTTGTTTGCAAATTTCACCAGGTCAACACAACTCAATCCTTCACCCAGTACACGAGATCTTCTGCAAGTAATAATATCTATAATTATAGATCATAATTAGAACCATTCTTCCGTTGTGGAGTAAATCTTACAGACATTGTTGAGCAATAGTTATTTGGAAGGCCTGCCCCTTGAATCCATTTAACACTGTTCACTGCCAAGTCCCTGTCAATCATATCTGGAGGGCATTAGAAGATTAAAATATTAATATATTGAATCCCCATATGACAATGTTGAAATCACGATCTTGATCAAGTTCGTCCAACTTACTCAAATCCTTTGACACCCGCTTGGCATAAGAGCTTAACATAAAACCTCTCTCTTTTCCTATTAGTCTCATACCCCTTTCCTTGATTTTAATCACCATCTCAAGAGGCACAAGAATGCTCTTCTCCCAAATGTTAATGATAAGACCAGAATATTAATCTTAACCAAGGACGAGAAATCCTTATCTTCAATCAATCAGAGCAGACCAGGTTAGTATTAATAATTTGATACCTGCAATGAAATGATATTATGCAATTTATAATATAAACCGCATGCTCAATTCTGCATTTGATGTTAAGCCCCCTCCTAAACTTTCAGGAGCTAAATAGCATCTTTGGAGGAAGCTATAAATCTACACTTAATCCAATTCTGCATATGCTGTTAAACTTTCAGGAACTAAGACATGGAAGGACCAACTCTATATTAAACTAATATTAAATAAAATTCATGCGCAAAATCTCTATACAAAGGGGTTCAATCCCTTCTTTAGCACTGATCAAAACATCATAGTTAAATCTACAACTAGAGTGAGTCAGAAACACAATGAATAACATCTCAACAAGATAAACAGGGTGGTGGAAAACATTCACCATTCCTTCCCCTGCTAACAAATGCTTTAGGGTGTGTGTGTGCTATGTGGGCCCCTTGCCTTGTGATTATTACCAGAATACATGAGAAAAAATGTCATTAGTGAAATGATCATTAGTGGAGGTCATCTTGAGATGACTTAAATTTTTAATTTTTGTGGAATTTGACCTGTGGGTGTTTAACTAAAAGATTGATGCAAGAGCATCCAAGGTCCAGAGCAATCTGCGTGAATTTTGGCTAAGTGTGGGTGCGCACAAGAATGGAGAGTGCAAGAAATAAAGAAAGGAAGCAAGATAAAGTAGAGTGGCAATCGTGCGGAAGTGTGCGAAGGCTTTGCACAATGGCTAAGGAAGAAGAGTGTGGTGTGCGTGGAATGCACAAGTAGGAAGAGGTGGGTGAGATAAAGGTGAAGGTGAAATTCAAGGCTATGAATGTGTGTGGAAAAAACATGTACGCGCGCAAAGGCCCACAAGAGCGAAGTGCATGGTGACTTGAAGTTGGCATGACATGTCGAACGCGTCGATAAGGAGGCTAACGAAGATCAATGGTCGATTGATCCCAGCTACTGATTGGTGTGGCACAATGCATGGAAACGTCTAGATGGAGGTAGCTCAGAGCATTTAATGACTTCGATTGAATATTGGATCTAAATAGGAAGAAGAGGAAACATCTAGAAGGACCTTGAGCGCCTAAGGAGAGAGAAGCGGGAATGTGCAGCTATAAAAGGAGGTCGAGTTCACCATTTTGGGGTTATTGAAGTTGAGGCTAAAAAGGAGCCGAGGGTTGGCGAGTTGAGAGTTGTTAGAGAAGGCTAACAGAGAGACCAGAGCCAAAGGGAAATAGAACCAATCTAGGTTAGGTCCTTAGGGGATACACCAAAGTTGTAAAGCTCCAAGAGAGAGTCTGTAAGCTCCATAATTGAGCATGTGCATGTAGATGTCGTAAAAGCCCTTGAGATAAAAAAAAAATCATTGTGTTTCAATTCCACTGTGTGACTCTATACACAATGTCGGATCATCTTGGTCCCAAGTGTCGTATCACAAGTGTACCTATCTTAAATAAATCTATGTAAAATATGCCAAGAGGTATCATTCTCAAGGCACCTATTCCATTTGTCTCAAATTTAATATAGGTGCCTCGAGAATGATACCTCTTGGCATATTTTACATAGATTTATTTAAGATAGGTATGCTAGTTATTTTTTAATTATATACTATGTATTTATATAAATAATATAGTATATAATTATATATAACATTATAAAAATTAGTATGATATATATATATAGATATATAATTTACTATAATTATATTAAATAGGTATACTATAAAATAAATATATTTCACATATAATTAAATTATAATTATACATTATATATTTATACTTACTAAATAGGTATAAATATATATTTGCTATATAATAAATAGTAAAAAAACTTACATTACTTAATTTCAAAATAAAAACCCTAACAAATATCAAATCTACTTTTCCTTGGAAACCCTAACAAATTTAAGCAAAGGTATAATATCTAAATTAGTTAATATATTTATAATAGTCATAAATATCGAGTGTTTTCTTATACATAAGGTGATTATCATTCCCTTATCAATATGTACATCTAAATTCTATGTATATTTATGTTTAGATTTTGTGTATACATTATTAATTTAAATAATTTTATTATTATTACCATGAAATTCTAATTAACTAAGGAAAGATTACCTTAACATAAGCTCAAAAAGATTTTAAGATGAAAAAACAATTTACCATAGCAAATTTCCTCACTAATTTTTTATATATACACATATTTATTTAATGTTTAATTTTTATAAATCAGCAATATTAGTATTTTATTTTTTACTTAATGTTTATTTTTTATAAGTTGGCAATAAAAATGAACTCGCACCATTACACACCCCATTGTCACTTTGTAGTATGCCTCTTGGCATAATTAGTGGTATCGAGTAGGCTCAATCCTGCTAGTGAGATAAGGCATGAAGAGAAGTGGAAGCTAGCAGAGCGCCGAGCGTGAGGCGGTTGCAGATGTGTTCGCATTGTGAGAGAAGGTGGGTAGAGGATGCAAGTGAGTACTATGTAGTTGTTGAAGGAGTCAAAGTTTCTTGTGCAAGAAGGCAAGATGTCACCAGGAAGGTGAAGCAGAGACAACAATGATACGAATGTTATAGGAGATCATGAAGGGAGCTAAAAGGTGTGAGGATCATATTGGGGGAAGAAGACGGTCGAAGAGGTCTTGAAGTTCATGACATTCGGGAGCAAGGGAGAAGACTCAATGAGGAATCAATGGTGTGAGAATATGAGACATGCGCAGAGTGCGCATGAGAGAAAGGCTCGGCGAAGAGTCGGCAACACGATGGGATTGTGCGGAGATAGCGTGAGCAATGGGGCGGAGAAAGAACTAAAGGAGTTTGTTAGTGAGGAGGGACTATCGCGCAATATTCATTGGATGTCATTGTGTGTGAGGAGAATGGGCATCAAACAATTGAATGTCCCGGAGCGCGAAGAGGACATAGCCAACAAAGTGTAAACAAGTGCACTGAGAGAATGCACTAAAGGAGAGGCGAAAGGCATGGAAATGTGAACAGTGCGAGAGAACGCAAGGTGCCAAAGATGCCAAGGCGGAGTTGAGGGAAGAGAGGCAACAAATATTCCGCACAATGTGCAAGAACAAGAGAAAATGTTGCTTGGTAGCGGTCGACAATGGGAGCACTGATAACTTAGTGGCACAGGGAGACGGTGTAGAAGTTGGGATTGAAGCACAAGAGGCATCCCAACCCATACAAAGTGGACTGATTGGTGGAAGGTTAAAAGAGTATTGTGTGAGAGCAATGCGAGGAAGAAATGAAGATCGGAAGATTCACCGATCAAATGATGTGTGACAGCCTATCAATGGATGCTTGTCATGTCCTATGGGAGAAGCTGTGGCACTATGACAGAGAGATGCTCTACGATGAAAGATCAAACACATTGAAGGTGCACAAGGATGGGAAGACATTCCGTCTTTCACCATTGCAAGAGGAAGGTGTAGAGCACCAAAGCCGCATGGCGGTGCACAAAGGAGATGAAGGCTAAGCAAGAGTAGAAATCCAACAAGCAATGCGCGAAGGCCACTCGGGGTTGAGCAAAGGGTGAAGGGAGAAGATAGAGTCACTCGAGAGTGCGCGACAAAGAGGACAACGCATGAAGGGAAATGCAAGAGTGCATTTCAGCTTGATGGCTTGATCTTGAAGTATTGTGCGGGGAAGAAAGAAGATGTTGAGGCGATAGAGCAAGAGTGGCTACAAGTGCGCGAGAGTCCAAGAAGTGGACCAAGAGATTGCACGACTAGATGAAGAATAGCGCGCAAAATATGAGTCCCAAGGGAGAGAAGGGAGTGCACAAATGAGTGCATGGGAGAAGAAACTCCTAGCGAAGGAGTAGAAGAGTGTGCAAATGAAGGCACACATGGCATTGGGAGCACATTGCTAGAGGAAACAAAGAGAAGAGGAGAAGTTTCCCCGAAGGCAATCGGGAGGAGCGGTCGAGAAAGGAGACCGCGGGAATGCAGCTGACAAACAAGGCGCATCGAGAAGAGAGAGATCCATGGAGATCTCGGGAAGAAGAGCATGCGAGAGGAGTGCATGAGAAATGAAGACCACAACAATAAAGGCGAATTACGCAAGAGCATAGGTTGTCCTAAAGGTAACAAGAAGAGAAACGAGTGGACAATGCTACGAAGTATTGCACAATGGAGATAGCACAAAAGGAAAAAGAGATCCAAGAAGATCTTGGGCGAAAAGGTGAAGAGGAAGTCACCACGGAGAATGTGTGTGAAGAATGAAGTTGCCTCGAGAGGAAGGAAAGGAAAGGTGGCCCGTAGCCACAAGAGAAGAAGAATGTGCGGAGAAGAAGCGCAGCCCTCAAGAGGAGGCACAAAGGAGAGTGTGCAAAAGATAGAGTGCACCAAGGAATTGAGATGGTCGGGCAACCATGAGGAGAAGGAGAGGAGTCTACAAACGAGTAGACTAAGGCGTATTATTGCGTAGGTCGAGTAGAGAGAAGAAAAGTCAAGTTGGGCGGACCTTGAAACAAAATATGACCTAGGAAGGATCAAGAGAAGGAATGATGTGAAGAAAGCCCGCAAAGACATAAAGGGCATGAAGATAGAGTGCGCGGAAAAGCAGAGGCGTCAAAAGGGCGAATGCGCAGAGGGAGATAGCATAGAGAAGAGAGGTCGTAGCAAGGAGACGACGGGATGACAAAGGAGGAGATGCATAAAACGACCCTATGAGGAAGATGTGGGCGTAAAGGCAAAAAGTGTAGAGGAAAACAAGTGCGCAAAGAAGGGATGCATAGAGGATGTAAGCTAGAGGTAATATAGGCGCGAGAAGAAGAAAAGTATTGAAGACTTTTGGTAGAGATGGATTGTCGAGGGCAAGCGAGAGACTCCCATGGACGAAGAAAGGAAGAGATACATTTGGAGGAGGTGGTTGGGTTATGGTAAGTAGAGACTCATAAGAGTGCACACGATAGTGCAAAGGGGTCATAAGGAGGTTGTGACAAAGGATGGGAAGAGAAAAAGGAAGAAGCATAGAGGCCAAAAACAAGCTCATTGGATAAGGAAGCCAAGACTATCGGCTTGATACTCCTAAGGTTGATTCTACCACTCACTCAATCTACTTGAGGTGGAACTCAAGTTTTAAGTACCTTGGGTGTTTGATGCAGAGCATTCAAGGTCCAAAGCAATCTTGCACTGAATTTTGGCTAAGTGTGGTGCGTGCGAGATGGAGAGTATAGGGAATGAAGAGAGTAAGCATGACATAGTAAAGTGGCAATTGCGTGTAAATGCACGAAGGCTTTACTTGAATGGCTAAGGAAGAAGAGCGCAAAGATAGGAAGAGGTGTGTGAGATAAGGATGAAGGTGAAATTCAAGGCTATGAATGCACGTGGAAAAGACACGAAGGAGGCGCAACAAAGCACTACTGAGAGAGAAGTGTACGAGATGACTTGACAGTTGACAAGACATGTCGAAGGCGTCTAACAAGGAGGCTGTCGAGGATGCAATGGCGGTCGGTTGATCCCAACTACCGAATTGATGTAGCACAATGCATGGAAACGCGTCTAGATGGAGGTAGCTCGAGCATTTAATGACACAGTTTGAATATTGAATCGAGCAAGAAAAGGAGGAAACATCAATGAAAAAACTAACTTGCCTATGCAGATTTCAAATAAGGAGAGAAAAGCGGAACGCGTGACTATAAAAAGGAGGTCGAGTTCACCATTTTGGGGTTGTTGAAGTTGAGGCCGAGAGATTGAAGGAGCCAAAGGTTCGCCAAAGTTAAGAGCCGTTAGAGAAGGTTGATAGAGAGAGTTGAGCCAACGAGAAGTAGAACCAGTTTAAGTTAGCTTCTTAGGGGATACACCAAAGTTGCAAAGCTCCAAGAGAGATTTTGTAAGCTCCATAGCTGAGCATGTGTATGTAGATGTCGTAAATTCCCTTGAGATAAATAGAAACCATCGTGTTCCAGTTCCTCTTTGTGATTTTGCAAACGGTGTCGGATCGTCTTGGTCCACCGTGCCAAAAACTTATGGAAACTAGCACAAGATAGCCAAACCCAACTCAATATGTAACAAAAAAAAAGTGTATTGCCACCAATACATAGTCATTAAAAAATCAAGGAAAACTTTATAAGTAACAGCTGACAGCCAAATTGGTTGATTGATTCTAAGCACACCGAATATTTATACTTAACCTCTCAATCGTAAAGCATAGGCACAAACTCAACATATGAAAAACATCTTAAAATATCAAAAATTATAATTACCACCAAAATGCATCTTCAAAAAGCATCCTTCCACATCAAATTAACATCAGCAATCAGAACAATGTATCTCATTACAGATCGTAAAACAAACTAATAAACACATAATTACATTTTTCTAACAAAAGCCATATTAATACACAAGATAATAAACAAAAATTCTACAAAACTAAAATCTAGGTTACAAAATGAAAGATATATTATGTGAAATTACATGTCAACAAGAGCATTCAAACAATATGTAACGTGACTGTCATTGGCTGATACACAAAAAAATAGTCATTTAATCCTTTTTGGGGTCTAATTTTCACTTTCTTATCAGCTTCATCAGCACTCTTGTATCCAATGATAAAATATGACTGTTTTGTGGATTTGTGTCCTAAATTTAAGAAGAATCAATGCTGAAATCAGCAATATTACATGATTACATCAGTTGGCATCATCAGCTGAAAAAATTAACTGTGTATTTAATGTGACTTTCTATCTCCTAATCAATTGGTAGTGTATAACACGGAGGGACGAATCTTTTAAGGATTCCTACATCAACAAGTCACCTATATAGCATTATAGTTGCCAGAAACAAGAAACTGGAATCATGACAGCAACTACGCATCACATCACCGATCGGCAACTATTATTTTCTGTTCTTGGCCACTATGAGTTCTGCTGACATCAACAAAGCCTTTTTGACATCACTGGTGTGTTAAACTACATTGTAACTCACATATGAAAAAATTCATAGTGGTTTTCTGCCATACAATTTTCTTAGATTCCGAGCTAATATTATTGTTTGAATCAGCAATCCTTAGTAAACCCAACAGGCCATACCATAAGCACAAGAATTGCAACTAAAGCCTTACAAATCAGTTCACAAGCACAAACATTAACTGGCCTACATGTAAGCATAGTTACTTTTGAGAAAGCCTGTTCGTGAACATATGGCTACACACCTACAGCTACAAGAAATAAAAGTGATATGTTGCCCTATAAGCACAATTAATAAAAATAAGACCCACAGATCAGCCTACGAGCACAAATATTGAAAATTAGCCTACACTTGCTGACATATTAAAGCCTTCAGACATCGTTATTATTAAAATCTTATAGGTCAGCCTCAAGCACAAATTATAACAAAAGGCCTATGGGTCAGCAGAATTACTAAAGATAAAACGTATGGGTCAGGATAGTGTCATACTGACCCAAAAGCAAAATTTAAGCTTTATCCTACGAGCACAATTGTTACAAATAAAACCTATCAGCACAAACATTGAAAATAGACTTAGCCAGCCCACGGGCACAAACATTGCAAAAGTGGTTTATGGATTAGAGTTAGACTATAGGCACACTTGCTGAAATATAAGCCTGCAAGTAAGCAGTTAAAAAGTGTTGAGTTGCTTTGTTCCAAATTACAGAGCCATAGAATATAAACAGAATTGACAAAAACGTCATGCGACACATGCCTGAGCCCATGATTTGGTGATGACCACTTTTTGTACTCATCTTCCATGTTTTGAAAGAGAAGCAAAATAATTTGTTTGGGGGTAAAGTTTAGTATACATTCCTTAGTGCCTGCTCTATCACATAAACAGATTCGTTAAGGAAGGTCATTAAATGTAAATGGATTGGCAAGGCTTTGGTTACTCCCAAGCTCTCTGTCACAAGGTTGAAACTTAACGCGGTGTAAAATTAAAACAGCATATAAGCGAAATAATAAAGTTCCCTTGTTCCCACAAGGGGGTACAACACAGTTTCTTTGTTGGTTAGACTGAGACCTAAAATTTTCAATTTACCTTTATATAGACCAATGATGATGACCGATAATCTTTGGAGGCAACTGCTTAAATCGCACCTTTGTTTCAGAAGTTTTATGAGCTCTTCCCAGATAATTTACCAACAGAAATTATGATTCATTGAGATGTTGCCATCCAATTGAGTTAGAGGTTGGAACACTTTATACTTATAGGACCCCTAACCAACTAAGTTCTGCAGGATTACAGGTTTGAGCATTGTTAGAAAAATGTTTCATTTGACCTTTTAGGTACCTGTTTTGAGCATCTATGTTGTTAGTAAAGAAAAAGCGATGGCAGCAAGTGAACAAAGTTGATAACAAAGACCGGGGGCCAGAGATACTCTAAAAGTAGCAAGGGAAGCAAAATAAATTTAAAAAAAAAAAATTGACCGCACAATGCAAATGATGAACTTCTTCAGAGTTTATAAAGGGCCACAGGCTTCTCAAAAGATGATCTAAGGAGTGGTTACGACTGAGCTTGCACCGAAAACAAGCACGTGCCAAATGCCTTGGATATGAGTGAAGATCCCAAAACATTATGACACCTTTGGAATTTCAGACACCCCTGCCACTCTCATGAAATGATGACAATCATTTCAAAACATATTTGAGAAAAATTGTACCTGTGTTACTTGATGATATTTTGATCTTCAATAGAACATAACAATAACAGCCATAGTATCGTGTATTCGTACTAATATTCTTATGCTAAGTTATCAAATGTAACTTCCTTCAGAAACAAGCAGAGTGCATATTGTATATAAAAAGGGTGTAATTGTAGACCCTCAGAAGACTCAAGTTTCAAAGAACGGATGGCACAAGCAATACACATGAGGTAAGACTATTTGTTGGTTTGGGTAGTGTTGTTAGAATTTGGAAATATGTATGTACTTTCTCTGCGATAATTGTACCTTGCACTAGCTCGTTAAAGAAATCCAAAAAGATTTACAGCTCTTAGCAGTAGGATACTATTGATCAGCTTAAAAAAAAATATCAGAGGCACCAGTTCCAACATTCACAGATCACTTGAAGCTCTTTTCTGTCCATACCGATGCCAGTGGTGTAGCTACTGAAAACATTGATTACGAGATCCACAAGATAAATAGACTCGAAATACCATGGAAAGAAAAAAAAGAAGGGAGTGTAGTTGTTGCACCCTTATAAGAAAATGAAGTTTCATATGGAAGAAGATAATCTGTGGTACAATGATGCCATTGTTATTTCCGATGTTGTTGCAATAGAGTTCTTCATGAGTCTCATGGCAATCCTTACCCAGTCACATGGGCCAGGATGAAATTTATGAGGAAGATCGTTCACATGTAAACAGGTCAAACATGAGGACATGGTCTGATATGAGAGTACTTCTGACACCTGCGAGGTAAATAAAACAGAACATGTTTTTGGTTGTAGGGATACCAATGCCTCTGTTAACCCTAAGTAATAAGTGGGAAAGTATGCATGAATTTTCTCACGTGTTTAACTGGAACAGAAGACAAAATCACAAATAGTGATTGTAGTATATCAGGTAACAAAAATGGTCAGATCTATTATATGTAAGAAGCTGTATTCCAGAAGCAATAACACAGATTCATCAATTCCTTTTGATTTAGGTATTTCCAAATTTGGCCTGCCAATAAGCATTGTAAGTGACAGGGATCCTAGATGTACAGAGCCTATAAGGCAATATACTTTTATTTAGGGCCTTGGGTGCTTGCTTAAGAAATTTTAAACATAAAAATGGCTAAACGCATTCTTTCATTGTTGACAAAATATTTAAGTAACCTCTGGTCTAAGACAAAATCACAAATATTGGTTGTAGTATATCAGGTAACAAAAATGGTCAGATTTAATATATGTAATATGCTGTATTCCAGAAGCAATAGCACAAATTCTGTTTGATTTAAGCATTTCCAAGTTTGGTCTTTCAATAAGCTTTGTAAGTGACAGGGACCCTAAATGTACAGAACATGTAAGGAAATATACTTTTATTTAGGGCCTTGGGTACTTGCTTAAGAAATTTTAAACAGAAAAACGGTTAAAGCCATCAATCACTGTTGACGAATCATTTTTAAGTAGCCTCTGGTCTAAGCTTGTTTCCTATATCCCAACACATTAAGCTAAATTACAAGTATTCAAAGTGCAAGGACGATTAAAATAAAGGGTTAAAAACACATACCAATTTCCCACTGAATTCCACAATAAAGTTCTCAAGCAGTGTACGTGCATCCCTTAAGCGTCTCTCCTGTATGCAGATATAGCAATGGCCATCTGCTCCTCAGCTTTACCCACCAGAACCCAAGGTGTTTCAATGATTGACTTTCCTTTAGGATCAAAAGACGTTGGCTCCAGAACACGTGAACATGTATCACAAATCCATGGTGTTAACTTCTCATCCCCCAATGCATGCCCATTAAGGGAAGTTTTTTTCAGTAAAACACCATCACATCCTTTAACATTGCACATGCAACCCTGTAATCAAAGCATACGATGATAACGGTATACACGTAGAATTAAAAATTGAAAAGATGATAAGTTTAAGAAGTCTATACCTCTAAGAAGCGATCGAGAGATGATTCCAATGGTTCTGTGCAGCGTTGACAGTTGCAATCAAAATGTTTTGTCACTGAAAGTTCGTGCTTTCTAATGCTCCTAGGTTCGTATAAATTAATATAGGAGACACAAAGCTGTAAAATCCATCACAAAGTTAAGTTAGGAAAACTTTGAATCATATCAGTCCCATTTTTAAGTGCCCTATAACTAAAACTTCCACAATAGCCTGTAGAATCCTATAGATAGTCAAAACACCGAGGTGAGCTCTAAGTTAATACCCATCTTTCCAAAGCTACAAAGTATGTGTCCAGCCATCATCACCTATGTCTACGGTATATCAAACTAATTTATCACAGATTCTTATGAGATACATCAGACGTGTATAAATAATTTTTGCAATGTTTAAATAAAGAAGAACATTACATTTGACTGAAATTCTTTGCAATAAATAGTGAAAAAAACATATAAGTAACAATCATGTGCAGATGTTCCCAATTTGATTAATAGACAACCACAAGGAAATAATCCATGCTTTCAACTCATTTTTGATAGGGCATAAAAACTGAATCTAATTAAAGCAAGAGCTGGAGTCGCAAATTATCACTTAAAAAGAATTGGGTATGACATGCGCATCCAACAAAGAGACTTGATTCAGAGCCCTCGTTTAAGGGGGTTAAAGATAAGCCTTCCACTCCAAAGTAGAAAATGTAAAGTGAAGACTCATTCACTCTTCACAATTAATTAAATCAACTGCCACGGGATTTTTGCCTTGGAGAAACTTGGGGATTTTTTTGGTTGGAAGTCAAAAACTACAGCAAGGAAACTCCTTATATCCTAACCATACATAAACTTTTGAATTTATGAATAGTAACAGACAAGATTTTTCTTGTATCATGGTTATAAGAAGCTCATGTCCTTCCCTTAAAAATTTCTTTGCATTATGATTTACAAATTTGTAGCCGTTTGTGAGCCTGTGGGTACAATCAAGACCAAAGTTTGAAGGATAGGCTACAGTAGAACTCATGTGGAGATACAATAAAATAAAGAGTGGAGTTCAACCATTGCTCCACGTGCAAAAACATGGGAAATTGAGGTGTGTAATGTCCCCTTTTCGGAATTAATTACTTCTGGATACCTGAAGCCTATTTTTATTATTTTCCGTAGGCTAAGGGGAAAGTGAAAGAGGAAAATAAATTAATTTAAGTGGTCCAAAGATATTTTATATTTAAATTATATTTTTAATTCAAAAGCATTGTTAGAATAAAATAATAATAGAAGGTTGACTTCTATTATTAGGCTCTTAGTTAGATTTAATAAATAAATAAAGGAGGGGGCGCCAAAGTTGAAAAGGGAGCTGCATGCTTTTGTAAATCCTAATTTTAGGATAAGGGGTGGAAAAAGTATTATTTAAAGTGTTTAATCCTATTTTTAGGATGGCGCCCACTTTGAAGGTTTGAGAGTTATAAAGGCAGACTTGGGGGTTCATTGTAACACGTATTGGAAATTCATCAATTATTTTCTTTGTCTGCAAGTGGCTTTTGCTTCTGCATCGGACAAAACCCACATTTACACACAGATCTGAGGACGAAAACCCTCACATCCGAGCTTGGCAATTCCATTCGGGGTTGCGGTGACAATTCAGGTACAAGTGTTCCGTCGGTTCAGCTCCGTGCTATTGTATTCGTTTCACACGGTATTATTTTATTGTATCTGGTTGGAAATAAATAAATAAAAGACTATTTTTTCCATATGGTTCGTTGTTTTTATTCAAATTATTGTTGTTGTAAAAGATCATTTTACAATACTATTGCTCCTAGGATTTAACGAAAAAAATCCAGATTTGTTAGAAGTTTCTTTTCGGGATATTACAGTGGTATCAGAGCGAATTTCCTCCCAACTTGTGGAAGGGAATTAAAAAAATATAGAAGAAGAGAAAAAATTGCAACTTTGAACTTCATGCAAGTTAGCGACAAAGAAGTCAGGTACCAACAAAGGGAGACGAAGAAAGCTACAGAACAACTAGAAGTCATGAAAATCAAGGACCCAAAAGATGCACGTTTTGACACGCTTGTTCAGGGATAGGACAGGTTAGCTAATATGATGGGTCAGTTGATCCAAGCTATGCATAGGATGAATGTGCAAAGGGCTCCAAACAGTGAGGGAAGTTCTTTAAGGGTGAACAATAACCAACTCACTCAGAGGACGATCGTCAGTTCTACTGTTAGGCCCTTCCAACCAAACTTCCTATGTAAAGAGGAAGCAATTCGGGAGGCGAAATTCAACCTACCATAGCAAATGATATTGCTACTAGCTATGAGGAGTACAAGGTATCTCCGGTGAGATTAGAGATGCCATTTCCCTCACCAATTTTATTAATCTGCAAGAAGGTTTTGGGGTGGAGTTCCAAGAAGACCATGTTGAGGTGCATAAAAATGAAAAAGGGCTTTATTGGTTGCTTAATGTTGATTTTCAATTTGCTGAAATTTTCAGAAAAACAACCTATGAGAAGCAAATTGAATGTGTTCATGACTTTAGTAAGAATCATGAAGATGTTTTATTGACTTCTAATGTTTGCATGCATCAACAAGATTCACTTGTTGAATGTGAAGAGTTCAAGGTGAAGAAGAATGTTGATCTTAACCCAAAAGTTCCGAGTCACAAGGTTGGGGATGTTGAAGATATCTCAACCAAGCTTCATTCAACAAAGGAAGGTGAACAAGTTGAGGACAGCCAAAGGTATGAAAGTGTTGTGGATTTGTTGCTTCCTACTAAGTCATTACATATGTGTGGTCATCATGGACAACATAGTGGAAATGGTAATAGAGTGAAGAACACTTTGAGTGGCAAAGGGCACATAGATTTGTTCATACAAGTTCTAAATTCTTGCAGAAGAGACTTGCAATTGCTTAAGGGCAAGCAATTCTAGGAAGGGCGGATTGTAATGTCCCCTTTTCAAAATTAATTAATTATGAATACCTAAGCATATTTTTATTATTTTCCGTAGGCTAAGGGGAAAGTGAAAGAGGAAAATAAATTAATTTAAGTGGTCCAAAGATATTTTATATTTTAATTGGAAAAGGACACTTAAATTATATTTTTAATTCAAAAAGCATTGTTAGAATAAAATAATAATAGAAGGTTGACTTCTATTATTAGGCTCTTAGTTAGATTTAATAAATAAATAAAGGGCGCCAAAGTTGAAAAGGGAGCTGCATGCTTTTGTAAATCCTAATTTTAGGATAAGGGGTGGAAAAAGTATTATTTAAAGTGTTTAATCCTATTTTTAGGATGGGGCGCCCACTTTGGAGTGTTTGAGAGTTATAAAGGCAGACTTGGGGGTTCATTGTAACACATCTTGGAAATTCATCAATTATTTTCTTTGTCTGCAAGTGGCTTTTGCTTCTGCATCAATAATAGAGGATGAAAACCCTCATTTACACAGATTTGAGGACGAAAACCCTCACATCTGAGCTTGGCAATTCCATTCAGGGGTTGCAGTGACAATTTAGGGTGCAAGTGTTCCGCCAGTTCAGCTCCAAGCTATTGTATTCAGACACTGGTATTGTTTTATTGTATCTGGTTGGAAATAAATAAATAAAAGACTGTTTTTTCCATATTGGTTCGCTGTTTTTATTCAAATTATTGTTGTTGTTGTAAAAGTTCATTTTTGCAATATTGTTGCTCCTAGGATTTAACAAAAATATCCAGATTTGTTAGAAGTTTCTTTCGAGGATATTACAAGGTGTCTCGCGATTTATCAACCAACATCTCTACTTCTCAATGCCATTTCCTAAGCTCTAACACAATTGGGTCTTGTGTTAGTTTTCAAACTATTGTCGCCGAAGACATCACTTTCCCTCCTCATTAAGCCCACCAAGATCATCCCAACCAATTGCCGCTAATGAATATCTAATGAACCTGCATGCTGAAAAGAGGGTAATTTTCATTGCAAAAGGCAAAATCCATTGAGCTTGCATATTCATTTGGGTCAATCTCTTTCAAATAATCCAAATACTTAGGAACTTGTAAAAAGACTACAATGAGAACTATTAGAAGGATAAGCATAAGGGCAATGGTAGGAAATCGATCTCATAACCAATTACGACAATGGAAGGGGCAAAGGAGGATAGTATGTCATGTTCTGGATCAGCTATTTCTTAGTGCGTGGGTTAATGAATGCAGAGAGCTTATGAGTTGTGCCAATTGTTGTATGGCATGCAAATTGGGCAGCAGATTTAGCCCAGGACTATCATAGTTTAGGGTCTAAGAGAATGTTAATTATTTGAGAAGTCATATGCAACACGCATGAAAAAAGGTCAAGATAGTTAACAATGATATTGGTTGAAATTTTTAACATGTTAGTATAACTAGCATACCTATCTTAAATAAATCTATGTAAAATATGTTGAGAGAGTATAGGTGCCTTCATGTCGAGAATGATACCTCTTGGCATATTTTAATTAGATTTCTTTAAGATAGGTATGCTAGTTATTTTTTTAATTATATACAATGTATTTATATAAATAATATAATATATAATTATATATAACATTATAAAAATTAGTATGATATATATATATATAATTTAATATAATTATATTAAATAGGTATATTATAAAATAAGTATATTTCACATTTAATCAAATTATAATTATACATCACATATTTATACTTATTAAATAGTTATAAATATATAATTAATATATATTAAATAGTAAAAAAACTTACAACACTTAATTTTGAAAATAAAAACCTAACATATATCAAATCTAATTTTCCTTGGAAATCCTAACAAATTTAAGCAAAGGTATAATATCTAAATTAGTTAATATATTTATAATAGCCATAAATATTGAGTGTTTTCTTATACATCTAAATTCTCATATGTACATCCCCTTATCAATATGTACATCTAAATTCTATGTATATTTATGTTTAGATTTTGTGTATACCATATTTATTTAAATAATTTTATTATTATTACCATGAAATTCTAATTAACTAAGGAAAGATTACCTTAACATAAGCTCAAAAAGATTTTAAGATAAAAAAACAATTTACCCTAACAAATCTCCTCACTAATTTTTTATAATACACATATATTTTTATTTAATGTTTAATTTTTAGAAGTCAGCAATACTAATAATTTATTTTTTACTTAATGTTTATTTTTTATAAGTCGGCAATAAAAATGAACAACTCGCGCCATTATACACCCCGCTGCCACTGCAGGATGCCTCTCGGCATAATTAATTCTTTCTATTAGTTTGCATACATTTACATTCATGACTGTAAAAGCAGAACGAGGATTTTGCTTCACTGCAGACAAAAGGATATAAAATGACATATCCCTGGCATATAACAACCATCTTTATGACATATCACTGGCATAAAAGCACAAGCTAGAGAGAGTCCACAAGGCATGACACTGAAATTGCCCGCAATACAATCCATTGTCACAATACATATATCCAAGTTTAAAAACCACTGCAAGGCAAAAATATATCTTACAATAACTTAAGCACATGTGAATTTCAATCTTCTTAGGACTATTTTCGAGGCAACCTGAGACCCTATCCTAAAGTAATCAGCATGCTAAACTCCTGAAAATAATACCTTTAAAAATGATTTGTCCCACATATTTATGGTATGAAATTTTAATGTGAAAATATAGACCTCATTATCTGTTGAAATATCTTGAACCGCTCTGACAAACATTACATTTCCTTCAGACGCGAAGCAGGAATTAGGCCTGAAAAGTCCAGCACAATAAATGTAATTCTTTCTATTAGTTTGCGTACATTTACATTCATGACTGTAAAAGCAGAACGAGCATTTTGCTTCACTGCAGACAAAAAGATATAAAATGATGTATCACTGGCATATAACACCCATCTTTAAGTTCCTCAGTAGTTCCCAATGAAAGTGATGATTGTAAGATATATTAAGTCAGGGATGCCCTTTTTTTCCCACCGGCTCATTTATTTATATGGTCTAGTCCTCATGTTGCTATTTTGCTCACTTGCAGACATTGGCATGGTTCCATCCTTTATTTCTATGAGATACATGAATAACAAAAAAGCTCACCAATGAATAGACTAAAATGCATAACAAAGAACAGAATACATTAGTGCATTCATAACTAAGACAGTTATTATTTCCTTTCAATTGAAGTAAAATCATCCCTCTGACCAGAAATAAATGTAAGTTCCACTCCCAAGAAAACAAATTCTTGTTCAGAAAAGATATGCGTTCAATGAAATCAAGTTTAACCTGCCACTCCAAAACTATTATCATCATCTACAATTCTCTTGAAGCAAACATCCTTGCAGTTAATTGCATAGAATTACGAGAAAAAAAGGTTCAAACAGACCTGCATGAATGGTTTAACATGGATACAAATGGGAAAATACCGAGAGCAACATCAGTGTTTCGAGCTCCCTGGGCACCCATGCCATGAGCATTTGTATTGACCAAAGCAGCCAACCACTCAAGTTCCTCTGGTATTAATAGTCAATTTCATTAGGGGCCCTCTTTAGAAAACATAAATACGACTTTAAAAACCTGCAAATTCATGCATGGAATAACTCTATATTTGCCAGATGTGACTGCAAGGCCCCCACTATCAGACTCACCTACACTGCAGTCCAAGTTGCCTTCACTCTCCGTCATGATCACCATCTGGAGGGCTTGACAAGCTTTTTGTACAGAATTTCTCCATGCTTTCGGCATTCTGCTTTGATGGGTTTGCAGGCCTAATGCATCCTGAGAGTGGCAATATTAGGAAAAACACTATACCTTATACATGAAAATCTAATTGCATATCCAGAATAATTCTTGAATACTTACGGAAACTGGTCATCAAAGACATAAAACGCAGCTAAAACTTGACATTGGAAGCTCCAATTAATTAACAAAACTCTTGAGTACTCGAGCACAAACCCAGGGTCCCAGACCAAATACTTGGACTTTCAAACATGGGAATTCACTTCTTGGAAATGATTATCATCCAAAACAAATAGGCAACAATATAGAAATTAAAAAAGACACAAAAGCCGAGGCATTTGAAATGCACCTGAAACAATGAGTTAATGATACCATCTTCTACTGTACCTCCAACATGGATTTTTCCAATTCCGTCAACTACCTGAGTTTGACAAAAAGAGTTTACACTCACCAAATTCAAAACTGAAAAACAATTAACTCATGATATTTTTAAGATAGAAAGTGAAATTTTATGAAAAGATTGGCATTCTTCAATGAGCAATAGATTGAACTTACAAGGGTGCTGCCAATTATCATTTTTCCCCTAAAGTGATTAAAAATATAAAGTTAAAAGCTGACCTGTCTGTCATTGTCTGGATATGGGTATTTCTTTGAAAAAAGTGAGAGTACAAAATGCAGTAGATCTACGTCGCAATCAGATTCCTTAGCTATCCTATTAATTTCTCTGTACACCGAACACCATTTTCTATGCTGAGGCAATGCCTTCTCTTCACATGTCTGCATCAAAAATCCGAGGAGCAGAAATAAGAATACAGTTACACTGAACAGATGCAGGATTGCAGCAACTCGTGTAACGATAAATTATAATTACAAGAAATTTTCTGCTTGTCAAAAGAGTTGAATAATCCAGGTTAGTTCATTCAATAAATAACTATTAATTTTGGTCTTCAATCCTTATGCAACCCACACAATGCATGCAACGCAACTGTAGATGAGACTCGTGAATATAATATTTGTGTGTGGCTTCTATTTTTGACATACACAGGCATCATGTATTCAGATGATATGATTTATAAAGCTCCAAATGCAATAGGCATCAATACTAACTACAGCAGCCCACAGTAGTGAACCACACACCTTTCCGGTTTGAGGGATGGGTTGTTGTATAAGTTCACTCAGCTTTGCATCCCGCCAGCCTTTCCCACCAGCTTCTGCCAAAGGAGGCTCACTCATCCTCCTATGGTGAATATTTCAGAGTATGCTGAGGATTCCATCCACCAATTCTCTCCATTCAATCGGTCTAAGCCTTACAATTGAAAGCTTGGATTGTATCAACCGTTATCAATAACTTCACAACCATGGGATCCCATTTCCGTAGACATCACGAGTGGTCTGCCCACAATTCAGAGTACACATGACTGCTTATTTTTGTTGTCTGTTGGTTCTCCACAATGGTGATCTTTATGTCAAGCACTAAAATGACATCTGAGCTCCATAGGCTGTCAACTTGTTATCCAAGCTTGTTTGGAGCAATTATTGGCTGTCATTCACTATCATTTCTGAGCAATTCACACTTCATGAGTCACTTTTGGTGATCATTGTTGTAGCTTCTTGTTTGGCAGTTGCACTTCTCCACTTCCCTTCATCCACAAACTAGTGGCTACACAGGTTTTTAATCGCAAATCAGTCCATGCTCTTTTCATTTGTCAACAGTAAAATGAGCAGTGAGACAACTACCTGCATATCATTTAGCATTTAGCTACAACCACCCTACCCATTTCTCTACAAAGCATTCTCCTTTTGAGGCCTATTGTGGCTTCCAACCTTTGGCACCTTGTGAGATCCCAATCAATCTTTCAGCTCAATATCATTCAGTGTAATAATAGGACAGCTATCTGCATATCATTCAGCATAGCTATAGCCAGGCTACCAATGTCTCTCCAAGGTATTCCTCTTTGAAGCCTATAACAGATTTCAACCTTTGGCACCTTATGGGATTTCGGTTGCTCTTTCAGCTCCATATGTACAGCACCAATATAAGTAGGAGAAAGCCTCTTCTTTAGTGTGGAAATTGGTCAAGCCAGTATTGCCAAAATTCAGGACATTCTCCAACAGACTCAAGCATGCTTGACTTCAATTTGCTAAGCAAAGGTTTCACACCCAACATCACAAACTTAACCCATCAGATATGGACCTTAGTACAAGCAATCATCAGATATGGACCTTAGTACAAGCAATCAGACGTAATAATTTTCACTTGGATTTTCCAGGTCCACTTGGCACCTGTGATGTTCCCAATGTGAGCCAGCTCAAGTGACAAGTTGTAGAAGCGATCTCATTTGGGAAAGAATGTTTCTATTACTCATCCTCAGGTTACCATTCCAGATTTTCAACAGCCATTGGCCAAAAATATGCTCGATGTTGGGACCCGCACCAATTAAAAGAAGCAAAACCAGTGCTTACCTGGTCGGCCATAATGTTCTCTACCAACACATGACAAGCGGTTCCTTGAGACTGCATTTTGCACAAATTTTACTCGTCTAATGTAGAAGTCAGTAACATCCTCCTCTCAGCACGAAGGATACAAAAAGATTCACTCCTGTAAATATTTCTTTTGTATTTATCTTTTAACTTTTTTATTCTTTTTTTTCCGTGTGTGCTTGTATTTATCAAGGCAATCATTATACATGCATTTAATAATGAGAGTGTAAAACATACAGTTTTAGCGGCAATCTCTGTTTTCTCTACAGATCATGTACGTCTGTTTCTTAGAGTGCATATCTGAAAGGTGCATATCACTAGTACATGTGTTAGAACTTCTTCTTGTGCCTCTTGCTAGATAGAACTATACTATCTAATGGACTTTGTGAGCAATGAGGGAAGAAAGAATATCAAGCATATTTTCTCTGATTCCAATTTTGCTTGACAGTTCTGGTTGCATATTGGACAGACTTGAGGTTTTTTTTCAAACCCCTTAAGTGCAGCGCTGCCATTTTGGTCACCCATGGTTGTGTACAAAAATTACATCATAGTTTTGGTGTGTTCGTCTTTATCCACTTAACAAGATGCTTTTGAGCATATTAAAAAGGTTTTGGTAAATGGACTGGCATAGCATTTTGAATTTGAATGATTTAATAATTCAGATTTGCACTAAACTCCCTTGCAAGTATATTATTGCTACTGATATTGGAGCCCAATCTGCTATCCTGTCTCTTGCCCAGGTAGGATGGGAAAGTGCAGCTCAATAAGCTTTCTTCTGCTGTGTGTAGTATACCATTTATTTTGTAATATAAGACAGTTTTCTTCCAATGAAAAAAATAATATTTTTTTTTGCAAGATATTGTAGTTATCCAACTTCTGATAAAGTTGGACCAGCATATTTGATAGAAAGTAATACCAAACTACAGCCCATCTCATTTTCTTCAAGAGATACTTAAGACAAGCTAAGCTTTAATCTTGAGAAGCTCAAGACAATCTAACTAGACACTAGAAAAAGAATTTCTCAAAGCTGAAAAGAGAGGAAGGATATGAACAACATACTAACATGTGAACTAAGAAAAACAAAACCCAAAATCTGAACTACAACAAGGATGTAAGTACAAGAAATATGGTTAAACCTAAGCCTAATAAAATCTTGAATAGCCATGTTCTGCCTGCAGAAAGTTTCATCTCTGGGCTTTTCATCCATCTCTTACAAATATTTTAATATTGATAATCAAAACGAATATTTCAATATTAATAATCGAAAGCCCCATATAAATTTTTACCTCCCATTGAAATTTAATTATTTCAATGATGCTTATAAATTAAAATCTCAGTCTCACCTGCATTTCTGATGTTCACAATTTAGGGAAATTTAAATAAAGCTCTTTAATTCCTTTTTCTCTTTGCTTGGATAAAAATGAGGTCCACAAGATAACCTATACTATAGGTGCATTTAAGTGTAGCATATCTTGTCACAAAATTTATCTCATGTTTTTGAAGCATTGAAACATCCATGAAAAACTTTACACATGAACCAGAAAATTCACAGAAGTAGCTTGCTGCATTTTTGGGATCTCAAATGAAATTTCTGTAAACATTCAAAGAATCCTTTTTATGCATTTTGACATGATTTTCTCTGCTTGACCCAGCCTCGTCTAGTTTAGATACCCTGCAAATTAAAAATGATCCAACTCCCCAATGTTTATATAGCTTGCATTCCATGCTGTGACCTATTTCTAATAACATCAGTTCTCTAAGGAAACAAAAATATCAGAGATCCCAGTTGCCTCTATTTTTGCCACTCCAGTTAAGATCGAGATTGACTAAATTCAGATTAATGAACAGCCAGAAACAACCCACCCAAAGCTACGTTTAAAATTTTAAAAATTCTCTGGTCTAATGTACCTTACAATGAAATACATTCTGACATGAACTGCATTTAATCCCGGAAGAGTTTTCTGTGAAATTGCAACAACAAAAATGACAAACTGCTGAATGATATTGTGCACGTGGCAGGAAAGCCACAGCCCGCTCTGCAACTACCACCTCTCCTGCCTTGATATTTCTGCACAACCCCAGCATCAATAAGATGCAAATTCAGAAGGAAAACAGACTGAAAAATTGGCCTTTGCAATGGAAGGCCCTTGTCATAAACGCAGTTACCAGTCTCCAAATACTAGATCTTAATGCAACAAAATATGTGTGACAATAGTATGCCACCCAATAAAATATCATTTGATTCATTTCAATACTGAAAGAAGCATTTATGAAACAACATTGTAAGTTAAAAGAAAAAAAAAAGTTGGTGTACAAAATGAACATGAGTGAAAAGAGTGGAATCATCTAACAACTCAAACAATTACTTGTTCAAAGAATATTTGACATCAATCGATTGAAGCATAGCCACATTTTACAATTTCTAATTTTCTAAAGCTTGGAAGTATATATCAGTTTCATTTTCAATAAACCATCATTTCAAAAACTAGTTTCATCTTAGGTACAACATCTACCAGACATCAAAAGTCTTCCTTGGTCACATTTCAAAATGAACATATGTTTAAGTCAGGGTGGCTAATGCCAGAGCATAAGCTTTGTACATAACCCAACAAGATTATAATAAAAACATTAATTGTACGTTATGGACATATTCACTTCTATATATTATTACAAACGATTATTGCAGATTGATTTCTTATGCTGATACATTACAAGGGGTATAGGAACATAGACAATAAATGCTTTTACCAAAATTGTCGTTCTACTTTCACGTCTATCTTTATTATAGACCTCCCTCAATATTGCTCAAAACTTTTATTATAATCATTGTTTGGAAAGCTCCTGACATTATCTTTGCACTACTAAGACCCAATTTGGTGCTTGAGGACAGATATATTCGAGCCACGGTATAAAACAATATTATTCAATAGAAAACAGATGTTCTAGAAGATCAAATTTTCAAGGATTGCATCTTTCTCAATATTGTTCAAAAATGCTATTATGGCTACTTTTCAGAAATGCCACAGAATTTTCTTTCAATCCAAAGAAGTTGTGTCACACTAAGATCAATGTTGAATGATAATCACATATCGATCTGCAGCATTTTGAAACTAGAACCATTGCTCTCAAACCATTTGTTATAATATTTCATATAAGCGTGCAAATATTTGCAGCCATGGGAAATAGATGTATAATAACAATAACAGTGAATAGTGAAGGTATATGATGCAAAATGAGAAATAATGAATGAAATAGTGTTATTGTGCCATTTTGGGCAATGGACCACTTCAATGGGGCAACCTCCCAAAGCACAATAAATATAAGTGATAATAGTTAAAATAATGCTTCAAGGGGCCAGTCTGCCAAATAACTCAGCAATAGAACACTTCAAGTGGGGACCTCCCAAAGCACAATACGCAAAAAACAACATCAGATGGCAACATACTAGCAGTTGTCACCAAGATGCAATGAAAAGCTCATTGGTAGTAATTATGGGAATCAGACAGCAAATGTGTATAATTGGGGAAAATGTAAAAGCCTGTTAAGGATGGGCACTCCCAAAAAGGTGGACAAATGTAGCAAGTGACAGATAACAGTAGAAAATGAACGAAAGTACTTAATGAATAACAGTTCAATAATATGCTCATTGCCGTATAAGAAAGGAAGTACATGTAAAGCAACGACGAAAGACAATGCATCAGTCCCAGAAGCACCGGCACTTGCTTTTGTAACACTTGCCTGACTGGTTACTTATTATGAATCTTGCCAGAAGGGGGCAGTCCAGTGAGGGTTATGATAGGCCAGCCTAGACAGTTTCAGTTGGTAGGGAACAATGTCAAGGATGCTTTATCTTGTAGGAGTCCATCTCAGGATTAACTGCTTAGTCATACCTATGTGGAACTAAGTTTCCATGTCACCTGCAGGAACAGATGTATTAACTGTCACCGGTGTATGACTGTCAGACAGCGATGAAACATGACTACCGGACGACAACGATGCCAGTTTGTAGGGTCATTGCTAGTTTAACATGGTTCACATGGACGTAGGGCCACTTGGAGCCAAATCATCTTGTTCCTGCATATAGAGGTTTGGTGGGACCCACATCATGAATTTTGACTTTCTTGGGGAGTTCCTTAATCTTTTTGTTTAAGTCTGAATTCCTGCACCCCAACAGCGTACTCAAGCAAAATATTTTTTAATTAAAAATCCTAGAATATCAGTACTGATACAGAATGCTTGAGAAAACAAGGTACAACTGCCTCAAACAACATTTGGTAGCATCCTAGTGATAGCAAGTCATTGACTTAAAACTGAAATCTCTTATCTAAAAACCTATAATTCTGTATTACAAAATTTAATTATGCCCAATACTATTTTTTCTATGAATGACCATCTCAGTGTGGTAGTTGCAGATAATAGTTGTTAATGCTGGCCGAAATTTTTGTTGTAAAGAGTTTATTTATTCAATCTCCTTTTTGGTAGTTGTTTGCTACATTTTCCTGGTAGTTCTTCACATTCAATTACAATACTTTCCTCCAACCCCAGCTTCCTATATTTAATTTGAGTTCCTTCGCGAATGTGATTTACTGGTCTCCCTTTTAATTAACTCGTGAGGAGGAGAGGCTCGAGGTTCAAATGCTCATTTAGTTTCTTTGGTAGTTGGGAAGGGATAAAAGGTGCAACACCACTGTTAATGGAATTAGCAACATCCAATGCATGCTTTGTTGGTGTGGGATATAGTATGAATATGGTAACTGTATTTAAGTAAAGTGGTTATGGGAGAGACATGAGGATTGAACGATGAAGATTCGGTATATGATTAACACAACAAACTTAATTGATCTTATTCAATAATCACACATCACATATAGGCGGGTGATCTCCTATAGATAAGGAGTCTACTCTAATCACAAAATCCCTACAAAATCTCTTCTCAAACCTATCTAGAAATGAGTTGTTATTACAACTCATTTCTCAATTACAAACACATGCCAAATATTATTATTCTAAAATACTATGACGTACTAATATGTCGAACTCCCCCTAGTGCAAACATAGGATTTGGAACTATGCCACACAAACTCGAAACAGACATGTATGTCAACACATACAGGTATGTGCTCTGCAAATAAAGCTAACTGTTGTTTGTGATCACCTATATGCATAAACACAATTGTTCACACTAACCCTTCTAGTGAGTCTTGGGCTTCTCACTGGCATATCACTTATCAATGATAACCTACATATGCAAACACAATTATTCACGCTTTCACTTCCAGTGAGTGTTGGGCTTCTCACCGGCCTATCAATTGGAAGTACTCAGCCAAGGATACATAGTAGACTATGGCTCTCGGTCTCCTATATATCTATTTACTATATTTTCTTTTCATCACACAAAACAAGGAAATGAAGATTGAGGACTGGGTCCTCACTGTCACATTTGCAGCCACCATTCTTGATCATTCTCACTTAATCAGGAAAAGTATAAGACGGTCACCACTGCCCCTCTGAGATTGATCTTAGCTTTTAGTCGATTTGGGGCAATTGTTTTGCCACTATTGCATTATGCAACCCATTCCTTAGCAGTGAACTTGAGGTCACTAATGGGCCTCTTATTTTTGTTGCCTTTGTCCTCCATCGGCCTTATAGCTAAGATAGCTATATCAATGGCATTTTATGTCACTTTTGAATATTTCCCCTCCCGCAAATTGAATTGATTCGCGACAATGGTTACAACCGAAAACGAGTCCTTTACAATAATGAATTTCATTCTCCAATTATTATATTTCCTTCATTAAAAAAAGGGAAAACATATGAAATCGTGAAGGGGTCCATGGATGGTGATATGTTGCAGCACATGTCCTTTTATATGTGATGGAATCATTTTATATAAGATAGCTGTGGAGGGTGTGGCAAAGGAAAACCCAAACATCAAAGTAACCTACAGTTTTATAATGATAAAAGGTGTGTAGTCAATTTGTTTTTAGCTTATGAGTTCTCAATGAGGATTGTGCATGTGGAAATGGGGGAAGGTTTACAAGAAAAATCGCATTAGGTGATAAGGAGTGATTTATGTGAATTCAAGAAAAGTAATAAGATGCATTAATGGATAGGTGCACTAGTAAAAGTTGCATAATGGCACCAATTTATATGCCTTCTAAAGCCGCATTGAGCACCCTCATGGAGGAAGGCAATGCCTTCTTGTTGAAGAAGTTATAGAGAAGCTATTGAGAATGCCTTCCTCTCAGTTTTTATTGTAACTTTGCATGCTATTGGCGGATTTGATGAATTTTTGGCACAAGCTGACAGTTTGCGTGCATTATATGTTGCAAGTAATGATGAGACGAGACGCTGGTTGTTACCTCAGGTGCAGTATCAGGCAGAGCAACTTTTAGAACAGGGAATTGGTCCCATAAGGATTGCAGATGGTTATGAAATTGGCTTCAAGGATTTCAGTGGAACATTTGGATCATAATGCAAATGCATGCTAGAACTGAGATTGTTGTTAAAGCAGTGCTTGTTGTTGACAGTTTCATGCCTAAAATCAGGAAGGCCGCAACTAGTGAAGCGGCAATAAAGTCAGGTAGTACAAAGATTGTCGAGGGTGGGTGCACAGCTAGAACGCAGCATATCAGTATTGAGAAGAAGCTGTGAATACGGCGGTCTACATCCTTAAATCAGTGTCCTTGTAAAGCATTTCAAGATGTCACTCCCAAGGAAGCACGATCATGCAGAAACCATCTATGAGTGAATTTTGTATTTTTTGGTTGTTTTGCTTTTGCATTAGTTCTTGAGGAGAAGTGAAGTATATTATATGTAAAGAGAAAAATGTATATGTTGGTTGATTATCTTGAGCAGTCAAAAACATACAGGTTACTAGATGTTTCTATGAGCGGATTTGTTGTTGAACAAAATTGTGGTTAGTAGAGATATGGTTGTAGATGAGAATATATATCATTTTGGTAAGTCTACAAATAGTATTGTATGGGTAACTCCCGCTGAAAATTCTAGAATAAAGTCTGGTGTTGGAATAGGACTCAGAGCCAATAACATTAGAGAAGTCAAGTTTTAAAGGGAAAATCAACGGAATTAGCATCAAGATCAAGTGGTATTTTACCATGGTAAAAATGTTTAAAAGGAAGAATTTCCCCATATAATGGGAAGCCAATCATGGATACAAATGGGGCAAGGTGGTGAGCCAATATATCTCTCACTTTCTTCTCGCTCTAGGAGATGAAACTGGCATTTCATGTATGCTCAAAATGAAAATGTACGCATGAAATATGGGCGATGTTGGAGAATGTGTATGATTGTAGAGTTATGTTTCAAAGGGTTTGTAATTGCAATTTATTGTAGATCTCTAAAGTTGCATTCCAACATCAAGTTGTTTGTATAATAGATAGTCGGGATTGATGGACATAATTTTTTCAGAGATAACATCCTGTCCCTGCAAGTATGTCATTGACTGCTTGGAAAATGGTGTATTTATCTCAAGTAGCAAAAAGAGGAAAGAGGTCAAGGTCCTAAGGTGTATCAGACAAATTGTTCCAGTGACAAGGTATTCTCATGTGGCAGAGGTGCGTCAGACAGTGTTCAAGTGACAAGGTGTTCTGATGTGGAAAGGCGCATCAGACGAAGCATTCAAATGACAAGGTGTTTTCATATGGTAGCACTCTATGATGACTGGATGCTAGTGATGTCCAATAATGGGCATGGACCTAAAGAGTATCTTGGAAAAGACATAGGTAATAAGCACTTATGTGGTACATGTCAAGCCACTAGTGATGTGGCATTCATCACTGGACAATTTTGGAGGCTAACAAAATGATCCTGGTGCAAAAATGGGGAATGGTATAGCCATTGGGGACAGATTGTCCCATCCAGGGTAGAGTGATCATTAAAGGTGTACCTCCAGGCACTCAAATAGGCCACCATAGATGTGGTGTGCAGTAGGGGCAGTCTAATAGGCCACAATGGTATGCAGACCACCACAATTATGGTGTTTGGTAGATGTTTTAGGAGATTTCAAGGTTTAGCAGGCCACCATAGATACAGTATGTGGTATGGGCATGCAAATAGGACACCATAGTGTTGTCGCAGCATATGTTCTGAGATACTTCAAGGTTGGAGGGTGTTAGGCGTCGGACGTTCTAAAATATCCCTTAAGAGGGTATAGCACGGCACCGCGTATTGTTGTTTAGTCTTGGATACAATATGACAATTTAGTTTGCATTGAAATTGATCACTCAAACATCAAACAGGTTAAGAATGAAACATTCAAAACAGGACAACACATCAAGGTACAACGAAGTGAACCCATTATTCAACATTACTTCCTAGTTTACTTGGCGATTGCAACTGCTAGTTACCATGTACTCTGATGAGATAGAATGGCGACCATAGGTGCACTTGGTAATCTCTGATGAATAGGCAGCAGGGTAACACTTCCAAGAAGTTCATGTCTGAACTTAATAAGATTTTTTTAGCCTTGTATTTTACGCAAGATCATATTATTGATGCAGCGACTAAATCATTTAGATTGTATCCGATTTAATTATTGAGAGGAGATGGGAGGAGTGGGGTGTTAGACATAGTAGATAGTATACAATATTGTTAGAATATTGTTAGTATACTGTTAGCTTATTGTTATTTTGGTATTAGGCTATTAGCTAAATATTAATTATTATATTGTTAGCTTATTGTCACATTGTCATTAGCTAGAATATTGTTAGTATATTGTTAACTTATACTTAGTTTGATATTAGATAGTTTTTAGTTAGTATATTGCTGGCTTACAGTTAGCTTAGTATTAGCTGGTTGTTTGTTAGCTCATTGTTAGCTTGGTATTAGCTAGTGGTTAGTTTGTACACCAGGGTATTCTAGGATTTGGCTATTTTCGTGATATGAGAAGGATCTCATTGTGTACCCTTTTTCTGGTTACATATATAGGCCATTGTAATGCAATACACGTGGCGTACAATTTAATCTTATAATATAATCATTTACAGAAGTTGTTTCTAGGTCATGGCCCAGTCAGATGCCAATTTAGAGCATGAGAACCCTTTTGTGGAAGCCCTAAAATGGATATCTTTCTATTTACCTTATAAAATGTTGAAAATTTGTACCCGTATTTTTAAACACCTTAACAGAAGCTAAAAAAACAACCTTGATTTATATACTCCAAATCATCTTAAATTAAACCTCTTTGGTTCAGTATATATGTAAGTGCCACAAGGTCAGCTTTTATCAGTGGTTTCGTTAGGGCTATTCTAAGGAACAGCATATATTTGAAAAATATATATTTGTTAAAACAAGAACAATGAGCGAAGTTTTAAAAGCCCTTCCTAATAATCAGAGATTTCAAAAGAACATTGATCAAAAAGCTTTAATATAGATATTTGTATTAATCAGAAAATTGCTAAATCATTAATCAAGCGTTGAGGGTTACCTGCAAGCGACGGCACAACGTCCTCGACCGGGGCGGTTAACGGTTTTCCAAGGAAAGGTGCCCTCCGCCAGCTTCTGTGAAGGTAATAATTTCTCTTGAACAACTGCTTTCTTTTTCTTCTTTTTCTTCTTCTTATTACTATTGACACTCATGGCGTCTTGTGGGTCGGATGATTGATCCAACTGGGTTATGCTTTCCTCAGCGGTTTCTTCGTTTACAGGTAAAATGGCGTGGGAATCATGGATGGAGAGCTCCGAAACCCTCTCCAAACCCTCTTCTTTCGTCACAGCCATGGTAAATTTGAAGAGAACGCTTTCCCGACTGCACTAAACGTAGCTACTCAAGGGATTAAGGAGCCTCGCCGGAAGCACTGAATTTTTGTTCCCGTCAAGTATTTTCTAGCTGCTTTGGAGGGGTATACATCTAAATAAATCTTTAAATATTGTCATTCTAGATGGGGAGAAAATTGGCTTTTGAGAAACAAATGCACTAAACTAGCCATGCTTAATTAGTTTTAAGTAATATTCAATTTCATGTGAATCTTGAGATAATTGATTTTAAAAAATAATTTAAAATGGGTTGAATTTATGAGGTGAATCAAATCTAGAAACTCGAATCATGTAGTTTCCATGACCGCTTAGATACAATATAGAAATGGTATTAGAATCATGTGAATGTTTCTTAGTCTTTGAGCTTCAAAAATCTTGTACATTTTTCTAATATTAACACCAAGTCGCTAGGAAATTGTCCTCCTCCAAAATCGTAAATAATATACTCATAGATCAATACCACATTACATGTTTTTCTTGTAATAAAATAATATTGATGCAATATGAGTTAGCTCGACCTTACCCTATTTTCGTATGTTAGTAATCAAAACACGAACTAGGTCTAATGTTTCAAGGGGTGGTAAATGATTCAATAACACAATTGTTTTTCTCATTTAATCCTCTCTTTGGTTACACAATAATCAATAGGTTAACTAGATTAGTACATTTAAACCATAATGACATGATAAATCGTAAAACATGTCAAATCCATAAGACAATTTTTGTTCTCTTTTACATAAATATAGGGAAAATATTTTCATCTAACTAATTAAATTAATAAATCATTAAAGTATTAAAAAATAATCCATCTAGATATCATTAATCAATCCATGAATGTTTAATAAAATGAGAGAAATTCATGTAATCAATTTAAGGGAATTTATTCCAATTATTTTAATAGACCAACATGAAAGTGTTTAGCTAAAAAAAACCAGGATATGACATCCTTCCCTACTAGAGAGACGCCATCTCTATGGTTACTCAAATTAAAAAATCTACTCAAAAGACGAGGTAAAGTCCTATAAACTATATCAAGATCCTCCCATGTAACACACTCCTAAATTAATTTATTCTATTGGACATTACAAGATGAGACTTCCCTATTTCGCAAATGGATTTTACGAGTATCAATGACCAGTAGGGGCTCTAACAAAACCAATTTGGGATCCCGAACTTGAATTATATCTCATCACTAACATGAGGCATATCATAATGATAACACTCAAACAATGATAAATTCAAACAATATTGTGGAGCCAATAAATATCCGGAGATAATGTAATTCTTTGTTTGAGTTCATAATTGCAAGGAAATCAAAAAAATCTACATTGTGAAGAATTTTTTGACGAGCTTCCAAAATTATTTGAAATTTAATTTGGTTTTACTCTAAAACATATCTATAATCGCAAAGACTTTAGGGTTAGTATTTTATTTGCACAACTCTTCTTCTTATCGCACCCTAAAATAAGCTCTTCATAATCAAATTCACTTGTTACTATATTTCCTAAAGTAATTTAGGTATAACTATCACTTGGTCTTTCATCCTAACTAAAATGATAGGAGTATGTCATTTCCTACTATAAAGTGTGAAATTGTAGCCATGCCAAAGATTTTAATGATGCAAATATTACACAAAACTCTACCAAAGGAAAATATTCCTCCCATTTATAGGGTTGATACATACAATACATGCAAGTATATCCTCTAATTCCCAATTTATCCTTTTAGTTTGACCATGTAATTGTGGTAAGTAGTGCTAAAATTTAGATTTTACCAAATCTATATCATTGTCTCCCAAAACATCGACGCCATATGAGCATCTCTATTTGAAATTACCTTTTCGATAATCTAAGAAATTTTAAAATGTCTTGCACAAATCCTCTTTCCAAAACTGGAGAGTCATTCTTCAGGTTACCTAGGATAAAATGAGCAACCTTTTCAAGTTTATCCACAAATACCAAGATAACATCATTTTTATCTTGGACATAATGAGTATTTGGACATATTTCACGTTAATAACTTGTCATTTCCACTTTATAGCCTCGTGGGGATGTATCAATCTCGTTGAGTGCACATTCTCAACTTTCACCCACAGACACTCCAAACACTTTGTGTTGAAATATAGCGACATCCCTCTTGAGTCTTTGCCAAAAATACATATGTTTGATATCTATTATCATCTTAGTCACTTCACGATGATCTAAGTAAGAAGAAAAATATCCCCTTTCCATCACTGTAACTCATAAACCACCAAGTTTATGTACATAAATTCTTCCATGAAATTTAAGGATTCTACCGCCATTAATCTCATAGCCCTCATATCTATGATCTCCACTATCATCCTCAATTTGTGTTGATCTATCTACAAAAATCATATAATTTCTTCAAAACTTGGTATCAAAATAAAATATAACCATGGTCTTGTAAGTTATATATCTTCCGACTAAAGGTGTGAGAAAACTTGTTTTTCCCTTCATGTACTCAATACCAAAATCTTACTTTCTCAAAAACTCTAACCAATGCCATCATCATGAATTTAGGTTAGGTTGAGTAAAAATGTATTTAAGCCCCAATTGATTAGTCATGAGCTCAAATGGATTTCCAAGAAGGAAAATCATCATATCTGCAGTGCATGAATGATTATTGTAAGCTCTAAACCACAAGGTTTGTGATTCAAATTTATTTAATGAGTTGACATGATTCATAGGCAACTACATGGTCATGTTGCATCAATAAACCTCCAAACCCATCACCAGATGCATTTGTAATAACAATGAAATCATTATTTGGGTTAAATACTCCCAAATTTGGTGTTGATGTCAATTTCACTTTTAGGATCTAAAAATATCACTCACAATTATGCTGTGTAAACAAACTTCTTGTTTTAGTTTTTCAATAAAGTGATAGATTTCATTATCTTGGAGAATCCCTATATAAATTCTATGTAATATCCCACTAAGTCTTCAAAACTAAAAATTTTGTGTGCATTATTTGGAGCATGCCCATCTATGATAGCTTGTCTCTTATGTGGTTTAATTTATATGTATTTATTTGAAATCATATGCCAAAAGTAATGCACCCTCTTCTAAAAAAAGAAACATTTTGGCAATTTACCAAAATATTAATCTTGTCTTAACATTTGCATTACTAGCCTCAAATGATGTTTTCACCCTTCTTTTAATTTTAACGTACATATTGAAATGCCATTAAGTTAAATTAACACAAACCCATCCAAGAAATATTTAAACATGTGATTCCTTAGGTTCTTGAATTCCAGTGGAGAATTCATGAGTTTAACAGTAAGTATTATAAACGCATACTTTCCATAATGAGTTTTAAGTGTAATTTTAAAATATATTTCTCATGGATTCTTAATTAAGATATCTTTATCTAAAGTATATCTTTAAAAACAATGTTTGCCTTACATTATATCAAAAATATCATCGATGTGCAACAACAATTACTTATTATTTATAAGAACTTTATTGAAAATCTTGTAAAACATACATAGTCCGAGAAATTTATCCTTATTTAGGAATATAACTAGCGCACTACAAAGTGATACTCTTGAAATAATAAGGCCCTTAAATAACAATACCTATTATTATTTTTTCATCTCAAACAACTAATAATATTGTTGTCATTTGATAAGGTTATTTTCACTTAGGGTTTAATCTTGAAAGATTATTAGTAGAAAATCTAAAATACATATGTGTGAAAGAATATCGGTAGAAAAACTAAACTACCTATGTGGTGGTAACCTTGGTAACTCATTGGGAAAGGATGATCCTATAATACTTGTTTCTTATCCATCCCAAAATTATTGGTGTAAACAAAAAATAAAATACACCCCTTTCTCCATTCCTTCTTTATTTAAATAGCTAAAACTTTGTTTCAAGCTTATTTTTGTTTGATTCTTTATATTCACAAAGTAACCACAATTTATATTAGATCAATGTTTCCAAAACAAGTCTGTTAGTGTACTTAATTATCCATACATTATTTTATTATAAATAAGATGCACTTTTAATATTAATTATAATATAACTTTTGGATGATGTACTTGATTTTGAACACTTATCCACACGATATTAATAGAGAATAGTATCAATCAATATATTGAATTGATTGACTTCCACTATTTATAGTATAATGAAGACTTATTATACAATTTAACTACTATCTAAATCCTAACCATAACATCTTCTTATCTTTATAAGAACTTAGAGAGTTAGGTGTTTTAGGTAATCATCAGTGGAACAGATTCTTGTTATAATGGGGTATTTATGCAAAAGTCAGTAATAAAAGAGGTAGTCATGTTGCCTATCATATAAATGTGTGTTACGTATTTATTGTAAGCTTTCATTAATTTATAGTACATGTGTATGTGTGGGTGTATGTAATATGGTTGTTTTCATTGATTCTTCGTAATATCCAATCACTTAAATATGGTATTAGAGAAATAGAAGCTTTTACTCGCATAATATCCATGAATGTAGATTATATATGTAGTTTTTATTTATTTTTTGCATATTCATCTATCATAGCTTTTCATCTATATTTAGAGGCGTACTATAAATAAAAAATATTATGTTCTCACATTTTCCTTTGTGGGGTTTAGGTTGATCGAAATATGTGAATGTAGTGGGGTACAAATATTTTAATTTTTCCCTTAGAAATTTCCTAGGTTAGAATCATATTCTCATAGTTGTAAAAGTAAGAGGAGTCATTCTAGGAAAAGCAATAATCATTTTTACCTAATTCATGGCTTAAGGGGTATTTTCCCTATATAAAGTGTTAGTTTTTCTAATAAGAGGAGTTGTCATTGTATGTAATATCCCTATATAGAGTGTTAGTTTTTCTAATTAGATAATGAAAACATTATATAGATATTTTAGCTTCCATGTACCTCACGGTATATAACAAACACTTAGGATTTTTTCCCAAGAGGAAGCCTCTCATCTATTCCATTTTTGTAGTGTACTAGTTAGCGAGCTAGCTCTAGGAAATTACTCTCCACGTACCTCAAAAATGAAATAGTGTGGTGACAAGAATGATGGAATAATCTATAGTTCTTGGCCAAAAACATTGTTCACATTCACTATTTATAAACGAAATAGATATATCGAGAGATGGCATATTGAAAACTCTTAATCTTAGTTATTCCAAATCAATTTTTATGTCATTTATTCATGTCAACACATATTTTTGTTCTCGTTCAGTAGTTTTGGGCTGCTTTGACAAACATTAAAAATTCTCAGTATTGACCTCAAATTTTACTAGATAATAGTTTATCATGTGCATTAAATAGTCCATTTGTTTCAATTGTTGAGTTAGCCTCTAAACAAAAAAATGGTCATCGTGGAATTTGTGTAAAAATAAGCATGTTACATTTGTTCTACAAATTTAGCAAAGGTAGATCTATACATGCACAAATAAACTACTCCTATTTTAGGTTTTTAGTTGGCATCTATATGGTACTTCCATGTTGCCTTAGAAATGTGAAAAGTAAATTGCTCTATTTAACCTAAAAATTTACTTCAATTTATATCTCTACCTCTACAACAAAATTTATCAGATTCGTGAGTTATGATTTGGTCTCTAAATGGTACATTTTATGACCTCAAGATTTGGGGAAAACGTTGTAAAATTGCATAGTTATTTACATTTCTTCAGAAAAATCTCCATACAAATATTTAAGGGATATTTTTTTATTTGTAAAATTTTTAACACTATAAAATGTTTGAATCTATGTGAATTGATCTTTTAACTCTACATAACTATCACACATGGTGATAGAAAATGAAACAATTGTTCCAATATAAAGCTTTATGGTCTATGTTAAAAGATACACCTCCAAACTTTCAAAAGGAATGTGAGATATTTATGTATGAAAGAAAACAATATAAAGCTACATGGATCATTGATATGTATGTTTCGATAATCTATTCTTTCACATCATGGATCACACCACTTTAAAGCAACCTAAGATAAATTTAAACAATTGTTTGGGAAAATCAATGAATATAGAGCTTTATAGTTGCATATAGATTTTCCCTCTCTTTCACCTACATATGTTCCTTCTATTAAAGGTTTGTTTTCCTAGTTTGAGTCATATCTCTCGTAGTTTTTAGATTGTGGTAAGGAAAAGAAGGATGGAGAGTGTGTTTTCTCATTTTGTCTAAGATAAAGGGTCCATACCAAGTCTTATCCTCTACCGTTTATTCCATTATAGTTGTCTTATGTGAAACCTTTGAGATGCCTTCTTTTGAGAGAAAATATGAACATATCATTATGGAATAGTCAAAGCTTTCTCAATTTTATGTCCTTCCTAGTTCAAAATAACCATGATCAACACACGTGGGAACAAAGGTAAACCAAAGAAAATTCAAAACCTAATATCAAGACAACATTCAATCAACCTTATTCTAATTCCACTTCTAAATACACCATACATGCTTATCTAAATCTAAAGTGTGATCCTCTAAGAACAAAAATAATATTGGTGACAAGTGTAGCTTTTATGGTAGATCATATCATCTTGAGACATAATGTTGGCATAAGATGCAAGCAATAGAGTAAGTATCAAAACAAAACAACATTGTTGTTCTTAATTCTTCTTGTTCTTTTTCTAAGGACAAAGGTAGGAACTTTTGTCTCATGCATTGATTGCATATACATATATTTGAATTCTATATTCAAATGTTTCTCAACATATGACACACACACGAGCATCTCACTACATGACTCATAACAAAACTTTAAAGGTAACCGTTGGGGAATCCAAAAATGCATGTTTCATGTTCGTGACATTATTCAAATACATGATGGGTGCATCAATTATTTATGATTGGATATTAATATCTTCAAAATATTCTTTCCTTCTATCAAATTTATCATTCTAGAAGTGGGAAGACTATGGATTTTTCTCCTATTTTTTAAAATAAGAGAATTATAGAATCCAAAGGTTTTGATTGTTTGAGGTGGTTCTTGTGATCATAGTTTTTTTTTTTGAAATTGGTAAACATTGAGGGTTTTGAAAGGACCCACATCCTTGTATAGAGAAGAGGAAAAGAGAGGATACAACCAAACAATGAAGAAGGGAACCAACATAAGGATCCCAAGAGATGCAACCAAAGAAAAGAACAATTAGAGAGGACAAGGAGAAGTTGTTGTAGTTATAGTTACAGCAGCGAAGGACATAGAAGAAAGATGAAGAAGTTCAAAATGCAGCTGCAAGTAGATGCAGCAATGAGGAGCAACAAATATAGAGGAGATACAGCCCCACAAAAGTCAGAAATAAAGAGGTAGAAGTAACCAGGAGGCAACCACCAAAGAAAGCATAGGAATGAAGGAAAAGATAACAAATCATAATCAATGCTTACCCTTCTTCCCCTTCTTCAATCGCACTAACTACTAATTTCCAGGAGAATGTTCCTCCAAACCAGCAGGTTGGATAAGGATAAAATTAGAGGAGCGAAGATCTATAATTCCTTACCCGAATAGAGGGGACCATCCTTATCTAAGTCAGAATGATCACATTCATGAGGTCACTTAATCCCTGAAGAAGGTTTCTCCAAAGTGGGAGAATGGACCAAGGGTGCCCACCTCATTACATTCAATAAAGCAGCAGGACCGAGAGTAGCGGTTGATGGAGCTTTTCTTTGACTTCTTATTTGTCCGAGTTAGATTTAGATTTGTCCTCAATATCTGGAGGGATCCATCGTTTGGGAATGGATCCTTTTTTCTTTGGAACTTGGAATTTCTTACGAGAATAGGCAACCCAAGGTGGCCCGATTCCTGCAATTTCTACATCGGAAATCGTGTTTTCATAGTCAAGAGTGTGGATGTGAGTCGCATCTTCCATCTTAAGATTCATTTTCTCTAGTAGACCTTTACTAAGATCTAATTCCACACAGATCCTAACAATAGTAAATAGGCCACTTTGTAACCTCTTATCATCTTGTTTGATGAACCTCCCTAGGCTATTGTAATATCTTCCATAGATAGGAAAAAGTGGAGAGGAAGGTTGGGCAATCTCACCCAAACAGGAACACGTGAAATGGAGTAGGTGTTCAGATCAAATTATGGAAACCATGGGGTAGTGAACATGCTTGCTCTACCCCGAATCCAAGGACCTTCACTAATTATCCTTTGATAATCCTCCAGCTCATAGAAGTAAACTATAAAGAAACCTCTTGCATAAAAGAAGTACTCATAATTCTCTGTCCATGAGGAATGAAGCCACCGAATCGAGAGCATTTTTAAGGTTTTACGACCAAATACCATTGAATTTGCATATGAGGCCCTTCTTTTCCGATTTGACTAAAGATTAGAGCTTCATCTTTGTTGATCTCCAAAGAAGGGGATTCAAATACTTGTTCCACTATATAGGCATGGGGAGGAGGAGTCAGAGCAGGCGGAAGTGGCATTTTTAAACAGTGCCTCTCTAAAAGGAACAAGGTTTTAGGCTTTGGCTCCACCCAATAAATTACTAGTCATGAAAATCGTTGAATCTCTTCCAATCTCGTAAGAGATGAGCAGATTGTTGCTAGTTAGAGCTCGCTGTAGAAAAAACTAGGTCTATTAAATCAACCCTGCAATTAAGTTTATGGGTAAGAGTAGATTTAAGATCCCTACTAAGAGCAAGGTGAGGGATTGGGATGCAGAGGATGGATTTGTTCACGGTGCACACAAGACTATGAAAGGCTCATGGAAGAGCTCTGGCCAAGGGCCGAAAGATCCCTTCATGCCCAATGTTCATGTCATCCCCAACCCTAATCCTTTCTACATCATTGTTTTCAGAGCCGATAATTAATGGAGAGGGGAAATTTTTGGCCACCGATGGTCCGGTAGAGCACGTGAGCACCAAAACCCCCATTCGCTTGTTCTTTACCAAGCCCCAAATCTCCAGTCACAACACACAAAATCCTGTTGCCATTTCCTGAAAGTCAGTCTGTCACCAAGTCAGTGTACTAGGAAGGCTAGGTTAGGGCACTTGATGTCTCTCGTAGCTCACCATCGCAGGTTAATCGAGAAAGAGGTGTCTAAAGTATTTTTACTTTTTCATGTAAATAACTATATTGTTCTCATGATCATAGTTCATGCCTATATGTGTTTTATGGTTTTGAGTATTGTTTAGGTGAATCACTCATTTCATGTTGATTTATTGATCAAAGTTTGGCATGAATGTGTTGGACATTGAACTATAAATATTTATAGCACATGATTTCACTAAACTTAGTGTTTGGCCTTCCTAAGTTATCTTGTGTAAACGGTGTTTATAAATGTTATGTACTTTGAAAATATCACCATGAACCATTTCCAAAAGGTAATGATATGAAAGATTTTGTAGACGTTAAAATTTTCATAAAATCATTATTACATCATGCTTTTGTTAGAATTGTATGTACACAAGTTTAATACCTTGAACTAGATCTTAGTGGCATAACCTTTCCTTTGGATTTTCATTGATTAATTTGATCTGCTCTTGTGATTATTCTCCTCTCGATTTTTGATTTTATGTCACATCACGGATGCCTCTGTATCTTTCCTTTCCGACTTTCTTCACATCTAGTGTTGTTTGAAAACGTATGGTAGGTCAGGACCATACCGATAGTCTTGAACCTTCTATACATTATTAGACCCTCTTGCTTTTTTGCTTAAGTTTGATTTATGGGTCTCTTCATTATTATTTTTATGAGATTTGATATATTTTGGTCAGCCTTTTCCACCATCAAGGTCCTAAAATCAAGAGAATGAACTTATGTGTGTGTGTGTGTGTGTGTGTATGCGCACGTTTACTATATACCAATCACCTATTTATCTACCAAGTATTAAATTTAAAGATCAAGAGACATTATTAAATACTGCATACACAACATATGAAGACATAATTCTAATTTCTTTCATCAACTCATAAGGGGTTTCAAATGGGATGAAGTAGCTTATCCCGCTATCGTGTGGAAACACAAGGGAAACACTAAGCCATTGGATAGTTGCAGTGCACACAACAACACAAAGCACCTGGGAGCACTACGAGGGGTCTCAAATATAGTACAACACTTTGTGGCTCACATATAGGGTGACCTTTGAGGTCAGTTTGACTCAAGCATTTACATTTATTTTCCATCTAATGTGTGTTTGAGTGTGTTGTAGGGTAGCTAGGGTTATTTTGTAGGTATAGGTGTGAAATATGGGGTTTGGTGCAACACTAGATATTCCAACAAAAGGTGACAAATAGTGACACAAAGTAACACTAATATTTACATATTCCCATCATATATAGGGTCAAACATGTACAAAGGGGTCATGTTGTATTGTACGTTTCTAACTATATTGTACAATTTTAACCCTAAAGGTCTAGTAGTGCAAAGCAAGAGATTTTTCCAATTCCTAAGCTTTATTTTTGTTTTATATCACTCATCAACACATTTTGCAATCCATATGAACGAGCTAAGTGACTACTTCCATCCCAATTCGACCTTTAATTACTTGTATCTCTTCCTAGAGTGATTGTTATGTTTGTATATATGTATATTTGATCCAAACATCATTTTACACATTATTACAGCTTTAGTTTTTACATTATCAACCATCCATTCAATTAATTGTAATTAGGGTTGATAAATTTTGGTGAATGCGCTTGATTGAATTCTTAACCTAATCTAGAATCTTTCCAAAGTTTCAATAGTTTGGGCTTGTTAATTTTAAGACCCTAGTGTTACCTTAGGGTACACGTGTGTTTGGTTTGTGTAATCATGGCTTATTTTCATGCTTTGCGGAGACATAGTGGTTATTATTACTATAACTAGGTCCATACCACTTATGTGGATGTAAAGCATGATACTCCATTTTCACACTCCCTCAAAGATGATGTAGTATTTGATGTTGATTTAGATCTTGCTTGTCAACCATTCATTGATCATCCTCCCCACTTCCACACATCACCTCCTATAGATACTCCTTAAGATAACTTTATGTATGAACTCAATCGATTCCCACCTATTTCCACTCATATAAACCCTAGGGATATTCTCTTGAGTTAGAGTAGTGACCATGAGCAATCTTCTCCACAGTCGATCATGACACCAATGTTATAGATGATCTAGATTTTGGTGATGATTTGATTAACTAAAATGTGGAATAATGACTAATTCTATAGTTAATCTAACATTAAGGACAACAATAAATAATAGATGAATGTATAAAGAAAATGACCCAAGCAACTAAGAAAGTAGATATGTGAAACCCTAAAGTGCAAAGAGAGTTAGAAAGAACTCAATTGATTCAACGAGCTTGTTGGACTGTGTTGCAGAGATGGCTGGAGAAACAGGAGGAGGAAATGACTATTCCGAAGTCTAGAAAAGTGTAGATCCGGGCAATCTAAGTGGACTGGGATATCTGGATAGGTACATGGATGCCTGTGGATGCCCTAGTCTACAATATGGGTGCCTTGGTTTGTGAAAAAGCTCTGTAACCTTCTTCTGAGGTGTCGCTTAATGGTTTCTTGCCTTCGCTTCCTATCACACTAACTTCACTGCACCGTGCCATATGTCACCGGTAATTGGTCATGTACATGTAAAACCCCAAGACAAACATCAAACCCTAAAAAAGAAAGATGCATATGAAGAGGTCGGATTAACCTCAACTACCACAATGGTGGACTTACTAACTAAGAATTACACTACATCTCAGACCCGATGTAGTTTTGTGTGTGTGTACAATAATACCATAGGTGCTCTTGTGTCACCACACTCTGTGAAAGTAGTGAGCAATAACTATGTGTAGAAAATGTAATAGAATGGTGGATGGAATAGAATAAACTTTCCTCCTATGTAGTGTGATGTAGATGAACCAACCTTGTGCCTTGTGATGGAGTTAAATGGATGAAAATGGAGCCTTTGATGGATGTAACCTTAGGTGATGATAATAGTGCTTAGTGCTTAGTCCCTCATTATGGTCTCAGTAACTTTATATTTATATGGTCATCTTGTTCTAATGTCGTAATTAACCCCAAAAAGGCTGACCACACTAAAAAGATAAGAAGTTCAAATGGTCAGAAAGTGCCCAAAAAGTGGCAAGAAAGTGTAGAAAGGCTCAGGGCGCCCCAAATGGGACCAGGGCACCTAGGGCACCCTAGTATTGGGCTAGATGCCCCAGTCAAAGGTAAAATGATGCTAAACAATAACAACAAATTGGGCAAGTATGTGTTGAAGGTCGGCAGTGACAACAAAAATCAAAGTAAAATGGCCAAAAGACATGGGTTAATTAGTACTTTCTTCACTTAAAAACCATATGAATAATAGTATGAGACCGAGACTAAATAATGTCTAAAGTGCGTGATTTTGTGACTACATTTTCCCCCACTTTATGTTGGTGAGTAGAAAGCTCGGTAACATAAAGTAGATAGAGATGCATACCTGATGTCTATGTAGAGTGATGTAGAAAGCGTGTCGATGGACTAGACAAAGCATGGAATGAGAAAATAGTGGAGCGTGGAAACTAAAGATGCAAAAGTGTAAAAAGTGGTGAGAGTGAACCTAGGCGAAATGCATGTGTAGTTGTCAATGTGTGTGACATACCCGAATGATTAGTATCATGTGTGTTGCCGCAAAATGTTGTTGTTGCCCCATTGTTGTAGTAGTTATTGACTTGTTTGTTTCTCATACAAAGCGAACCTACAAGGAGAAAATGATCAAGTAGTCAAATACGCATGTATATATGTGTAAAACACAATGTAAAAGATGCATGTGTGTAAAAACATGTAAATGTAAAATATGCAAATGAAAAATGGAACATGTGCACCTAATTCGTGATGAGAGAAAGGGTGTAGAAAGAGGATATCTTGTCCTAGGTTTTTTGGGCGATCCAATGCCATAAGCCAAAGAAGTATAGGGAGTAATTCTGATGTATCCTCCAACCTTTAACTGCTTTCCCAACATGTGTGAAGAGATCTCTATACTACCTGGTTTTTTGGGCAATCTGACACCACTGGTTGAAGTAGTGTAGAGAGGAAATCTATCAGTATCCTTTAACTCAGTAATTGTTCCCCAAAATGCTATGGTCAACCATGTCCTGTAAAAGCCGCTCTATACGAGGTTTGTAGACTGGTGTGAACCCACTCATTGTATAACCCACAATGCCAAGGGTAGAACCGAACTAAATGAACTGGTGTAAAAGCACCGTGTATATGTAAAACCCCAAATGATTCCCCCCTCTTTGAGGGCGCATGTGACATCGCTAATAGGAGAATGCAGCCCCAAAAGAGGACCAACTACATGAAATTTATAACTCGCCTTTGCGCAGGGGAAAGTAATATGCTTGGTAGAGACCTAGGCATGCACAAACAGGAGGCTAGCCAAATACAAGTGTTAGTACAAACAAGCATGCATGTATAAAACAATATGTAATCTATGCAAACAATGTATAAGCTACCAAGCAATATAGTAATATAAACATGCAAGAAGACAAAGTAAGTTGCACAAGGCGGGTTGGAAACATGGGACATCACTCACGATGTCATAAGACACACAAGGCCATCATGGCTGCATACAACAAACAAGTGTGCACACCAAACAAAGGGCAAGGCCCACATACAATAACAAACAATAGACAAACAAGTACAAATAATAGATAACCATGGAAGCAAGTAATCCTACGAAAAAATGTTACACATGAAGCACCTGTTAGCATGTTAGAAAGATAACCAATATGTCAAAAGCGTGTATAACCATGTAATATAGAGTGTTAAGTACAAAATGAAACAATAACACCTATGAGAGACGAATGTGGATGCCCCCAATGACCAATGTAGGATGGGTAGAAGGCGAGCATCCGTACTATGTGCAAAATACATGTATCTATGATCACAACTAAGCAAAGGCATGAACATGCATGTGTGTATGGTATAGATAAATTGAAAAGAGTTTGCAAGAATCGAATCGGAAACGAGGCATCACGGGTAGTTGCACTCCAACGAAATCATGAAAGCTCCAAATGATAACAAGGAAAAAAATTGATCGGAATGGAAGAACTTGCTCAACGAAACAAAGCTCAGACAGAGGAAAGACAATGGAGTGTCTTGGCATGCTCATAAATGAATAGAAAAGGGGTACATATAGGGTGCTGAGTAACCCTAGTGCATGACACATATGAAACCCTAAACCTAACCCTAAACCTAACCCATGTGAGATGACCCTCCAACATGAGAGGAGGACACATAAGATAACTCACACTAACACCCCCCCTTCATCGAAGTTGGGGTAGCAATTATGATGAGTCAAATGGAAGAGGAAGACACTCCTAAACAACTAAGAAAGATGTGTCAATGGGGCCCGACAACTAAAGGCCTGATAAGGTGCCCATATACAAACACAATCTTCCTAGAAGAAGAAGAAGAAAAGAAGGACTAAATAGCCCTAAGAAGATGGGCAACTGCAGAAGACCTCACCCCAAGAAGAGACCGTAAGTGAAGAAACTTCATCTCAGTGAAAGGCTTGGTGAATAAGTCTGCAATCTGATCAGCTATCTGAATGTACTGAATGTCGATGATACCATCATGAATAAGCTCCCGTATGAAGTGCATATGGATCTCAATGTGCTTCGTCCGCTGATGCTGAACTCGATTTCTACAAATAGAGATAGTGCTCGTGTTATCACAAAGAGATAATAGTAGGCCGCCGAAAGTGGATGCCAAACTCGCTGTAATACCCTATAGTCAAATAACTTCATGGCAGCGGCGTGATCGCTTGCTCCTCTGTATTCTCGCCTCTGTAGATGATATTGCACCGTTACATTTTTGCTTCGCTTGCTAGACCAACTAATAGACCCGAACTAAGAGAGAAATCAGTAGCTGTAAGTAGATTTCCAATGATCTAAGTCACCACCCCCAATCGACTTTGAACCCAATCAAGTCAATATCAACCCCCGCATGATAGTGTATGCCATCAGCATAAGTGCCACGAACATAATGAAGGATCCATTTAGTTACTTTCCAATGCAGCTCATGTGGCTCTGCATGAATCTGGACACGATCCTAACAAAGATATGATAAATCTAGTTGAGTGTGAGTCAAGTAGATCAAGCTCCCAACTAACTCGTCCGGTAAAGAGTACCATCAACCAAGGGAGTAGAGCAATTTGAAACCAACTTAACCCCTGAAAGAACTTTGATAAAGGAAAATCCTGAGAGCCACTCAAACCTTGGATCTTGTTCGTGAGCGATGTTTCTGGTCCATTTCCTTCTCCTTTGTTTACTAGAGCTCTTTATGTGCTAACCTTCATTGATGACTATTCGCGATATACTTGGGTATATTTTCTTAAGCTTAAGTCTGAAGTCTTTGAACATTTTCAGACTTTAAGGCTCTTCTTGAGAAACAAGTGTACGGTCTGCTATCAAGGTTCTCCGAACCGACAATGGAGGTGAATATGTAAACAATAGGTTCATGGATTTCGCATTTAAGGGATCTCTCTGCAGATAAATTTTTATAGCCCTTCACAGAATGGAGTCGCAGAAAGAAAGAACCGTACTCTTAAGGAGATGGCCACTTGTATGATTCACTCGAAGTCTCTTCCTCCGCAGTATTGGGCCGAAGCGGTGAATTGTGCAAATTACATTCAGAACCGTGTTCCACACAAGGCAAGTAAGAGGATGACACCCTTTGAAGCCCGGTTTGGACGCAATCCCGATGTTGAGCACTTTGGAGGAATGGAAACCCCTCGCCCTTGCAACTAAGCCTAAGAATTTGTGCACCTAACTCGTGGCAATTGTTGCAGATTCAATCAAAATATTGGCGTAGCAGATTGAATAACACGATGAGATCCCTCTCCACCATCGCTTTGAGCTTTTGGTGTGACAAAAATCGCTTGGTATCGTGAGCCAAGTAGCTAAGCGCGCCGCCCCCAGAGTAGTTATGGGATGGGTGACCTCCCGGGAAATTCCCGGTGTCACTTCCTCTTAATATGTCGTTGGGCCTAATTGGGTGTATACGTGGTGGGCCCAGAGCTCACGTGGTTACATCCGGCTTCATCGTGTGGGGGTGTGTTGGCGTAGCAGCTGATTAACATGATGAGATCCCTCTCCACCATCAGTTCGAGCTTTTGGTGTGACGGTAAGTTGTGTAGCTTTGATACCAGGTCGTTAAGCGCGCCGCCCCCAGTAGTTCTGGGATGGGTGACCTCCCGGGAAATTCCTAGTGTCACTTCCTCTTAATATGTCGTTGGGCCTGATTGGGTGTATACCCGGCTCCATCGTGTGGGAGGGTATTGGCGTAGCAACTGATTAACACGATGAGATCCCTCTCCACCATCAGTTCGAGCTTTTGGTGTGACGGCAAGTCGTGCAGCTCTGATACCATGAAAAGAGTTTGCGAGAATCGAATCGGAAACGAGGCACCACGAAGTAGTTGCACTCCAACGGAATCGTGAAAGCTCCAAAGAATAAGAAGGAAAAAAATTGATCGCAATAGAAGAACTTGCTCAACAAAACAAAGCTTGCATGAGGAAAGACAAAGGGAGTGTCTTGGCATGCTCATAAATGAATAGAAAAGGGGTACATATAGGGTGTTGAGTAACCCTAGTGCATGACACATATGAAAACCTAAACCTAACCCTAAACCAACCCATGTGAGATGACCCTCCAACATGAGAGGAGGACACATAAGATAACTCACACTAACATAAATGACATATAAGAGATCTAACTAGTGTAATAAGATGACTATATACAAGCAAATGTAAACAATAATAAAATAAACCAAGATATGTAACATGTCAGGATGAGGGAATGGAATACAAGATGGAATGATAGGAGTCACGTGCCCCTTAGTGAATGGAAATGTATGTAGTGAGGTTCATTTGGTTTGCCCTCTCGTGATCAGAATAAACCGTAATTTAGAGTGCGTTTTTGGGAAATGGTCGAATTGTGTGTTGTCTAACATGTTGTGATGGATGTGTATGTGTGTGTAGTCACAAAATCATGTAATTTAGACATTTATTTATCCCAGGTCTCATACTACTATTTAGAAGGTTCTTGAGTGAAGAAAGTATTAATTAATCCCTATCATTTTGGCCATCTTGTTTATTTTATTTCGTAATTTGCGACCTATTTCACCCATATGCCCAACCATTTTCTAACATTCCACATTATTTTAGCCTCGAATGGGGCACCCATGGGCGTTCTAGTCCCACCAGGGCGCCCAGGTCCTTTTTTTCACTTTTCCGCCACTTTTTGGGCCTCTTCTATCTGCTTTACATCTTTATCTTTCTTGTGGAAGGCCTTTTTAGGGTTAATTATGAAATTAAAGCAAGAGAACTCTATAAATATAAAGTTATGAGACCATAATGAGGGAGCTAGGATCATCTAATACTATCCCTCCATCTAGAATTGTATCCATCTATTGCATTGGCATCCACATAACTCCATCATCAAGGAACAAACTAGGACATCTACATCACACTTCATAGGGGATGGATTCTATTTTATTCCATGCACACATTCTATTACATTTTCTACATTTAGCTATTGCTCGTTATTTCAAAAAGTGCGACTGACACAAGAGCACCTAGGGCACGACATGCACACACTCACCAGAACTACATCCGGGTCCAAAATGTAGTGCAACACTTAGTTAGTAAGCCCACTATTTTTGTAGTTGAGGTCATTCGACCCATTTATTTACATCTTTCTTTTTAGGGTTTTGATAA